>VXBO01002059.1:247647-328086 GCA_013400135.1 Rhinoptilus africanus
AGTTTTCTGAGTGATTGTCTGTAAGGCAGTGGTTGCTCTATAAAGCCAACATGCCCGCCTCATAGTTGGCCCCAGGCCTCTGCAAGCAATAGACTGTTTTCTATTGAAAAATTTTTGATGAATGTGCAGAATAGTCTGAGAAAAATGGGCCACTGAGCCAAAAGCTTTGCAGAACATTAAACCTAATTGTTTTTTTTCTCCCTACTAAACTCTTTGATTCCACCTGCCATTTCTGTTTTCTTTGCTCAATTTAGTACCATAATATGAAAATGGCCCCGGCAGGCTTCTGAGGCTAAGAATGGTAGGTGACTTAACAGAGCTCTATTTTTTGCCTTAAGTATCTCGTCTCCTTATTTCCTATATCAAACACTCCAGGATGGAGTTTCCTCCAAATTAGAACAGCAAGTGTGTGCAGCGGCTGCTGTGGGGCTGGCCGGAGAACTTGCTCGGAGTGCTGAGCAGCAATGCCTCTGGAGGGGGCGTCCACAGAAAGTACTGGGAACTACAGAGGACTGGGGGTCAGGAATGAAGTGCTGCAGCTGCAGAGCCCTGTGCCACCTTTTATCCTTGCAGAGGTTCCCTAAGAACTTCAGGTGGCGGTGGATTACGGTGCTGCTCTGTTCTTACACTGTAAATAAACACTTTCTAATGGAGGGGCTGTTTTAATACACTAATTTATTGAATACAGATAAGACAATAGCAGTACATAGTTTAATAAAGAACAATGGTATGATAGTAGAATAATAGTTTAATATACAGCAGTACTTTTACTACAAATACATGTCACTATGTAAGCAGTGTGTATCAGGAAAATTTTGGTAGTTATGGGGTGTTCATTGTCAGCATTATCTAATTATAAAAGACACAAAAGTACTAATCTGGGTAGAGACCAAGATACGCCGATATTTTTAACACAAACGGAGGCATGGTCTGCTTGTTGGGGAGCAGGATGGTCTTGGTGTCATTCACATCCCGGCACAGATCTACTCTCTGTCCTTCCCTAATCATCGAGGTGAAGACTTTCAAACACAGATGAAGTGCTTATATTCATATTTTACCATTTAATAAAAGTGGCTTGAGTTTCAGAACGTCTGTGTCTCCCCCACCTCCTAATTCCAATGCAAATCATGATTACTTGCAACTGAGGTGAATTTGGCAGCTGGGACTATAATTACCCTTCATCCTTCCCAGTCACTGCAGCTGATGTTAGTGGTGTTCTATGGATTTACTGAGCTGAGTTTCACTCTTGGCTGAGCTCTTCAAGCTAATATTTTCAAAGGTATCTATAGGGAGTTATGTCCAGATCTTACTGAAAATCGGTAGGATCTTGGTGGTTTATTCCCTTGGATTCCTTTGGGAAAAAAGAGCCTAGATTTCCTGACTTTACTATTAAAATAGATGGTGGAATTTTTTTCCACCTTGTAAGAAATCTTTATCAAGTCTTACTCAGAGCTCAGAGCTGAACTAGTCACAGAGGGGTGATGTCAAATCAATGATGGTAGTATGTGATTTACTTCTAATCAAGAAAAGAAACACAATTTATTAGCCTAAATATAGAATCCCATATTATGCTAATGCATTTCCACCCAGCAGTGGGAGGAAATTTTTTCCATTACCTCTTACATTTCTATTCCAAAGGAATGAAATTTCCCTAGAATTGTTCTATTCTATGAAGAACTCATCAGTTTTTAGGACTGATTTAGAAATAAAGGATTGTCAGTTGAACAACGAAAAGCCCTATTTCTCTGTTTTCATTAGCACAGGGCTGGTGTGGTGCATGAAAAGAGAACATCTGATGATGACTCCAGTAAAGGTTGCTGCTGCTTAGTCATAGAATCATAGAATGGTTCGGGTTGGAAGGGACCTTAAAGATCATCTAGTTCCAACCCCACTACCATGGGCAGGGACACCTCCCACTAAACCAGGTTGCTCAAAGCCTCATCCAGCCTGGCCTTGAACACTTCCAGGGATGGGCCATCTACAGCCTCCCTAAGCAACCTGTTCCAGTGCCTCAACACACTCACAGTAAAGAATTTCTTCCTAATATCTAATCTAAATCTACTGTCATCCAGTTTGAGCCTGTTACCTTGTGTCCTATCATTACACTCCCTGATAAAGAGTTCCTCCCCATCCTTCCTGTAGGCCCTCTTTAGGTATATATAGGTCTCCCCCAGGGCCTTCTCCAAGCTGAACAGCCCCAACTCAGTCAACATCTTGGGTAGGGATAGTGTCTCTCTGCTAACTGTCTATGGGTAGTTTCTTTCTCATTCTTCACCTGAATGGAAGACAACTGTTTCCCTATCCTAGAGGGATCTCTAATTCAAGGGTTGAATTTGAAGGCCATTAGGACTCAACTAAATCAGACTGTCCTGCATTTATGGCTGTGTGGAAGCGTACATACAAGCTGCTTCTTCATATGCTCATGCACCAAGGTAATGTGAGGTGATTCAAGGTAGCTAACTTTCAAGGAGACAAGGCAATTCTTGTATTTGAGATCTCTAACAGAATAAAAGGTTTCTTTGTATTGCTTTAAATATGATATGTGCTTTTTACAGTGTGAATAACATTCTTTAATATCTATATTTGGTTTAGCAACTACAATAAATCTGACTCTGGAACATAAGCCTAGAGAGCGTCTGTTTCTTTTTGTTGGAAGGACTAACCATGATAGTTCTGTTTCTTTCATAGGATATTTTTCAGATTTCTTTGCAAAACTTTTTGTTTCCTATGAAGGGTTTTGTCTGTGTTTGCATCTATCACTGGAGCTTGTACAAACTTGGAAGTGCTTTCACAATATGCCAGCAGTCATTTTCCTTTCAGTTCTGTCCATTTCTAGAAGAAAGAAAGAAAGTTGGCACGCTGTGGGGCTTGAATACAGTATGTTTCCTCTTGTCATACTGTTCCAGCAGTCAGGCAAAGATCACAGATTTTTTTTCCCCTCAGATGTCCATAAACCATTTTACGTTAGAAGTTTTCAGGTAACTATCTGTCACTAAACCAACACACAAGCAGCATGATTTATCACAGTGAACAGAGCTGGCTCAAAAATATTCATGAGTTGGTGAACATTTAGAGCTCGATCTAAAAATGTTGCATGCAAGAAAAAAAGGAGAACATTTAATAGAAGCTTCAGGCTTTAATCTCTCGGCTTTACAGACATGCTAGCATATGGATTCACATGTGTCTGCCATGTGGTAGAGTTTGTACTTCTCCGAATCCAAAGCAAATAACATTTCAAGCTTTCTTTTTTAGGGGAAGAAAAGGACAAAACATTCACATAGTAATAGCTCATATAACTGAAGAGGAAAAAGCTCAGCCTACTTGATCCATGTAAATGGAGAGTGATATCAAAAGCTCCAATCTAGGATGTTTAAATGGACTCACATCATGTACCAGTACTGAAGCAAGAGAGGTGAGGCCAGCCCACACTTGCATGTGAAGCCTCCAGGGCAGGAGATCTGGAAAGGGAAGGTGAGAGTTGAAAGGCAGTGGGCTGCTCCACCGACAAGGAGAAGACAGGTGCCTGGAAGGGCCCATCGCTCCAAAGGGGAACTGGGCATGGGAAGGCATGCTGCACCAGCTGGAGAGGACGTACGCAGCCCCGTGCAGAGGTATCCTAAGCATCCTCTCTGAGACCACACAGGGCTGAGCTCCATTAACTAAGGGCAGAGAGTAAGTGGCAAATCCCAGTCTGATACATACATAAATATAGCAGTCAGCTCAGAGCAGGTGGACTCTGGCTTTCAGGCGGGATGGGCCTGACGGGTCTGATTGCAGGATTGGTTGTCCTTTATTAAGAATTTATTTAGCTCTATTTTTTGCAGTGCTTTATTATTTAAACGTTGCTTGTGTATACCAGAAGAAGAAAACAAAATAACCCATATACCTCAGTGTGTTCTTACAACACATCAGATATAGCAAATGCACCTCACTTGATTCCTGTCCACTATTCAAAAAATCCCAGACAGTATATTCGTTCCAAAACAAATTACCCATAGGGATTTTTTTTAGATTATAATATCCAGGGTGTTCCTATATATACAGCAGAAGGGTTATTAAAAATAAATCAGATTCTTAATAATGGAGTCATTCCCTCGAGTACAAGAGCTGAATGGCATTTGCTAATTGAAGGACAGAACTTTCTGTCAAAGTGGAGAGTCAGAAACTTCTAATCAAAGCCAGAGAGACCCCTTTCTCCTCCTCCCTTGCTGGAGACAAACACTAGATAGCTGCTGGGAGGCAGAAGGGAGGTGCATTTAAACCCACAATAACGGCGGGTGCAATGATTTGATAGGTGACAACCCCACCAGACCACTCCAATTGCATGACAGCTGCCTGCACTCAGCCGCACGCTTGTAGGTATAGATAGATGCATTCTCCCGGCGGGACCCTGCAGACAGACGCATTCTTCCAGTCTTGTGCTATAGTCAGCTCGCTTTCAGTGGCTTATATTGTAATCAACTACATTCTTATATTAATATGTTATAGCCCTTCCTCCTCAGGGCTATAACCTCCTCAGACCCTGCCAAAGTCACTTGCTGTAGTCAATCAGGCAGACACAGCCCAATAGGTGTATGAAAGAGATAGAAGTTTTTACTGGGAGAGAAGCACATATGCTATGGGCTGCTGTAGCACTATAACCCCGTGCTGTTACCAGACCTCTGTCCTTTAAAGTATAATAAGGAGTCAGATGGCATAACCATATGCTGGCTTCCATACATTTTCACTGAAATCACTTCACTATCAAGGACTATACCGCCAGTTCCCAGGGGCCTCTTCTCCATCCAATAAGCTAGAGTGTCACAGCTGATTTGTTGTTTGTCCCTAAGGTATAGCTCCCTTACTCACCTGCATACTGGTGGTTGTGTAGATGTTGCCTAATGAGGAGCTGAGGCCTCTTAAAGTTTCTCAGGACTTTTACAGTAACCTCCTTCCCCTCTATCCTGCACACTGTTCCCCAAATATTATTTTAATTACAGGAACTGTCACTGAAAGAAAGAAGAAAACAGACAATTGCCTTTCCTAGATAAAACCAAGTGAAAGGCAAGCAAGGGGAAGAGCTACAACTTCTCTGGCCTCCAGATTTTAATGAGCCTATTAGTATGTGGGAATGCCTACTTCGCAGTGTGCAGAGTGCTGACAAGCAGGTATCATTCATTAGGTTGTCTTGCTTTATATAGCAAGACATTGCCTGCAAAAAGCTAACAGTTTTGGAATAAAACAGTTCCTTTTTTTCCCTCATGGGTTTTTAAATTAGTGGTGGATTGCCTTTCAGACTGGAATAGATTTGGACAGGCTTGTATCTTCCTGGAAAACACCTCACCCATTCTAGAAGAATGGACAAAAGCCAAATGTCTACCAGGGACAGAAATTTTATTCCCAAGATATTGTCTGGGATGCTGCTACCCTTACACTGGTCCAATATAAGGGCAGTAAGAATAGAAGAGAATTGATGAAACAAATATTGGTTCATTTGTTTGTTTCTAATTTGCCATCCACTGATACAGTCAGCTATTACCATTTTTTCACTCATCACTATTTTCATTCATGTTGCGCTTAGGCCATCACGTGCTTCCTTTGAGGGCCAATAGTACCAAATTGTGTGACATCCACCGTTCCCTTCTGTAGACAATGCTGTGCACCCATTTTGTTTACCTTTTTTTTGTAAGACAAGGACCTAGTCTATATTTTGTTACTTGTTTAGCATCAGATATATTTTTTATACTATATAAATTGCTGTATATAGCAATTACCATATATAACATAATTAGTAACATATTTATACATAGCAATTACTGCAACTAAGAGATGATAGTTCTTTGAATCAGTTATACACCTTTGGACCATCATTTGATGTCACCTCTGAGTGACTCAAACTGTCACATTTGGGACTTTGTGCCAAAGAAGCTGTCTTGTCTATATGATAACAAGACAAGGCCATCATCAGATATGGTCATTAAAGGCTCCAAAGGCATTTCTTACAGGAGTAGATATGGAGTGCCTGCACACTGTCCAAATTCCTATGCAAGTACTTGTAGTTTTCTTCCTCAAACTCTTTCTGTAGCTTTAAAAACAGCTTTTATTGCTGCATGAGTTTTGTGAAGCTGTTGGTTAAGAACTGTTAAACAGTAGATTCTCGTAAATAAAGCAGAGCCTTGTGCAGCACATAATTTTTCAGAGATCCCAGAGATCTGCGGGAGTTGAAAGGTGCTATGTAATTGTATGCTCACTGTCGTAAATGAAGTAACTTAGTCCAAGTCTGCCTTTGTTTACACATGGTGTGGCTTCATTGCATTTACTGTAGCTGCACGTTGTGCAAATCGGAGTAAAATGTGGTTCATTAATTCTAATTCTGTTCTGGCTGGACAAACAGACGATGTGCCCAGACAGAATTGTCATTGCATATAAAAGAAGTGCTTTACATATTTTCAAAGTATCATTGAGACACTTACTTGGGCTGCAGTCTAGGAGCATCTCAGAACACAACCCCAATGACATTGCAGCTGTTGTGCTTGGGCATTAAAAAGGCAGTCTTTCCTTTCATTGTAATCATTTAAAAATTACCAGTCATGTGCGGACTCTGAGATCCTGACCCTCAGCCCATGTGAGTCAGGATAGGAGTCAGGCCGTGTCTTTCCATTGAGGTGTGCATGCTTTGAATTACTCTGGATTTTGAGCGCTTGGCCACTGACACCAGGTAGTGAACTGTTTATTGAAATAATCTGAAGTAGTTAATATCTGAGGACTGAGTTCATGATGGCAAGCACGCATAGGTGGGAAAAAGGGCTTTTTGAGCACTTCTGTTAGTGTAATGTTGGAATTCCTTCTCTCAAGTGAAATGAGGCAACTCTTTGGCGCTGTTAGCAGCAGGACAACCACCCCCGCAGCCTTCTACTCTACAACAGCCCTTTGAATCTGCAGGAATAACATCATGCTTAATCTGTGATTCATTACAATGTGTGAGTGTGCCTGTGTTGAAGGGGTAACACCTCTCTTCCTGCAAACAGCAATGCTGTATGAGCGTAATCTTATCTTACGTTACGCTCAAAGCAGCATTCCCTTTTGCCACGCGCTGTATCTGTTGTTAAGCATTGGCTCCTTCCACAACTTTGTCAGCCCTATTTTTGTCATAGAGGGGGGTCCCATTCTGACATTGCTCCAAATCAGTGTTGCACAACTGTTGAACATGGCTGAGAGCTGTGCTGTTCCTGGCAGTATAGCCCTGGTTGCCGTAAAGCTCCAGGAAAGGCACTTCACGGTCTATCTTCATGTGTGGGCTTCTGCTTGAAGGATGTAGCACAGTGCATAGACACTGCTAAATTGTCAAAGAGTTGCTTGGGTTTTAGTTTAACTCACAGTGTCTTCACTGTTTTGTTTTTTTTTTTGTGTAAGCCGATATAATGAATTGTATTACTTATAATTTATAGACATATAAATTATAAATAAAAATATATGTAGTATTTCATATGGAAAAGCATATCAGAGGAAGGCAATTCACATGATCAGGGTGTTAGCGCATGCAGCACCTCACATCAGATGGCAGAACTGTAACAACAGCTTAGTAATAATAGACAGTAAATCCTCAGGTTTATGCAGCAGGAGCAGTATGTGTCTCATATACCACATTGCCACCTGTCATAGGATCATAGGAAAATTCAGGTTTGAAGTGACCTTAGGAAGCCATTTAGTCCAACCTCTGCTTTGCAACTTTCTTTGTCACCTACGCACATTCATAATGGCAGAGGGGATCTGATGTAGTGTCAGCATCTGTTTGCAGTGGTGAGGTTTTGTCTCCCATAGTGATGCTTGGCATTAGGTTAGTGGGCAGTGTCTTAGTTCTCCTGCAGGAATTAGTGGTCTTTAAAAGAGCCACAACACACACGCATCTCTACAAATGACTGAACATCCAGAGGACAGTCTGGATATAAACATAGGCACTGAAGCCTACCAGTAATTTGGAAAAAGAGTCTGGAATTATTCTAGGACAAGTTATTCACAAGGATAAGTGATATTTTAGGAAGTGAATGACAGCAACTACAAAATAATCCCCTTTCTAACCTGCCTTCATACAACTAGATTTTCTTATGAGATATGCATCTCTCTGAATGAATTATTTCAGTTCTGTCTCAAATATTTACTGTGTTCATTAAGGGTGAGAAAGTACCCTTCACTGTGGGAACAGAAATATAAGCATTGGAAAGAAAAAAATGTAGTGAATGTTCCTGCAAGAAAAATTGACCTTCCAATTTTTTAGTTTGTCATAGATATAAAGCTTATTAAGCATCACAGAAAAATGCTTTTCAGTCCACAGGTATTTCATATGCCACTATGAACACACTTCTGTGCTGATTGGTTCAAAGAATTTCTATTCACTTCCATTACATGCACAGCGTATTTTTTCTTTCTTCTTCTTCAGTTTTCAATTAGGTAACACCTGTAGAATCTCTCTTAGATCTTCCAAGAACACTGGAAAATAGGTCAGTCCTGGGCATAGAGATCTATAGCCAGGCCGGTTGCTTTAATTTCCAACACAGTTGGTGAGTGAGACAACTAGGGAAGGCGCCCCACTGTACCTGTTGTTTGTAAACAGAGAAGAACTTGTGGGTGGTGTGATTACTGGGGGCCATCTTGGGCATGGCAATCATGAAATGACAGAGTTTTCGATTCTCGGAGAAGGAGGAGGGTTAGCAGAACTGCTACCTTGGACTTCTGGAGGCCAGACTCTGGCCTGTTTAAGTGCATGGTTAACAGAGTCCTTTGGGAGGCAGTCCTGAAGTGCAAAGGAGTCCAGGAAGGCTGGACCTTCTTCAAGAAGGAAATCTTAAGGTTGCAGGAGCAGACCACCCCCATGTGCCAAAAGACGAGCTGGTGTGGAAGAAGACCATCCTGGATGAACAGAGAGCTTTGATTGGAACTCAGTGGAAAAAAATAGAGAGTTTATGACCTTTGGAAGAAGGGGTAGGCAACTCAGGAGGACTAAAGGATGTTGTGAGCTTATGCAGGGAAAAAATTAGAAGGGCCAAAGCCCATTGAAAAATTAATCTGGCTACTGCTGTAAAAGACAATAAAAAATGCTTCTATAAATACATTAACAACAAAAGGAGGGCTAAGGAGAATCTCAGTCCTTTAATGGATGGGGGCGGGTGTGGGGGGGAAACATAGTGACAGAGGATGAAGAGAAGGCTGAGGTACTTAATGCCTTCTTTGCCTCAGTCTTTAATAGTAAGACCAGTTGTTCTCCAGGTACCCAGCCCCCTGAGCTGGAAGACAGGGACAGAGAGAGGAACAAAGCCCCCATAATCCAAGAAGAAATGTTTAGCAACCTGCTACACCACTTAGACATACACAAGTCTAGGGGGCCAGATGGAATCCAACTGAGGGTACTGAGAGAGCTGGCGGAAGTGCTCATCAAGCCACTTTCTATCATTTATCATCAGTGTTGTCTAACTGGGGACGCCCAGTTGACTGGAAGATAGAAAATGTGACAACCATCAACAAGAAGGGCTGTAAGGAAGGATCCAGGGAACTACAGGCTTGTTAGTCTGACCTCAGTGCTGGGGAAGGTTAAGGAGCAGATCATCCTGAGTGCCATCATATGGCATGTACAGGACAACCAGGAAATCAGGCCCAGATAGCATGGGTTTATGAAGGCAGGTCCTGCTTGACTAACCTGATCTCCTACTGTGACCCGCTTAGTGAATTAGGGAAAGCCTGTGGATTTTGTTTACCTGGATTTTAGTAAATCCTTTAATACTGTTTCCCACAGCATTCTCTTGGAGAATCTGGCTGCCTGTGGCTTGGATGAGTGAACCCTTCACTGGGAAAAGAAGTAGCTGGATGTCCAGACCCAAAGAGTAGTGGTGAATGAAGTTAAATCCAGTTGGAGGCCAGTTACAAGTGGTGTTCCCCAGGGTCCAGTACTGGGGTCTGTTCTGTTTAATATCTCTATCAATGATGTAGATGAGAGATTGAGTACACCCTCAGTAAGTTTGCAGATGACACCAAATTGGGCATAAGTGTTGATCTGCTTGAGAGTAGGAAGGCTCTACAGAAGGAGCTGGGCAGGCTGGATTGATAGCCGATACCAATGGTATGAGGTTCAACAAAGCCAAGTACTAGTTCCTGCACTTGGGGCACAACAGCCCCATACAGCGCTACAGGCTCGGGGAAGAGTGGCTGGAGAGCTGCCTGGTGGAAAAGGACCTGGGGGTGTTGGTCAACAGCAGCTGGATATGAGCCAGCAGTGTGCCCAGGTGGCCAAGAAGGCCAACAGCATCCTGGCCTGTATCAGGAATAGTGTGGTGAGCCGGACTAGGGAAGGGATCATCCCCCTGTACTTGGCACTGGTGAGGCCATGTCTTGAGTCCTGTGTCCAGTTTTGGGCCCTTCACCACAAAAAAGACACTGAGGTGCTGGAGCGTGTCCAGAGAAGGGCAATAAACCTGGTGAAGGCTCTGTAGAACAAGTCTTATGAAGAGTGTCTGAGGGAGCTGGTCTTGTTTAGCCTGGAGGAAAGGAGGCTGAGTAGAGACCTTTTTGCTCTCTACAACTACCTGAAAGAAGGTTGTAGCGAGGTGGGGGTTGGTCTCTTCTCCCAAGTAATGGTACAAGAGGATATGGCCTCAAGTTGCACCAGAGGACATTTGGATTGGATATTAGGAAAAAAATTTACAGTGAAAGGGTTATTAAACATTGGAACAGGCTGCCCAGGGAATTGGTGGAGTCCTCATCCCTGGAGGTATTTGAAAGACAGGTAGGTGTGGTGCTTAGTGACATGGTTTAGTGGTAGACTTGTCAATGGTAGGATTACGGTTGGACTGGATGATCTTAAAGGTCTTTTCCAATGTATTGGAATTGTATGATTGGATATCTATGTATGGATTCTATGATTCTATGAATTCTACAATTTTGACTTCTACTGGCAGAGTGATCCAGGGACAAGGCAGTGAATTGAGAGATGTAACCACAATTCTGCTAAGGAGCTCATCTATGATCTTCACTTCTTTTTGATGCTCAGTTTAATCTCTTTTGGATAGAGTGCATGCAAATCTGCATATAAATGTTATCCAAGAGCAAAATTTTTTCTTCATCATGAAAAATCCTTGCAACATTAAATAATAAGAAGTTATGCTTTTAATTATGAGTTGAAGCACTTAAAATTTAGTATGTTGAATCTGGTAGCCTTCAGCTTGAATCAGATCTTCATTAGTGAGGATGCAGTATATAGGACATAGGACAGTATATAGTAGTATATAGGACAACTGCTAGAGTAGAATATGTTTTCCAGAAAGTGACCAGCATGGGCATACACAACATATCTAATGTTAATGATTTTTGAGCTCTGTTATGCCTCACCTTTAACAGTTGTAATTTGTTCCAGACAACCAACCACTCTTTCTCTCTTTGTTTTTTTTCCCCTACAGATAGTAGTATCATGTTCTGCACACAGTTGGAATCTGAAGGGTACTGAGAAGAGGAGAGGCATTAAATTATAACCACACTGTTCTTGAAGGAATTGCCCTTGTTTCACTTTCAAGGATCCTACTGTTCTCTATAAATTTGGTCTTTAATAAAGTGATCTTTATTAAAGAAATGTGAGCCTGAGAAAAAATCCTATAGCAAATTGTTTATTAAATGAATAATCATTTGGTGGTTCATCCTTTTGGACTTTTGTCATTGCAAAATGTTATCTGAAGCAAGCTGAAATGTATAGAATCATAGTATCATGGGATATCTTGAGTTGAAAGGTGCCCATAGGGATCAGAGAGTCCAACTCCCTGAAGGAGAGATCTGTATAATTATTTCTCTGGGCTGCATGCAGGTATGATGATCTTAGTGCCACAGGTCTATGTGATGAGGAGGCTGAACTGCACTAACTGTTGTTAATGGGAAAAAAGGTGACTAGAGACATTGCCTCTCCCCCTGGGAAATCCTCCTGTGGTTCACTTCCGTTACAGCAAAGATGACCGCTGTTTCCAGGCAGCTACATAACTTTTGGCTGCCTAGACATAGTATTGGTCTTTCTGAAGACAACAAAATGCTTTCTTCTGTAACTAAAAATGATTTCCACATGCAAGTAATATCTGATCAAGGACATATGTCTGCAGAGGCCTGTTGTTTTTTGTCTGGTGTGCCTGCTTACTGATTTCAAGTCAAATTCTGCAACCTTATATCAACACAAGTCCATTGTCTCCGGAGATTGAGAACAGAGTTTGGCTCTGGCACCAGAGAGGTCTACCACAAACCATGTAATTCCAGTGTATGTACGATGTGTGACTTGTAACCTTGGTCTCTGCAGAGTAAGTGGTTTGTACATCTCTTACGGAGACACGGTAAAGAATTCCAGCACTGCAGCTGAAATTCATTCTATTTTAAATTGCCCTCCTGCATTTACAAACAACTGAGTTTCCCTTGCCCACTTCTGTATAAACAATGACTGTGGTATAAATAACATTGCATACTTTGTAGGCTCAGTCTGTGGTGGGATGAGTGAGAGGTCAGATCAAGGCTGAGAGAAAGTACTATTCAAATAGGATAAAGAACATCTAACACAAAGGCTTTATGGTTTAAAAAAAAAAAAAAAACAACAACCAAAACCAAACAAAACCACACCATTCTGCATTGGTAAACTACTCTTCCTTAAAGGAGTGATATGTGAATTCCAAATCTGGGCTGTAGATTTAGAGGCTTTCTAGTCAGGAACTATTTTTTGAAATGTCAGTCTGTGATGCTTTTTTAAATCAAAGCAGTTTTATAGAGCTTGAAACCCAAATTCTAAATAGCATTTTCTCTTATGTTCTAAACATCTGTGCTGTTTATTAAGAATGGTTATCAGATTTTGTCATATCAATCTTATTTTCTGTGCGGAGCTTGAAAGAGTAGCACCACTCTCTCTTCAGTGCAATTGCTGGGGTCTAGGGATTTCCTAAAATTCCTAGTAGAATATCATCCTGGAAGTAATTTATCTTTTTTTTTTTTTTAGGGGCCAAGGACAGAAGAGGGAGGAAAAAGGCATAAGATATATTCCTGATTTGTGCCACATACATACACATTGCAGAAATTGTTTGCCATTACAATTCTACTGGCAGTTTCTTATTTTTTTAAGGCAAAATTGTCATTGTATTTGAAAAAGTAGCTGATTTGTAAAGACAATTGTACTATTACCAACTATGTTTTTTGAGAAGATTTTTAAATTGTCCTGTGTCTTTCTCCTTCAGTTGAGGTAATAGTAAAGAAAGAGGGAGGATATTATTTTTACATTACTGGTAATTTAAAGCTGGGAAGCCTCATTAGGTGAAGTTTAGTTCTGTCTGCAGTAGAAAGTGCTATACATGTTGTGCATGAAAGTGTGAGACAGACAGCATATAATACAAAGATGAGGCTCGGAAGCAAATCAGAATATGAAAACTGGCTTTCCTGTGCCTATGTAGTGCCTGCAGTTTCAGTATAGACCTTTTATTGAAAAATAGGACACAAAGAAATAATATCTGCAAAACATGTCAACGTTTATGCATGCATTGTGTAGAAGCTAGAAGAATCTCATACAGGATATTGATTCCCAGTGTTTCCAGCTGATATTACCTCTCCATAAAGCCTGGCTTATTGTTTACCTTGAAAAACTTTTTATTTCTACATGTAATCTACTTACCCACTCCTTTCCCCCTTGCACTGTTAGGGTGCATTGTAGCCTTCCCTTCATTTGAAAAAATGAAGCTCTTTGAGCTGAAGAGGCCTCAGCACTTCTCAGGTGCTCAGCTTCTCCTGTAACCAGCTCAGGGATGCCTCCTGTGGTATGTGCAGCTCAGGAGACGAGGCCCTGGGAACAGCTGTCCCTTCATGAATCATTCATAGGGGTGAGCTGTGATGATGAACGATCAGCTGCGAACAATGCATAACATCAAGAGAATATAAACGTGTGTCACTATAATTTCAATTTTCCCCCCAGAGGTGGGACAGAGCCCCAGGTGTCTCCATGGCAGGATAACTTCAGTGACGGAGGAACCTTGAAGTCCTGGACACTGCTTTGTGATGACCCCACGGGTCTTCCCAAGACCTTTCCCAACTGGAAGTGAAACAACAGTGATGATAGGGTAAGACATTAGGTGAGGAATAGGAAACAGAAACATTTGTTCATGCCTTTAACTTTTGCTGTATTCCCAGATTTTGGGCAATTCATGAAAAATTAAATGGTTGACTATTTTCTGGCTGGCTGGGGAATGCCAAGTCACATGTTGTTGTTTCTGCTCTTTGACTGGCTGCCTTCTATAGCTAATCAACACAGTGTCATTTTGAAATTCACATCTGGGAACTCTTTGAGCTAAATATGCACTTTTCATAAGCTCTGGCAACTGTAAAGCTCCAAATGCTTGAATATTCAAGGAAAATAAACACACATGCTAAGAACGTGACAAAATGGAAATCTATGTCAAGTTTGGAAGAACACTGTAGGACATCCTCTGCCCTCTGTTCCCTGCTCTCCACTCGGCTGTGCTCAGTACCAGGAGTAGATGGCAGAAACGTGTGTCCCTTACGTAAGATGTGCTTGCAATGCCCCTGAACTTTTGGCATCAGTTCAGAACGTAGTGAACTGGATCGTGCTAGTTTAAATATATCTGGTCATTTTCCAGTACACTGCTCAGCTGTCTACCTTTCAGAGCCCTAGCTGGCATCTCAGTAAGCTCAATCTGCATTTCTGTGTTTGCTAATGCTACTGGGTTCTCTAGTGGGAAACTAGATATTACGTTGAGAGCATGGGACTGGGAACCGCAAGATCCAGAGTAATTTTTGGTGGCTACTATGATTTCCTGCAAACTTTTGGAGACATTCTTCTGGCTTTTAGTATTTAGAGCAGATTCACAGGCCCCAGTCTAATGAAGTACACTTTTAATTTCAAGCATGCGAGTAGTCTCATGGCATTTAAAGGAATGAGGCTTTGATCTCTTCAGAGTTCAGCTTCTTGCATGTATTTCACAGTATCTCTGGATAATGCAGCACAACAGAGTTTGGAGTCTATTAGGAGGAGTCATACAGTCATGGTCAAAATTATATGCTTCAGGTTTCTAAAACAAATCTGCAGATTTTGATATTGTTTGCTATTACTTGCACCAGAAACAAGAAGGTCCTTCTGACTGAAAAAAACCACATTCTCGGGACCTGCTGCTGACTACATCAGACTAATTCATCATTCTGCCCAGTGGACTCGGTGAAAGCATCATGACTCTTTGCTTATATCCTTTTTTTTGTCTTTTTACTGTATTACTGCACAGAGTTATGCACAAAGGCTGTGACAAGAGTGGTTTTACCAATGACGCAACTTAGCTGTAGAGAGGCATAAAGGTCACTGCCTGCAAAATTTCTCTGCCCTATAGAGAATAATTCAAATTCCAACCTGTTCTAAGCATCTCCAGTTTTGCTCTTCCTCTGTCCTTGAAAGGGTGAAAAATAAGATTCTTTAACAACCAATAATCATAAAGTACAAGACAAACACGGTACCAATGGAAATGATTAAGCAGGAATTCCTTTCTATGGCTGAATTGAAGTGCCTGTCATGCCTTGACTCCATGGCAGAACGCAGTCTGATATTAACTTAGTTTCTAGCTCTGCGTTCTATGGATCCTCCTTGTATACTGCAAAAAGGCCAAAACAGAAGGGAGGGAGGAAAGATTAAAAAGAGCAGTGCCAGTTATTTGGGGAAGTCATTGTTTGTCTGCATTTAGGAAGAAAGGGACACCATTTGGCAGCATGGGGTGCCACCGAGCTGGTTCCAGCTAACGATCATTGTGTGAATTGAGCTGTAAGGAGAGCTGCCCATTGACCAGCATTGATTGCTGTCATGGACAGGTGCTAACGTTCAGAGGGCAGATCACAGCTGCTTGTACAGGGTTCCCATTATCCTTTGCTGGGTATTGATTCTCCCTGTGGGATGTTTCCTTCCTAGCTGTGTTAATTTTCAAAACACGTATTTACGTTGGTCTGTGCTGAGAGGGACAGACAGAGGTGCCTTGGCTATGTTTAATGGCCTTGGCCCCTNATGGTGCACATTAAGGGACAGGCTCTATGAAGAATATCATTACTACTATTGTAATTGCTTCAGGTGCACTCAAAAATTAATCAGGAAGTACACAATGGGGTTTTTGTTTTGGTGTGGGTTTTATTTTGAATCCTTTCTCGCTGCCTATGTGTAGAACTCACACAAGTGTATCATGGAAGGGATGGGATAGTAGTTCATGAGGTTGCCAGGGCAGGGACTGTTGTGTCCCTTCAGTAATATTTTGGCAGTGCACACAATTGATTAACTGATGGACTTCAGTTGCCATCAAACCAGAGTGGTAGTATAGTGCATTCAATTTGCATTGGTATAAATATCTTTCAGGGTTGAGTGGATATATAGATTTGTCTATTTGTAGGTGCCTAGAGCTGTGTGGAGATTTTGCAGAGCCTTGGCACTACATAAAGCTACTTAGAAGAGTGGTGTCTTAGGTCTACTGTAATAAGTCAAAGAAGCCTAAACCAGAACGTTTTTGTAGAGAAAGGAGTAATAGCATATAACAGCAAAAATCTTAAGCAACTGAGGCTTTTGTTTGTTTTGGCAAGTATAATCGCCGCAGTGCAAATGCTGCCTCCACATATGAAGAAATTTTATTAATTTTGTCTCTGTAACATGGAAATGGAACAACTAATTTAGGTTCTCTGAACAAAGTATACCTTTGCACTGATAAATGGATCCCAATTTCCAATCCTTCTTTAAGGCGTCTTCGTTTATGCGGTCTGCGTAGAAAGAAGAGGGTACATCTGAACCTCGTTAGCCCTAGGGCTGAAATAGTGAGGTTGTGGTGTTTCTGTAATCAATAATAACCAAATGATGTATGTAATTATCTTCAACTCCCCAGTTTAAATGACCAGGTAGTCATTTAAGGTTGAATATCCTTCAGTATGGGACCAATGCTTGGATTAAATCCTCTGAAACCATATCCCAACATTTGTGATTTCCTTGTGGAATCAGAAAATGTAGCATTATTATAAAAATACTTTTTCTTCAAGCTTCAGGGTACCAAAGTTTTTTTCTCACACTGGAAGTACGAAGTCCCAAAGATCATGTTCTAACACTGGGTATTTTCTTGATTTTCTAGAACATGTTTCCTATACTGTATATGCATGGCTTTGGAATGGTGAAGTCTACAGAGATGAATGTTAGCGCCCTTTTTAACCCTGGCATGTTCACCATTCACCTTCAAAAATGAAGCACGGGTGGGTGGATTAAAAAAGGATGTGAAAATACACAGAACACTTGGAAAAAACAGGTAGGGGATTTCAGCAGCATCTGAACAGCAGGCAGAGGATGTGTTCCTCTTTTCATTTTTCCACTGCTGAAGTTGCTTTACCCTTAATGCACAAGGGTTTCTGCGCATCTTGACTTTCCCAGAACTGCAATCGCTTCTGTGGTTGCTGGAGTGAGTAGCTTGTGCCGCAGTGCATGCAGGATTGAAAGAGATGGTTTAATCCTCAACTGCAGCACATCAACTCATTTAAGCAGCCTTAGTGATGCAAGTGTGGACAAGGGTACAAGTCATCTCATTAACTGATAACTGCTGTATGCTGTTGGAGAGTGCAGACTTAAGCTACTCCTGAAATGAAAAAAGCCAGCTGTTCCAGATCAGCTGGGACATCTAATTTAAAAAGGAAAAAAAAAAAAAGAAGAAAATCCCAGCCCAACAGAGAGCCTGAGTCTGCTCTTGCTTAAGCCTGGATAACTGAAGAGAAAAGAAACAGAAATTAGTGCAGTGAAGCTAGTGTAAAAGCAGTAAAAACAAGATCAGAATCTGTGCCCAAGAGAGACAGTATATGTGAATTTTGTAGAAAGAAGGGGAGTGGGTAGGAAAGTTGGTAGGGAATGGATAAAGATGAGGAATATTTATTAACTGCATATTGCAATGTTCTTCCACCTTCCTGGCATCAGGAATGTGAAAATTTTTCCCATTACCTGTCACACTTTGAACAGTTGTTTCCCAACATTTCCTTTCAAAAGGAAACATCTCAGTTTTCCCCAGGAAAACATCCCAGTTTTCTTCACTGGGTTTATTTTGTGGGCCTGACTCTTCTCTACACTGGAAGGGTATGGATCTTGTGCCACTCATTTGGGACCTACAGCATTGCACTGATGTACAGGAAGCAAAAGGGGAGAAACCTAGGCCCTGTGGCTGGAAAGGAAACTCATGAGTTAAAACAGAATTACTGGGGGGGGATTAGAAATGCAAAAAAAATAAATTAGAGATTCAAGACTTAAAAGAGGCAGGTGAAGCTGAGAGACAGAGCTTTATTGAAGGGGGTGGTGAGATAGTGTGCTGTGTAAGACAGGAGTTAGCTGAAAGAGAAGAAAATAATTAAATTCAAATAGAAGGCTAATTAAAAAATAAGAGGGAGAAAAGAATATATTAAAAATGAAAAAAGGAAATAGAAGGGAATATGAAATAAGAAAATGTAAGTACTGAGAGGTAAGAGATGAATAAAAATATCTTTATCTAAAGCAATTGTACAAAATAAAAAGAAGCAGCAATTTTATAGAAGTCTTTACCTTTGGATTGACAGCCACCCTAAAAGATCTCCAAGAAAAGCAATTCAATTCAAATTTGACTCTAGTTAATTAAGACACCAAAGTAGATTACTGATTTGGGCAGTAATTCAATGCAATTGTAGTGGAGTTGTCAATCAGTACAACTGCAATCCAAATTAGATACCAACAACAAAAAAAAAAAGACAAATAAAGAGCTTGATCTTGCTTTGCTGAAGTTATTAACAAAACTCTCATTGACTTCAATGGGACAGGAAGAAAACATACTAAAGAAAAGCTCATTATTAGGAAAGAGAGCAAAGGACAGAGGTTAAAGTCAAAGAGATGATTTGGGCTGCAAGCCATGATGTGAAGATGGAAAGTGAGAGCTTCCTTCATACCAGTCCCTTGCTGGTTTCCAGTCCATTCTGTCACACTGAATCTAGGTCAAGTGGAAAGCTGAGAATGGGGCTGTATTTTCATAGAATTATAAAATATCCCGAGTTGTACTGACCAACAAGGATCTTTGAGCCTAACTCTTGACTCCACACAGGGCTACCTAAAAGTTAAATCAGGTATCTAATCAGTATCTATGCTGCTTGAAATCCAGCAGGCTTGGGGCCATGACCACTTCCCTGGGGAGCTTGTAACAGTGCCTGGCCAGCCTTTCAGGGAAGAACTGTTTCCTAATATCCAGTCTGAGCTTCCTCTGATGCAGCTTTAAGCCATTCTCTCATGTCCTATCACAAGACACAAGAGATCAGCACCTCTCTCTCTACTCCTTGCCCTGAGGACCAGCATTGAGGTCACCCCTCAGTCTCCTCTAAGATGAACAAAACTATTATCTTCAGCTACTCCTCATAAGTCATGCCCTATTGTCCTTTCACCAACTTTGTTTCCCTCCTTTGGGCACATTCTTAAGTTTTTATATCCTTCTTATAATTTGGAGCCCAAAACTGCACACAGTACTTAAAGTGATGCTACACCAATGCTGAGTATAGTGGGACAATCACTTCTTTTGATCAGTTAGCTATACTGTGCTTAATGCACCCCAAGTATACGGTTGGGCCTTTTGGCTGCACATTGCTGACTCAGACTGAGTTTATCATCAACCGAAAACCCCAGATCCCCTTCTGTGGGGCTGCGCTCCAGCCTCTTGTTCTCCAATCTGTATCAACTTCTCTCTTTTGTTCAAGGCAACCAGCATGGATAGGGTAGGAAGGAAAACGTGCCTTCTTCCCTCGGCTTGGCACACACAGGAAAGAGGCTTGACAATACTTCAGAGAAGTGACGCTGAGCACAATACTTCCTGGAGCTACTTCAAAGATGGTGCAGCTTACTCACCACCCATTATTTCAAGCTTTTCCTGAAGATGCAATTTAATCCCTAAACGCTAAAGGGACAAAGTCGTGCAAATCCTTGAGCATGCAAGTTATTATCCACAGACTAAAATGGAAATAGTCACCTGTAAAATAATGGGTCTGGAAAGCAGCCTCTAGCCAGAATGTTGCTCAGTGCTCAGGCTGCTGGAGGAATTTGCTGTGTGCATATCACATCTTCTGTCTGTGCATTAGTTCTGCTTTGGGGAATTAAGTTGCTCTTTTTCTTCTGCACAAATATGTTGTGAGAATAAACCTGTGACATTTTAGGGTAAAGTGACAAATGAAGCCATTCCAACTCATGGCACAGCCACAAAGTAAAGTAAAGGTCTGCAAGTGTCTTTTGGACAAATCTTGTTCTTGTGCAGATGGATATAACATGGGCTATGTCTCAAAACTTCCTACCTGTTAGTCATTAGCTGCAGCTGCAGAGCTTTGGTCTTTGGCCCCTGCTAGCTGGGGGAGGCAGGGGCATGCTGTATGGCTCAGGTACGGAGGTGTGGGAGAGGGCATGCTGACCAGGGGGAGTGGGGTGTACAGGTGTAATTCAGGATGGTATATAGCCCAATGAGTTTAACAGCCCTGCTTAATGACATCGTTACCATACTACACAAAATCCCATTGAAATTAATGGTATTTCACATAATAAAGTACTCAAGTTATGTAGAACATTAATGTGCCTTTAAAAAGTCATAAAAACAGAAAATCAATTTATTCTCTAGTTATATTTGAAGTGGGGGCTCATAATAGAAGGGCCAGCACACCTAAAGATAGAAGCCCTCAGCTTCTGAGGTTTGTAGTCATTTGTTCTCCATCACTTTAATCCAGTTAGAGATTTTAAAATAAGAATTCTTTCCTCTCTGTTTAGTTTTTTTTTGCCTGTGAAACATAGCTTCCCCTTGGGTTTCTCCAGTCCAACAGAGGACAACATAGATTTATGTTTTTTGTTTTCCTGTGTATTCGCCTGACTCGCAAGTGACGCTAGCAATGAAGTATTTTTTGTTGTTGACTGCATTGAAAAAAACCCACAAAATGAAACATTTGTGCTCATCCAAAACAACATTTGCTTTTGTTCCCTCCACTAAACAAAACACCAACTCTTTAGACTTCCCAAATTTAAACATGTTTTCCTAGAAATCACTGTTGGCAAGTATGCGAGCATGCTGTTTTACATTGTAAGTATTCAGGAGTCCATGGATATTTTTATTAATACCTTCTCAGAGGGCTCTGTTCAGGTTTTCTGAACTCTTTTGCTCCTTACTTATTAGCACAAAATAAACATGATAAATCCCATATACAGTTCTTTGCCTTTTCCTTATTTCTCTGGTACATAATTTAGGCTGGAAGCTGGTCCTTTGGCATCCTTTTAGATAATTCTTTTGCTGCTTTTCTGAACAAGGCAGTGTTTCCACATCTTGAGCTAATCCATTAGCTAAGTCAGGTTCTCCCCGTCATCTGAACGTACAGGTTTCTTTATCCTCTGAGTTTTGAGACCCTTCTCCATCACTACTTTTGTGAGTGTCTCTAAAATCTTTTTTGCGATTTTTCTGTTCCTCATTCCTCTTGGCAGACAGGCAGTTCAAGATGGTTCATCAGTCAATCTCTTGAGCCAAAGTTGGTCAAATCACAGTTGTTGAGACTAGCAGTTCCTCAGGGTTCCTCATCTTGTGGGAACAGCTGAGGTGAATTCATAGAAATATTTCACAGCCCAACAATTTTCCTTGCAACTTCATCAGTGCCCAGAAGTTTTCAGTTGTACTGGGGCAGATTCACCAACTCATTGCAGGAGGCACCACTGCAACATTGCTCATTGCCTCCTCTGCGAATGTGTTTCTTAACAGAAAACTGAGCACTATAGTGCCTATAATGAGAGAAGCTGATGTCAGAAGAAATGGGGACTTGCAGAAAAGGCAAGTGACAGATAAAACTCACTATATGCAGACACAACTAAATATATGAGTATTGCTTGCTGGGAAGCTGGCATCACGTCATTCCTGTGACAGAGCACACGCCTGTGATGCAAGTCACCAGTCCCAGAGAGCCGGACTGTTGCATGAGTCTGCCCTAGAGCCTTATGAGGCAATTCAGTCCTGACACACATAAATGGGAGAGATCTGAAGGATCTGAAGAAAGGAACACAAGAATTGCAGAACGTGCAGCTGAGTGCCCAGAAATGCTCCCAGCACAGTAGGTAGTGATCCACTGGGCTTCGAGTCTAGTGCTCTAGAGCAGGACTACTGTATGTCTCTATTTTCAGTTCCATAATCATCACCCCAGATAACCCACATTTGCATAAAATCATAGGCAGAGACAGGAAGGGTATTACAACGGAGAGAGAAAACAGACCGCAGGGAAGTGAGGGGAAGGGGGTTAATGCAGGAATTCAAATAGGCAATAGAGACTGAAAAAATGCTGAGGGAATAAGCATCTCGGTTAAACTTTCCCTTGCGTTGCTTACATATGTATGCACATAATGTGCACTGTCACTGTGGCACAGGGTTTTTTTCTTTTATTTTTTAATTTTGTGAATAATCTGAAGCATATATTTATGAAGATATAATATTTTTTCCCCCAGCTCTGCTGAATAGGAGGTGGTGCTCTGCTGCCACTCCCCAAGCAACCAGAAGATTGGTAAGGATTATTGGATATCCCCAAGGAATTTGGGAAATGCCATGCATCTAGGACCTTACTAAGGGTCTGAGGAAGCGTGCTTGCATTCCAGTTCTGATAGTAAGATTATGTAGCCTCCTACAAAGTATATGCATCAGCCTCTCCCAGGGCTGTGCCCAGAACTCAAATCATAATCGTGCAGCTAGAGAAAGAAAATCTTATTCTCCAGGGAAAATTTGCCAGGTGTCCCCTGGCGGCGATGAGAACTAGGCTATGGTTGGCTTTAAATGAAACTGAGTTCTCGCAAATAGGAACATGAAGCTTCCTGTATCCATCTAGGAAGAGCAAACTCTCTTCTTCTTCCCTAATATTGATGCTCAGGCTTTTTAGCATCTATGACACATTAGACACTGGAGTCTGAGTTGAGCCATGTAAGGGAAATGCAGTAGGCAACTGGTGTTTCCACTTTTTGTCACTGAGTTGCAAGGCAAAGACCACTTTGATCAACACTTTTGATTTTCTGATATTTTAATTTAATTTTACATTCTTCATTCATTAAATCTTTTCACATATAAAGCTCACCATAGGTTAATTTGTGGTTTCTCAGTTGTCTTCTGTGTTTTTCTTCTGGGATTCAATCACACCTGCTCTTTTATCAGAAAAATACTGCTAATTCAGGTACTCAGGCTTAAATCAATCACAAGATCTCCCACTGTTTTGTTTCTTTTTTTCCCCCTTCAGATCCCAAACAAATCTTACGTATTTTCTTCCACTGAGTGTGCTACCTAGGCCTTAAGTAAATTTCATAGTCTGCTTTTTTTTCCTGCATTCACTGAAAACCTTAAAAATTGTCAAGTGCATCAGGGTTTGGACTTTATAGAATTAAGATAACCTGGTTGTATCCTTCTCAATGGCACCTGATGTTTTCAGAAACCAAATGAACTATTGTTTAAAAGCCACTTGTTTTCGTGTTTCTGAGTGAGTTTCAGCTCTGCGGGAACTCTTTGCTTTGCTGTTCTTGAGGCAGATTATTTTGATTTCTTATTACCCCTATTTCCTTGCAGTAATCAATATGAGCTTTGGTCCTGGAGTGCTTTAACCAGCTCTTATTCAGGCACAGGATAGTAAGTCCTTCTGGCTAACAGAAGACACACCCCAAAGATGTCCTTTTGCCTGGGTTGTCTGGTGTCTGGAGGAAAAGTACAAAGTTCTCAGTACATTTGATCTCATAAGAATGAGAAAACTTTCAGGCCCATAAGAGTGGTAAAGGTTGGGAAGTCAAGAAAGCTCTGCACTCAGTAAAGTAAAGGAAATCACAGTAATCTGCCTGAACTCTAGCCCCGTAGTGTTAGCCGGGAGTTCACGCTCAGCCTGCTCCCAGCTTCCAGCTAGCCCACGTATTTCATCTGGAGCTATGAGGAATGGCAGCAGTGCTGGCATTTAAGAGGAAAGAGGTGCTGGTGGGACTTACTCTCGAGGCTAAAAAAAATGTGCAAGAAGTTCTTCGAATCCTTTAAACCAAGCTATAATCATGATAACACCATTCATCACAGCAGCCCCCCCGCCAAACCACCCCCTTTAAACACAACTCTTCCTGCTGTATAAAGTCATTCAATGAAAGATTTTATTACTGCTGTCTGTACTATTTTTCCAGGGCGCTACCATAATAGAAATCAACACAGAGAAATCGGTAATAATCACACATGTTTCATATTGGTTCCCATGTGGAAAACATTTCAAAGGTGTCAGTGCCTGGAAAACCTGATGGTTTCATTGAATACCAGAATGAAACTCCAAGGCAAACCCTGAGGAGAGATTAACACTTGGAAGTATAAAATTCAGGTAGTAATGAGAAGCCAGGTGTTCACTGTCAAGGATTCCAAGTTTCCCTAATTACGGGCAAGTATCTGACTTTAACTGCCTCTCTCAGGTGAGCCAGTAATCCTTTGTTGACAAAGATTTATAAAGAGAAAAAAATAACAATAGGAAAAGAAAAAGAAATATGCCTCTGTTTGCTGCTATGGAGAAAATATTACACAGGCAGTCCTATTTCTAACTAAATTAAGATGAGAGAGGGAGCTGGAAGTCATGTTGCACCCACAGTGATCATTCTGCAAATTGCAATATGGATCTAGAATTTCATGTTAATTACATTTTATTTGAAAAGTGCTGCACTACACAGTATTTTCCACAGCAGTGGAGGCTTGATTCTGCTCTCAATTATGTAGGTGTAAAGTGGAGTATCTCCAGTGAAGCTAATGAAGTTAGAGTAGTTTAACACTGAAATGAGGAAGATTACAAAAAGGCCCTAGAGCCTGCAATATTGCTACTGCAGTTAATGATCATTACTGCAGAATGCTGTAGTCTCGTAATTATTTTGTTCGTGCAGGTAGAAAGATACACAAAACTGGCATTGATTGCATCTGTAAGAGAAATAGTCCAAAATTCTCCAACGTAATATTGTCTCTCCAAATTGCATCGCATATTCCTTTTTGTGTGTATGGTGGTTCTGTGCAAAAGGGAGTGTGTTCAGATTTTGAGGAGGCTGATTTAAAAGGCTGCATGGGAAGCTGAGCATCAAAGTAACAAAATTGTGCCTTCTGTTTCATTAATCCTTTAGGCTGCTCTGATGTCTATTGCCATTATGCATAGAGCTCATTACTTTTGCTGCTTTCAGAGCGTTTTGATACAGACTTAAAAGTACAACAACTCAGTCAGTCCTAGTCAAAACCACTTTCCAAATCTTGGCTTACCAGTCACATGGTTACATGCCAGCCAGGCTTTCCCAAGCACCATGTCGGGGTGTGTTTAGGGCCATAATGCAGATCTGAGTTCTTGTTCCTGGGATGTTGGGTGGAGCGGGCCCACATGAGCCCAGGACAGCAGCGGATATCCTGAGTTCGTCTCTCCCTGGGCAGGTGTGGACACAGGAGCTACATCTATGCTGGTAAACTAACCTGGGTTGGGAGTTTATGCTCAAGCATCAAGCATTGATGTGTGATTTTCTGCACTTAAACTGCTAGCAGAGTTCCTGTAATGGATTTAACCATCACATTGTCTGAGTTGGGGATGGATGGGAACAGAACATATAAGAACTATCCCCAAAAAGCGCTTGGGATATGGCCATCCTATTCTGGGAGCTCATGAATGTGCATGAATGCAGGCTGGGTGATGCCACTTGGCTTCAGAGCCTACATAAGATCTCTACTCTAAAAAAGATCTCTAGTCTGCTTGTGTTTGTAGATGTAGCATAGTATACGATGCAGCTGCATAGCAGCAGCCGTGAGGCTGGAGCAGAGACAAGTCACCACCAATCCATCTTACCTTTTCCTTGAAGCCCTGTAGAGCCAAACTCAGGTACCAACCTAGTGGTTTTGTGGTAACCCAGTGGCTACTGTTGAGGAGATGAACTGTATGCTTTAGGGCACAAGGATATTCCACATGTACAGGCCTGGATACTCTCTGCCTGGTCACAGCATCCAGCTGACCCACTGCCTGAATGGCTATGAACCACCAGCCCATACATCCATCCATCCTTCCTAGAGATGCCCCAGCCTCAGTGAGCACCAGGGTACAAGGGAGCTGTAGGCAGCCTGATGGCAGCATTGATGTGAGTGTTGGGTCCCAGCACATGAGCTTCTGCCTGTTTCTGGGACTGACTAGGTCAGGTACAAGTTCAGTGTAGCCTTGGAGTGAGTGAAGTAACAATGAAGTAAAGTGTCTGGACGCATCTAGCATTTTAATTCTACTGAATTCATACTTTTACACAGTCTAAGTGTATAGCCAGCGCCAGCCTCTTTGTTAGTACAGCTAGCTAGTTTCTATATATATATTCCCCATATATTTATTAAAAGGGCCATTTTTTGTAAGTATAACTCTTAAAAACTCCCATGCCAACCTGCTTTCTCCAGCTAGGTGACTCAAGCTTAACATCTATATTTATAATGAATTTTGAGCATATAACAACATATCAATGACAAGAGGAGAGAAGATCCTTTGAAAAGATTACTGATTGAAAAGATTACATCGAAAAGATAAAAGATCATATGAAAAGATTACTATTGTCACATAAACTGTTTTCAGCAATACTGTGATCCAGGTATATGCAGATTTAATAACAACTCTAACACCAGCTGCATTTGAAGAGGGAGTTTTTCAAAGGCAGAAGGAGCGCAAAGGTCCCCACGTCAATTCAGCTGGGAGAGGGGAGGCTGTCTTTATGTGTCTTTTAGACTCCTGGAGATTTCCCACCTTTGTACTTTACACTGGGGGTGGCAAGTCCAGAAATTGTTCTGTAGCTGTGCTCTGGTGGGCACACTTCTGCCAGTCTGTGTTTGGTGGTGTTGAATTGCTGCTGACATGTTTGTCGCAATAATACTCCTAATGTCTTTTAAAAGTTACTGTGTGTTGGCTGCTCTTGCTTCTCTCTCAAGTGACAGTGAATTAGAGGTGAAGCATGGAAGGAGGTGGATTCAAACAGCCTTTGCAATCAGCTTTCATAGGAGGCAGGCAGGGACAGGGATGGTTTTACACTGTGGGGCTGGCTCCTTTTCCTTTGCATTTCTCTGAAATGAAGTGTACTTCTTCACCTCTCCCCAAACAGAAAGAGGACAAAAAAATTCATCAGGCAAAGCATTATAAATTTCTTCTCATTAGGCAATTGTCAAGTACCCTGAGCAACCAAATTCTGAGAGGCTCCACCAGAAAGGGAAGACAGCTTTATCTGTGGGATAAAATGCAGCTTGTCTTCAGGAAGGACATCACAGTTCATATCAGAAGCACGAGCTGGAAAAGGCATACTGCACATGTTCACCATGTAATCTATCTCCTAGGATGCACAACTTGAAAAGAGTTCGTATGTCACCGCAATATGTCCCCTTGTTTATCTCCCAGACAGACTGCATGTATCATGTTGATAAATTGGGCAATGCACAGGGCCAATTCCCTCCTACTGAGGTGAGTGGGAGCTGCATGGTGCCTGATACCAAAGCTAGGGAATTATTCAGATTGACTAACATAGCTGAGCGCATGCCAGGCTTGTTTTAATTTCCTTGTCAGATCTCTTGGGGAGTTATGGAGCTGAGGGGCGACTGGGTTTCAGGAGCAGACCAGAGGGTGGTAGCACCGCTTGCTTTGCAGCACCCCACGTAGCACACGCAGTTCAGGACCTGCAAAACGGGTGTGTTTGTATAACTTGGGGAGCAGCCCAGCTGCAGGTGCAAGAGGCCCAGAGTCCAGGGAAAACAATATCCCCTCCCTCTGCTGAAGCTGTTGCTCAAGGTTTATCCTTTTTAGTATTTGTCCTGGAGGGTTACTTAAGGCACTACTGTAACGTAAACAATTATTAATAATGATTCAGCAGCTATGTTACTCTGTGTAAAAGAAAACAAAACCAAATAAGGCTGATCTTTTACAATACTACTTGCTGTTTCCTATAGGGACTGGTATGTATCTTCCAACCATAAAATAATTAAATCTCACTGCTTTCCAGTGGTGAAGGAGCTTGAACATGCACTGAGGCTTCGATCCTCACATGGATAATATCTTTGGGGGCCTGAGTCCAAATATTAAGATCATATTTTACCAAAATGGCTTTGATTTTTATTTTTTGTTTGAATACTAAAGCAAAATAATTTCAAAGCCTGTTCAGTGTCAATGCAGCGAACAGCACTCACACACGCGGACTCTGTTCCTTTTGTTCCTCACATTTGTGGAGTGAAACAGTGACCATTTTCTTCCTCTGGAATCCGAATCTTAACACTGAGCAGTGTCTCCAGGCAGCTGCTGACCAGTGCACAACTCTTTGTGGAGCCTATCTGCAGCAATGTGCTGTATCCATGTCTGCCGTCTCTTGGGGGCTCACATGGAGAAGACATCATGTGCAGTCTCCTGCTGGGGTTTCTCCCCCAGCACCTGATGTTTGCCCCAGGAACATTTCTTTGCAGTAATGCAGGCAAAATATTGCCTCGTGTGGCATATGAATAATTTGCTCCTTTGCTGGTGGACATTGTACTATAATGGATAAAGCTGTTAAAATGTAATGGACACTGATGATCGGTGGGTTCAGCAAGACTGTCCGGGGTATCATCCAACTTCTGTGTTTGGGAATGGGAGGGAGAGTAAGTCTGGATGGGTACGAGGGGAGGGTTATAGGGGCTGTAGGGTTGTGTATCTATGTCCCTCTTGCTCTCATAGTGTTCTAGTACCACAGACATACCTCTCACTCCAAAAACTTTCCTAGTGCAGCTATCTGGCCAAAAAACACATTTGATTTTGCTTCAGTCCTATCAGAAAACAAGAAGGAGGTAACCCAAGAGCTGTCATCATCATAAATACAGCTTGGAGAGGGAGGCAACGAAGTCACTAATCCTTTCTGAATTCAGCCTGGTGATGCAGAGAGAAAAGAGTGTGTGGCCAAGAGGAAAAACACTGTGTATATCAAAACACACACGAAGAAAATTAGCTTGAGAATGGGAGATGTTGAACATAAAGAGAAGAAAGCAAGAGAATAGAACCAAAGATAATGAAAATAAACAGCCATAGCCAGACTCAGACGCTCTCTCTCCCATTAGAGATGACTTAACCAACACGTGTTGCCTCACTGGAAAGTTATGCAGGCAGGTGTGATTCAGGATCAGTCCAAATGTGGCCTGTTGTTCTATCCAAGGTGAACATTAAAATATAGAAGTAAATAACTGTATTTTGTACCTGAATTAATAATTGCAAGGGACTGATTCCAACATGCCTTAGGGATTTAGCCATGGAAATCCCACTGACCTTCAGTAGTGCTTATGCACCTACATTCCTTAGGCACTTTAGAAAATCTGCGTGTATGTACTGGGCTCAAGGGAAAAGTCCACTGCTATTATTATAATGTGACTATGATTTTAAGATTCTCTAAAGTACTCAATTTTATACAAATTTACACAGTAGTATTTGTCAGGTCAGGGTTGTTGCCATGAAAGCGTAAAGTTCAAATGGGTGTGAATTACTGAGACTTAACATTGTACTTTGAATTATATCTTTTTATACTTACATGAGAGTGTCCTTTCTGAGTCACATCTGGTTTTTGTGCTGTTTACAAACCGCTCCAAAAAGCTGAGCTGAGAATATTTGCAGTTAGTTCAGCATGTCAAACAGAGGAATAGAATTTAGCTCTATTCTTAAACCATGATTATTTATGTAGCAGGCATGTTGGCCAACAAAAAGAATGAAAGCTGACGGGCATGAAAATAACCAGTCTGCTCATACATGAGTCTTGCTTGCAGTGGTCCCAGCAGGAGCTTGAAGAGGACTGTGTAAATTGTGAAACAAAGGGTGCATAGTTAACGCATGCCAGAGATGACCATTTGTGGGGCTACTTAACACTGCAAATCCCACGTGGTGGTGAGGCTGTGAAAGGGCAGAAAGATCTCAGAAAGCTACAAGAGCTTTTCCCCGTGCTTTGGGAATATGTGACTGTTGGCACTGAGTGGGGGCTGGTGCACCAAGTTACCAGTTTAACCTAAAATTGCAGAATAAGTAGAAGACGTAGCAGTTTGGATTATGGACACCCAAAGATAAATTAAAGGGAAGATTAAATTTATAAGTTACAGTTGTGAAATGAGGTAATCAGAAGTGTGAACGTGTCAGTATTGCAACAGCCACATGCCTTAATCTGGTGTTTACAGGCATACCCATTGGCACGTGTACTGTCAGAACTATTACATGATCACATATAATGGTTTTCCAGGGAGTGCCTACTTTGCTTATCGAATGGCCTGGACAGAGATTTCTGGATGAGACAGATGATCAATAGTTAGTATTAACCTTGTTTTCTTAAGAAATGAGACTTTTGTTATTTTCTGCTGGCCAGCCCTCTCACTAATGACTTTAAATCTACTGGGCAATCTGATCTAAACCTGACGCAGGGAAGAGGGGATAGTGTGTGTCCTCAGAACCTCACTGAGTCAGCTCAACCAGCATATTAGACATCAGAGAATCCCTTGCTCAGAGTGAAGCAGGTTCAGTTAATACTGCATTTCACACTCTGTTTAGGTTTGTCACTCATAGTGCTCCTCATACGCAGTCCCATCAGCAGGCACACATCAGATAAGGAATTTTCACAGTGCCACGGATTTTCGTCTGGCAACTGCTACTCTATCAATTGAATACTTTGCAAATATGAAGATTTGCAGGGATAAAGGGAAAGATAAGTGTTATTATCTGCATGCTGTGGAAGAGGATCTAATCATATACCGTGCCACTGATTTTGGGTGCTTTGATAGTTATTTCTATAAAACGAGGCACAACTATATTTTTCTAATGTGCCAAGCATTGGCTGTTCTCAGACAGAGCTGAGACAAGTGAGAACTGCTGACAGGACCATCCATCCCATGGACTTGGAGATGCATGTCTCGTAGTACTGCTCTTTTGCTCTGCTGTGCTGTATGAGCGTGTTTCTGCTAGAACATGTGCTGTTTTTTGTGACCAGCCTCACTCCTTGTAAACTCTACATAATGCAGTGGACTCAGCTGAGACTGGAAGCTGAAAAAGCAGGGAATATATTACTGCATTTTCAACACAGAGTGGAAATTGTGGAAAGGTGAGAGTTTTGGCACTGAGAGCGTAAAGAACATCTTACTCCACTTAATAGCAAGCTACAATGAGAAGCAGTTTGTCTGTTGTCAGTATCTCACAGACCCTCTTACTCTCCCATCCACCTTTCTCCAACTAACATTCCTGAATCCTGAATCCCAGTGAACTCTTCGTCTTCCAAGATCCATCTCATTTTGCCAATGCGGCTGATGGAATAAAGCAGAACTTTGTCTTTTGGCACCTGTGTTTCTCTTATATTCCTTTCTTCTTCTTCTTCTTTTTTTTTTTTTTTTCCTTTTCCCTATAGTAAAGAATCCTTGCTGCAAATACTTCTCAGGCTTCTCTAATGGGCCTGCCTAAAGGGGAAAGGAAAAAGGAATAAAACAGAAAAAGCATGAAAACTTTTGCAAAGATGAGACCAGGAGGGTATTTATAACAGTAAAAATATGGTAGGATGAACAAATGGATCACTCTGGAACACCTTGCTAGTATGGGCATCTCCTCGATGTCACAGGTTACTCACTTGTGGAAAATTTTATGGGATTAGAATACAAAATATTTCTTGTATTTTGGCTACTTCTATTAAACCTGTCAACTCAAAATTAACAAGATTTATGAATTAATTTCTAATTGATTTAATTCACTTATATATACCATAGAGTCATCTATAAAATCTACTAAAAGATATATAATATATAAAATCTTGATCCAAATAGGCAGTTGGAAGCTGCAGCACGAAGCTTATCTGTCCTGTTCCTTATACAGGAAACCTTCTGATACACGATTCTTTTAATCACCTATATAGCATTCTGTCACATACAGACTCAAATCAGCAACTTTGTATAATTCTGTATAAAGTCAAAAAAGGAGAAAAAAGACCGCAAATATTTTGCTAATATGGTGATGAAACTGAAACTCTTAAAGCTGACGCTGAGCTATTTCAGGTTTTAGATATACATAATATTATACAGTCAGAATGAAGGTGCCTCATCCCATATTGCAGTGCTCTTAATATAATTAAAATCTATGTGCAATATTTTATTTAATTTCATAAAATTAATCCAAGAGCAAAACTGCGTGATCTTGTATGGCAACATAACTTTGTATTCATGACTGATTTTTTCCCCTTAACACAGAAAAATAATGTGGGTTGATGCAGTGTCCTAACACAATAGGGGCTAATGAATAGAGCTTGCTGCACTCAAGAGACTGCAGTTCAATTACTAGTGGTGCCAATCAAGTCAGAAATATTAACCATGGTAACAGCAGATTTGAATTGCGTGGAAAGAGGCAGTGGCTTCTTGGGGAAGATCGCTTCTTGGGACAGAAGGGGATGCTCACAGCAAGAGTTGCAGAAGGCCAGAGAATGCTTCTTTGTGGCAAAAGAGAGCAATATTCAGCTCATGCTACAGGGAGCTTTGAGCTATTTGTGTATGTTTTTGTTGCAAGTGTGCTCGAGAGGTCTTAACTAGTAAGTGTGACTAACTACAGGGCCCATACTATGTGCATAACCTATAGAACTGTATTTCCTACATATAAGAGTACAACATATTAGTTAATCATGTGAAAGACAAATTTCAATGCAGATTAGGTCCTAAGCAGAAGTAAAATGTTGCTGAAGTCAGTGTGACTGGGCTGAATTACACCAATCGAAGCTGTAGCCTTTTATGAGGATTTACTTAATATAGTGCATTTGTTCTGCTGGCTGATGATCAGAGTGAGGATCCCTTGATTTGATACAATGGCAGTGTTATGTATTAGTGGCATGAACAGGAAGCAGCTGGCGTCCTGTTCAGAAAACAATTTCAGTTTTTATTGCAGAGAACAATATTGAAAAACAGAGTGTGTGAGTGAGGGGCCTAGTCCTTAAAAATGTGGGAGTTTGGATACTGTCCCTTTTCATTGACTAGTCACTTCTGGACTAAATCTAGATTTCTCTCTTTTCACAGAAAGCTGTTCTCGTGTTGGTCTTTGGAATACAGAGAAAACCGGCTAGGGCCCCAAAATGGCTATTTTGCACCTGCCTGCTGCCTCTCCTTGTGTTCCAGCTGGTGAGTATGCTCAGTGGTGGAGTGCTTTTCCCTTTCTCTTATTCATGAAGAGATGGCACATCTTTTTGGTCAACATCACTGAAACATTTCCTATTCTTTGTCTTGGATGCCATTAAAAAAGCCAGCTGCTGGGGATGGTTACTCTGTTGTGGGAGCCTAGCTCCACTCTTAACTCAAACTTTTGTAAAAATACAAGGATGGGTTTCTTAATAACTGAACAGTAATAGCAGCCTATAAGTGAATTTGACCATGTCTACAAAGCTGGTGAAAATAATGTGTACTTAATACCTTTTTCCAAGGAATTTGTAGTGTGCCTGGACAGGGCAGCTAGATCATAGACATTCCTCTTGTGTAGTTCAGGCATCCCAGTCTAGTCTTATCACCTTAGGCCTCTCCTATAGTCAAACATGGTGCAATCTAGGGGGATGTTTCACCTTAACCATCTCAAAACCTGTTGCAGGTTGAGAAGAAGAAAGATCTCCACTGCCCAGAAATGGAGCTCAGGGACACTTCATCAACCCATGTTTGGATTCTAAAGCCAGGTGACATGGAGTGGCTTGATGAATGTGCCCTGACAATTTAGGAAAACCATCAGCGAATGGAGTGAGGGCAGGCAAGGCCGTTTAGTAACTGAGGCTGTGTCTTGGTTGCCAGGAGGCTGAATTGTAATTTCACTTTTAACGCTATTGTCTATTTGACCTGAGACAGGGTCACTTTCCATCATTACCTCCTTTCTACCCCCATTCCTCCTCCCGCACTTTGTCTGTCTTGAGTATTGAACATTTATTGAAGTGTGGGAGACAGTCTCCCTTTTCTCCTAATGAAGACTGAATCCCAGTGTCTTACTCACAGTAGAAAATGTGGGACATCTGGTTAAGATATCCTGGTAAAAATGCTCTTAAGACATTGTTGTTTCAATTGCATAAGTGACTTAATCAGTGGGGGAGGATGAGAAGCCACTTGTCATGTTTCTTCGAGCAATGCCCTAACCACTGGGTTAAACCATGATTTACTCACTGGGTTGACAAATAACCAATTATTGTGAAATACCACCAGAAACAGGTTGAGGAAGCTAGTGCTTAGGTTGATTGACAGTCTGTTCTTAAGACATTGGCTTGAAAAATGCAAGAACCACATTCAGGTCACGTTATGACTACTTCAGAACAGTGCCTGAAGCCAACACAGTTTACAGGCTCAGTAGCCACTAGACTGCTGGGCTATTTTCTTGTCAACTCAAGGAATATTAAAGTAACAGTAAAGAGAGGCTGAATAGTTTGAATGATTAGTTCAATGTCTAGTGCATTCTCTTTGGAGAAAAGTGGTTTGGGTTCAAATTGTGTTTAGTGAAGGGCAGAACTGAACCAGTCTCACGTGTCTGGGCAGAGCTGTAATTATTGGAAGAGAGAATGAAACCAGAGTGATAGAGAGCAGCATTATCAGCATCTAGCTCCCAAATCCTTATTCCACTTGTTAGTGCAAATCCAGAAAAAAATTTGGGATTACTGCAATTATACTTCTTGGTAAATGTTGTGTAGTATTACAGCACTGATGTAATACTTGATTTGTCATGTAATCAGCTGACAGCACCTAGCGAGTTGCTAGTAATGGCTGCTTTAGTAGGCAATGTGTGAAAATACAGGAAACAAAAAATTGGAAACTATGCACCCTAAATTGCATCTTTGGCTCTGTTGGCTTCAGTGGAATATGCTGGGTTATCCAAGATCTTCATTCCTTTGCTTTCTTTTTTTCTCATTCTCTAATGAATCTTTATCAAATAATCTCAGCCATTTTGGCAGACCCATAATTGCACTATTCTCTACAGTAAAAGTTGATAATAATTAGTAAATGAAAAGGCACCATCTCCAAATTTTTCTTCTTTCCCTCCAACAAATGCAGTTAAAATAACTGTTTTTTTGGATTCCTTCCCCCTCACCTGAGTGGAAGTGTAAGAAAGGAAATCTGTTTAGTCTTCATTCTCATGCTTTCCTGATTCACCTGGCTGCTCTTGGGAATTTAAAGGAAAACAGTTCAATAAGGCAGAGGAAAATTACAACCTAAGTTTTATGCAATGTTTTAGGATTAATGAGATTCCACTGTTATTATCCTTCACCATTGCCTCTCCTCAGCTCCTGTCTGCCATATGAAGAAATGTGCTCTCTTACTAGCAAAGTATTTGTAGTAGAATATGGATTTAATAACAGGGTAAGTTTTATTTCTGACCTAATAACTAACGCTAGTTGAATTATATTCAGGCCAGATCTACCAACAACAGTATATCCTTTGTTTTTAACAATATTTCATTCTCTGTAAAGAAAGAAAATAGCTCCATAACAAACAACAAATCCCAACAGGCCAAGCAAACGAATAAAAATTGAGGGCCTTGAGTCTAGTATCAGCCTCATAAATTGTTCTTCATGGGTTTTTTTCTTATTTAGAAAGATTAGGACAATAGTTTCCCTTCAGAAAATATTTGCCATGAAGAATATGAGCTACTCAGTTATTTCCTTGTCTGAAACCACAATGCATGATGTCCAACGTGATTTCACTGGGCCTTTTAAATGATTGCAGGTTACAAGCTATCAGTAATGCACGTCCTTGTAAAAGGCACAGATCCACTTTAGCTTCTTCTTTTGCTCATCAACCTGAGGTTTCTCTCTGTCTTGTGTCTGAGTAGTCATTTACAATAGGGTCATGCTAGAATGGCAGCAATATGGTGTGCTTGGTGTAAATATTCGGGATGTTCCTGTGTATGGAGCTAAGTCATTTTTTTATCTGGTGAAAGTGAATTCTGTGATATAAACAGAAAACATGAGCTTCACAGAGATGACAAACCATAAGCTCAGAGGCTGGTGGAGCCTGGCCCTTGGCTGGCATAAAAGAATTACTGTCTCGAAATCAGCATAAAGAGACGAAGTGAACATGAGGCAGAGGCAGATTAGAAGAGTGTGGAAGTGGCAATTACCTTACTGCTGTGACAGTGATTTACCTGCACTGCAGGTACCCTAGGAAAATAGGATGTCAGAGCCCCATGGGAACGTGCATGTCTGTAAGAGGGCAAAGCCAGGGTGTCTACCTGAGGCAGGAGTGGGACAAACTATGGGCTAACTTTATCTTATCCCTTGACTTTCAGCTGAAATGCTTCCCACTCCAGAAGAAGGCCCTTTTTTAAATAGGCTAAGTGTTTTTTTTCTGTCTTTATCTGACCGGTTGTGGAGATGACAGACTTTTATGTCCAGTCTGCTACAGAGGAACTGGGAACAGAAGAGGTGACACTGTAGCCAAGAAGAGGAAAACAGTACAGTGGGCAAAGAGTGGCCAATACATATCAGGAATATGAAGAAGAAAATATCAAATGCTTCCATTACCGTGGTAATCATAGATATTAACACAAGTTTCAACACCATAGTCTTTCCTATTTAGTAGCTAAGAATGGAATATAAAGGGTAGAGAATTGGATAATGTAAAGCAGATCTCAGTGCAGAGTAAAGGCAATCAGAGATCTGTGTGCACGTAGATCTTCCTCAAACAGACTATAACCTTGTTACCACGGAGCAGATTCCTCAGTGCTGTTATTCTACTGAATACAAGGAGTTAGGCAGGCTGTTATTTTGTCATGTGCTTGACTTACTGTTGATTTTCCAAAACAACAAAACCACGATCTAGGCCACAGAATCACTCAGGAAAAGTGGTTTGAAGACTTGTAGAGGTGCATAAATACTACACTGTTGTAAATGGCGGGGAATGATTCCATTTTTAGAAAAGAAATGTGGCTGCCATTATTATTGTTTGTATAACAGTCCTGCAGTTTCTTCACAATTTGTACAGATGTGTTCATTTTCAGTCATGTGCCCTGTCAGTTTTTCTGATACACGGTACATCACTTTCTTTAAGATGCCTAAATGGTGGTGATTAGTCATGTGTGATGAATGAGCAAGGAAGCTTTACTTTAAAAGGAAGAAATCTATGTGTTCTATATGTGAAAGTAAAACATAGACTGTCCATTGTAAATTATATGTTGCTGTAGTTCCTGCTTCATGTTATGTTGAAGCCCCACAGCCCAAACAACATTCAACATGTGCTATGGCCGTAAGATATTAAAGTCGAAGCAGAGAACCATATATCAGGGTGTCAGCATCAATAACACCCAGTCAGTTAATCTCTAGCAGCCTCTGGTACAAGTTAGATTACCCTGGAAGTATGTGTGCAGTCTCTTTCTTTTAGCAGGAAATTGATGTAAGTATGAGCTTTCTGATGTAAATACAGAAAACAGGGATTGTGCTTCAAAAGCACTAGCAATGATGCTGGAATGCTTTGGCTCATTTGGTTTGCTGAGTTTATAGTTGATGGCTGTTGAAACGTTTAGCTCTGCCATCTCTTAGTGGCTCTGCAAAGGAAGAGTAAACCGTGATATGGTTTCATGTCCTTCAGGGTGCAAGAATCTGGCTGTGAAGAGCAACTGATCACTGATCTACTCAGACTGGAATATCAGAAGGTTAGAGGGACTTCGGCATGAGCTTCTCAGTCAGTACAACAGAGCTGGTCTCGAGATGTAAATGGATGCTAGATGCACATGATGAGCAATTCTTCATTTCCATGCTGAAAGATCTCCTACAGTAACAAGTACTATGAAAACAACTATAGCTTGTAGATGATTCTGGTGGTGATGCAGTTGTAGGTTAACATGTTGAAATATTTCTACATTGTGCCTATGGAACAGCAAGTGTGACCCATAGTATGGATAAATAAATAAATAGAGAAGCCAGGCTTTGCAAGGCTATATCCAGTAATGAAAGGTGGATAAATTCCATCAAGAATTCTGAAGATTCATACAGGACTTGAATCCCTTTCCTTGGCTTGCTTCACCTTTCTTTGCTTTCCTTTCCCCAAGAAATCAAGCAAGTTAGCAGCAGATGGAATCACAAGATCTAGACTGGAATCACAAAATCTGAGCAAAAGATGTGTCTGTGTGTGTAGCACCAGACTAAAATTTATCCCATTAAATGAGGCAGGCTCAGAAATTGAGAGAAGGTGACAAGAAGCAAGCCTCCCACTCCTACCTCTCCCAGGAGGTTTCAGTGTCTTGAAATAAATGGATAAGCATCCCAGGACACGTAAGCAGCCAGCTTGGTGCTCCCTAAGCACAGAAAAATCTAACATTTCTTCTCCTTAGATGAAACTGGTGAAAAATTAAGCAATATGATCTACTACCATCTAGATGGCTGCTTCCTCTGATGTAGCTGTTCTCAGGATGTAGATGAGGAGCCAATACCACCAGTTCTGTGTACGTTATATCAGTAGTTTTGCGCTCACCAATGACTATTGATCAATCAGTGAAGTCATGAGAGGTGGTCTGCAGGTGGAAATATATTAAGAATTATTTTCACTATTATCAAGTAGAAGTTAGATTATAAGAGTGCAGAGTGATTTTGATTAAACTGAGTGACAGCAATGATCCTTTGGCCCTAAAAGCTTGCGAACCAGCTGCTGTAAGGTAGTATGTCCCAAAGAATTGCTGTTGTCTGCATCTAGAAAATGACTGAGATATTTAAGAGGTTGTGCTGGTTTGGGTTAAAAAGCTCACGAATGACCAAGAAATTGGAAGAAGGGGAGGCTCTATATCAGAATTTCTTGTTGTGGAACTAAAGCAAAAGAGAGAGAAATGTTGCAAATGAGGATTAAGTCCACTGTTTGAGGGACTGAATATTACTATTAATACTATGTCATCTTGGAAAAATTATGTCACCTTTGGAATCCAGTCAGCTTTTCTGGCACTGTGATATTATTTCAGTCACACTGCTTTTTGGGAATGAGCTACATTTATGGTGTCAGCATCCAATTTCTAGAACAACCAGCAAAATACTCATATGTGACTTCCCTTTCTCCTTTTATTTCTCAGAAATGTCAACATTTCCCTAGATGAAGTTGTTTGTGCATGATGAAACTTGTTCAATATTCTTGTATCTCTTCTTTGTGCTTGAGACAGAAGCCACTGTGAGGATCCACTGTAATGGCAGACACCCGTGTGGAGTTAGATAGTACTTAGATAGTACTGAAGAGCACCCACAATTACAGCTACCTGGGCTTCATACTTGAGAACAGAGATATCCACCAGGAAGAGATGACACTGCAGAAAAAAAATCCAAATGTCTTGTCCTCTTTTTTAAAGGGGTAGATAATAGAAGTCATGTTGGTAAGCAGTTATTCCAACAGCTTTATTAATGGTGTGGTTTTTTTTTTTCTCATAACCATAAACAAAGGTTAAACAACCAAGCCTTTAGAGATGGAGATTTTCACTATGGCAGTGAGTAGGAATTGTGTGCCCCTTTCCTTCAGCCTTCTGAAATTACCATTAGCTTTTCCAATAATAAGAAAAAAAATAAATTCAATACATTCAGCATATGTGATAAGCCAAGTTTAGGTTTAAAATGAGTTATTTCTTGCAATTAGAGACAATAGAAGGGTATGTAGAATGATAAAACTACGGTGCACACTACTTTAATCTAGCTTCATGAACGACATGTTTGCCTTGCTAAACACTAACATTTAACTCTATTGACAGTGGAGCTAAGATGCCTTGCAATCAAGCATTATTTGATCAGGCAGTTCTTGTTGTACTGTACATAGCTAGAGAGTTGCTTTAAATACAATAAATAAAAGTAAAATCTTACACAAGGCAGCACAGCTTAGTAATTGCTGTTTTGGAGCTCACGTCGCTGCAGTTATTTAGCTCAGCATTTCATCTCCAGCTGCAGCACAATTTTTGCCAAATATAGATAAATGAAGTTAAAGTTATTGGCAATGACTAGTTCTGTATCCCTGTTTCGAGTTCATAGATTTCATAGGAAAGGCCTTCCTTTATTTTTGTAGCAAGCAATTGTTTTTAACTCCGAACTTCTTCATGTTCCAGTACAACATAGTGTTTTCAGTTCTACTTTATCAGGCAGATACTGTTAAACAGAGAGAATGGGCAGGTTCCCTGTTCGAGAAATACACCACATGAAACATGAGGGAGGAACAAGCTCAGAAACTGAATCTCACTCAGCATATTTTAGGAGTTTAATGTAATCTTGATACTGAATTTGCAGACAGTGCCTTTCAACATGGGGTGTCTAACTCTACAGCGCGCTAATTTCATCAGTTTCTATGGTGTACGAGATGACCTGGTACCGTGGTTTGCTATAGACAGTCCCTCTCACTACAAACTATGTTTCTGGTTTCTTTAGACCTTCCATAAAGAACAACTCCTTCTATCCAAATTTAACAAATGAGACAATACAAATACGCGTACACGATAGATACATAATGTTGAACATGTCCTAAGTCAGTATAGAAACATTTATTATTAAATAAACTCAGGAATTTTAAAATTTAGAAATATACTATTTCTTCAGGTTTGTTCAATTCCATTACCTTCTTACTCTTGCAAACACATTAGGTTGTCACTTTTACAGCTCTCTTGTGTTTATCTGTAAACAAGTAAGGGAGGTCTGGAAATGCTGGTGTTTCCCTCTGACCCACCTAACTGTTTTTCCTTTGATCTATGATCCCTTCTGTTAAAAGGCAACCAGAAACATCTTACTCTTCAGAAAGCAAACTCATGGAGCTTTTATTTTGAATGGATAAGCATGGCAAAATACATCTCAAGAACTGCCATGAAATAGTCTAGATATGGAAAGGAGAAAGAACTTCCTTCTTTATGTCCAAACACTGGCCTAGAGTTTCTTTCCACAGAGTTGCCATATTAAAAGCATGTGCAAATCTTTTGTCATATATTACTTTTGCTGTGGTAACTTCACTTGGGACCATAGCTGTAGAAGCAGTAAGGTCTAAAATTACACTGGGAAGATGCCTGAAGTTTGCCAGTAAGATTTCAAAGGGAAACGCTATTTTCAGAATTAGGAGAGCAAGTAATTCTTTTTCCCTGTGAAATTCGCCTGATTCATGCAGAGTGACTGGTTTCAGCCAAAGAAAAAACTTCTCCTTTTTGTGATTTCTCACCAACTTTACCGACACTGTGAGTTTCACTTCACAGATCCTATGTCACCCTTTTTTCCAAATAAAACTTGGAAGGTTCAATGAAGTTACAGGCTTCTAATTAAAAAAAAAATCCATAAAAAAACTCCAACACCCCTAGCAAAATAATTGCTGCTGATAATACAGCAACAAATGAAAAACAGATATTTGTATTTGCCTGCATATTATGGAAGACAGCAAATACGTTTCTTTAGCTAACACAGAATGATTTTCAATAGATGTTATGAAATGATCCATTTTTTCAGATTGCACTCATTTTGATGTTACTGCAGAAAGTTCAGCTAAGAACGTCTCTTAGCTCTTTTGAAATTCATGGGGTCTCACAATGTAGGGTGCATAACTTCCTCCTACGCTACAAATACAGTATTTGCTTTTATACTGGACTTTTTCATTGAAACAGCTGAAGCATACTACAAGTAGAGCTAATTAGGAATAATGGGGTTTTTCATGTAAGAAATGTTGGTGAAAAAAATATTTTTCACTTTGAAAATATTTTCATTACAGAAGTAAAACTTTTCTGAAGGGAACATCTTTTTCCTTGAAGGCTGTCTTGTGGGAAAAATGTAGCGTTTCCCATGGAGAAAAAGATTTCTGTTTCACTGAACAGTTATAACACAGCAAGAATTTTCCAACACAAAACCCAGGATTATCTTAATTAGGACCCCTATTTAAGCCTCATGTTCTCCCTGTAATATTGAATTATATGTATTTTACAAAGGAGTAGGCAGAGTTGTTACTAATTCTTTAGGTTTATAAGGCAAATCGGTGCAGTCACAACAGAATCGTAGGTTTTACATCCCTATCTCCTGTTCACAGTACTAAACCATCTGAAAATAGTACTTTACAATATGAAGGAGAGAAGTTGGAGCTTTTTCCAGTATGATTCTCTTTTCTCATGAGAGCAACAAGTAATAGCAAATAAGAGTTTTGATGTTCCAGCCAGCTTCTATAGGGCTGTTGTTTCTGTTATTACTGTTGGTGAAACTTTTCACTGGTGGATTCAAAGAACATTTTTCTGAACACTTTATACCAATATAACTCCAACAAATGCATGTATCCCTAATTTATATCAATAAATGAGGTAGGTAGGGATCAGGCTCACTGCTCTGTACTGAAGAGGAGATATTTCTAAGGGCTGGATGAGTATCTCTGGTTCCTACTGTCTCTCACCGATTGAAGTTGACTCCCTCAGATAATGGTACTTTCTCATGGCTACTCATATATGTCACTGTCCATGCGGTCCAGAATGTATTTTGGAATATCTGAATCTAGCTGGCTTTTGCTGAGGAGCGCATCAAGCCATGATCCCTACTTCCGAAACCCCTGTATGTCCAAGGCCATTTTGGTGCCCTGTGGTCTGAGGGTGAAGTTACTAGCTTCGCAGTTAAATGTAACTCTTTCTCATTCTGGATTTTTTCCTCATAGTTAATCGACCTGACTAGAAGGCTGATCTGGTCTCATCAGCTATGTAGCTGGAAAAGCAGAGAGAAAAAACAGTTCCTTTCTGATATGGTGGCTGCATTCCTTTGGCGTATCCCACCCGGAGCGCAGTTTGCCACAGGGTGTCCTGTTTGTACATACAGGGCTGCCCTCCCCCTTTGAGCAACATAACAACATCATGATGTGAAAATAAAGCAAAAAACTCCCAGGAATGTTCATCTCCAAAGCACATGTGCATATACAATTGCACACGAGCGAGCTCATTTACACACTCAGGCAAATGCAGGAGTCCGCACACGCGAAAAATCACGCCCTTTCACATTTGGCTCAATAGCCAGCGTGGTTAAATAATGTCAATAGCAGAAAGTCTTACGGTGCTGACACTTCCTCTGCCTGTAAAATATTTACTGTTCCTTTAAAACTGTGAATAAAAAAAAAGGTCAGTCTGTATATCGAACAAGGAGTAAAAAAAAAAAAAAAATCCTTTTTTTATTAGAAAACACTTGAAACTTATCATGTGCAGCAGATGGGAGTAGAAAATGCAGCTTGAAGACAGTTATATAAATATATCCTTGATGTCTGTTTTGCTTTTCAATTTGCAGTGAAAAGTACAAAGGTAGAGTAGAGCGCCAGTCAGGGCTGCACTGTGTCTCTTGATATCCATTCCAGATGTTGGCTAGACTTCGTGGAGCCAGGCTTATGGCACTGAGGCTGGAGCTAGTTGTCTTTTCCTCCAGGTGTGATGCTTCATGCTGATCCCCCCACATGCTAGCCTGTCTTATCCAAACACACTAAGCTCTGTGACAGGCATCTACCACCTTTTCGACCAAAATTCACCTCCCTTCCCCCCCACCTCCACGCTTTCCACTCACCCCAACTTCTTTCAGCTTGATGGGCTCTGCAGACAAGCCCACTTGTCCCTGCCTATCATTCTGTCACTTCAAAAGCAAGTCCCCCTAAAAAAATGAGCTCTGACGTGGTTCTCAAATAATGCTAGTCAGTTAGTAGCTGCTTTGAATATTCCTCTTTGTGTTTTGAGAGTGTCTGGAGGTACTATTTGACACCGAGTATGTCTGCCAAGCCTCTAATGGTAGTTCTCTGTTTGTGCATGCTTGTAAAGGATTTTACACTGTAATATTTTAACTCCCTGATTAAACATTGCTAAGCACAGAAGTATATCATAAATCTTGCAGGCGCCAACTCCATTTATCTGAATGTTAGTTACTGTCTACGGTGGGTAAACAAATTACAGCACAGTTTATTACAATATATATATGGGGCCACGATGTAGCTCTATTAATATCTTGTACCCCCTGGAAATATATTGTTGGCTCACAGTCTGAATTTTCTCTCCTGAACAATTAAAAACAAATTCTGAATGGAGGGTGGGAGGGTGCGTGTGAGAGGGAGGGGAAAGCATCAGCCACTTTCGAGGGGAAACTTGCTGGGAGTAACAATAATGAGCTGCAATATCAAATTACTACTATCCTGGGTTTGAGGTCAGTACATATTGAGCTAGTTGTAAGATATTAAAGTAGAAACTTTTCTAGTTTGGAATGCATTAATGCCGCTAAAGCTGCCAGCAAAACAGCTAGGAAGCGTTTGACTTGGAGAGGGCAGAAACAAAGGAGAATGTTCACAAACGAGAGCATCGGAGTCTCTTCCTTTCCCGGCTGCAGGCAGCACGCTTGCAGAGATCATTCTCATTAACCTAGTAGGTTGTTGATAGGAGGTGAGCACTAGAGAAGCTGGAATATTTCTGAAGCCATCTGCAAAAATAAACAGTCACTTTTACTTTTTTATCAGTTTTCTTAGCCTACGCAAATAATCCCAGTTATGTGTATTTATTACAATCAATGTAAGGTCTGTCTTCACAGAAATTTCTTAAGGAGCACAATAAATGACTGATTAAAGTAGGAAATTAAACCTTTAGCAGTTCTACTGGGAGGCTTTTGGGAGAGTTAGTTTAACCCATTTGTGATGGTTTGTGACATGTTTCGACACAGAAGTAGGAGCAAAGAAAGAAGTGCTATAAATGTTAAGAAAATTCATGGCAAACATTAAAAATAACTAAACTTCTAAAAAAACTGGAACAGGATCAAGATTGAAATAGCATGTGTAAATGCCTGTTTACTTTCGATGTTATTAAAGCATTGCTGCCGCTTGTCGTGGTGCATAGAGCTGTGGCTAATTGGCCGTCTATACTAGTGGAGCTATCCTAGTTGGAAATTACTTACAGCGGTACAATCTTGATGGTAAAATAAAATAAAGTAAGTTGCTCCCCTAATTCTTCACCAATGCCTGCAGGGGGGCTGGCACTGCAGTCTCCGATACAATCTGACAGCCCTGACCTGGTGTTCAGTGGGAGCAGGCATAGCTAGTTGCTATCTCCCTTCCAGGAAACCACAAAACACCACCATTTTACAGACTGGTAAAGAGCTCATTACTTGCTGGGGCAGGGCAAGATAAAGATCCGATGTTCTTAGCTGGGCTCCAGTGGCCAATAATGCAAACAACATCCTTCATAAAAGTAATTGGGGCTTGGTAAAAATAGAAATCCAAACATTTTGGAAGTTTTTGTATATTGTCAATACTGTAAATCATAACATGAGATTGTATAGCAACTCTTGAAAATATGTTTGTAGCTAATAAAATTACAACCATGGACTTTTACCCAAACAATTTATCTTTACATCAAAAAAGAAGTAAGACTAAACTCATTGCTAGCCTTTTCCTACTAAAATCAATGCATTTAGGCCAGGGCTAAGCTCAGTTGCAAGATTCTTAAAGAAACGCAAGTGCTACGTTTGTGTCCATTTACAAAGATCTTGTTTATATACACACTCATTGCTTGATTCAACAATGTGTTCAGCTTTCTGGCCTGATCCACCAAAGCATTTAATCACATGTGCAGGCATGTAGGCGATTTCTTTCACATCAGTTAAACTATGTGCTTAACTCTATGCATGTTGAAGGGCCAAGCCTGCAATAGAATTATTTGGAAAAAAAAATGCCATGCAGGAAAAGCAATGCAGTTTGCAAAGGTACTGTCAGGGCACGTACCACCTCATCACTGCAAAGAGATCCTGAAAGTGCTGAGCTCTACTTGCTCATGCTCTAATTGACTCCATGCAAGTAAGGAGCTCCAAGTATCTCTCACAAGGTGTTTAGGACACATCTCTTGATCACGGAGGTGGAAGGTTAAAATAAAGTGTGTCCTGACTTCTAAAAGAATAGGAACTTTTTGGGAATAAAATTTGGTTCTTCACCCTGAAGTATTTTGGGTAATCAAACCAAGACTTCAGAAAGTGTTCTGATCCTGGAAGGACTCACCCTGTACAGTCCTGTGAAGTAGAGGAGTGTTTGTCAGAGGGATGCCAAATAAACCAAAGTGTAATTTCCTGTGGTTGAGCATTTGCACCTCAACTGGAACTGATTAGGATGGTTTGAATCTAATAACTGGAAAAAGAGGGGCAGGAGGGGTCACAGGCTTGCAGAGGTTCTTTGGAGAAGTCAGTTAGCTGGCAAGGGAACCCTATGGGGACATCAGAAGATATTTTGGAAAAAGCTGAGAGCTGGGAGAGCAGGACGGGAAAGAGGGAAGGAGGCATGAACCTTTTAAAACCACACTAGGGAGAGCAGCAGAACAGGACTGTGACAGGAGAGTAAGAGGAAGGTTTGCCTGCAGGCTTCTCACTGGAAGAATGGAAAAGTGAAAGGTAGTCTAGCTGGTGTGTTAGCCTCCTCGAGAAGCTCCCCATAGCAGAATATGAAGAGCCATTGAAAGCCTTACAACTTAACTGGACCTGGAGAGAGTAGGGAAAACATCATGGTGGAAACTGAGGTGAGCAGGGAAAGGCGTGCAGTCCATCTTAAAATAAGAAGGTTTAGAAGGAACTATGGCAACCAACAGAAAGAGCTGGTACTTGGGATACTATGTTGAAGTACATGCTGGGGCACATATGTCCAAAGGACCTGACATAGAAAATGGCTTTGTGTTGAGACTTCAATAGATATCTGGTAGAGAAAATGAAAAGCCATCCCAGTAAGGATAGTTTCCTCCTATGGTATCTCATAAAGAAATTTTGGAGAAAATAAAACAGGGGAATGACAAATGGCGGTCCTGCCAGAGTGATCAGTTGTGACATGGACTATTTATCCTTTCTACCCTATTTTCAAAGATGGGGAAGAAAGTCCTTCAAAATTCTGATCTCTGTGGTGAATTTCAAGTTTGGGTGTCATTCATGGTATAGGAAGCTGACTTCTTGATTTCATATTTGCAGACTCAGTGACAAGAGACAAGTTTATCAAACACCCAAAGAAGTTTGAATGACTTCTTGGAATGCTGATGATTCTGCTACTCTTTACACAGTATTCAGTGGCATAATCATTGACTGGTGATAATGATGAAGATTGTCAAAAGGGACTCTAATGTTTATTGGTACTATAACACTAAACTCTGTTCTGACTATGTACTGGATTTTTGTGAATATTCACCAAACATGTTAAGTGGCAAAAATATTTTGATGCACATTGTGCAATAATAATTCCAAATGTCAAATTCACAACTGTTTTTATTAGCAATGAAAACACTATTACTTTAATTAAATTGATGAATAAACCCCAGTAATATAGGATTCAATATTCAATCCCAATTTAGATGACTTTTGAGTTTTCAAGTACTCTGAGACTTTCTGTCATCTCTCAAAACAAAATCGCATTGGAAGCAGTGTATATCTGACTCAAATCAATGTCATTTTTTGCTTAGTCAGCAATGGAATTTTGGATCAAGCTTTAGAGTACATGCACAATTTGAAAGATACATTCATTAATCTTTTCATTACTACTTTCCAAGAGGTTTTCTGGAGCAATGCTGAGTTTTAAGATGGGGAGAATCAAATGAAGTAATAGGTAAAAGTTACTTCAAGTGTAGTGGCCTGCATGGTAGAAAGCATGGAAATGCTCATGAGAGAAGGAAATGAAATGAGCCCATGGTCTGAACCACAGATGTAGTGACCAGTTAAAATCATGAGCAGAAAATAAATCAAGCAGTACTAACCACAAAGTTACAACATCTGGCTTATGAAGTCACTAGAAGCCAGAATGATATAGTAGACAAAATATCATATTGTTTTCCTAGCACTTACACTTTCTTTAAACATCTACTTTTTGCTGCTATTTAAAGACACTCTGCTAGATGGACCTTTGGTTTAACCTTTGCGCCACTGTTCTCAAGGACAGTCACAGGAACACCCTGTCACACAGATCTCTTCACACCATTTTGTGACAAACATATTTGTGGGCAATCCCCACAATTCATGAAACTCAGCACCAGCTTTAAAAAAAAAATCAAAAAAATTAAGATTAATTTACATTGATTAATCGTTTGATGGGAATACTTTCTTTAGTTCTACATTTAGCTGTGAATTCAGTCTGTGTCTTTTGATGAATTTTCTACAGATTAATTTCTTTCATAAGCCCTACCTGTATTTTCCAGGGGCTGCATTTACAGTCTTTTCCAGTGGATATAATTAAACTAACACCCATCTTTTTTTTTGAAGTTTCTGTGATACAAGCTATGTTACCTAAGTTCTGCTCATGCTGAATGCTGAAAGATAGACATGTTGACTGCATGATGCAGATCTTCAGTGATTTCAGTAAGTCTCCAGAGGAGATTGTCTTTCTCCATGAAGATACAGGAAAGCCCAGGAATACTGAGGAAAAATATCTCAGCCAGCACTGATGGAAAAAGTCATAAAATGCTGTTCCACTGGTGCTATGGAGAGAGGTGTCCCCAGTGCCTGCATCAAGACTGAGGGAGGGATGGTGTCTGCACCCTGATCTGTCTGGTCACGTTTCCATGTTGCCCGTGAAATATCAAAAGATGCACTAGATGGTTTTCCTGCTGCCTTCAATGAGCCCATAGACTGTTTAGGTCCCTGATGGAAGCTTTAGAGAAGGTCAAAAAGGCCCCTCAATGTATTGTACCTTGTCATGATCCACATAAGCAGCCAAAATTCATGCCTGTGTGAAGACTGCCTGTTGTGAAGGGGAGAGTGTGTGACAGATTTACGCTCATGACTATAACAAGGGCAGCCAGTGTGCTAAGAAAGGAACACATAGCTGCAGGCTAGATGAATTAATTTTTCTAGGACTGCGTATGTCACAGCCTTGATAAAACTCAGTTCTCTTTGTACACTCCAAGCTTCTGTGTTTGGGTAATATTACAAGATATCTAAATGTTTTCAGCTTTCTTATGTCTCAGTAAGATTTGGCCTCTCTTTCTGTCGGAGTTCTTTGATAAGTTTTTTTATCTATTATTGTTTCAGGGAAGCAAGACTCCTACAGCCCTTCCCCTCCTCCCCTACTTCTCCATGCACATGTTTTCCTAAAACTCCACTGTATGGTCAACATGGACTTGCAGTTTGCCCTCTTAGAGATGTGGGAGGTAAAAGAGATGAGTTTCAAAAATCACCATGTCTTACTTAAGCTAGCATTAGAAGTACATCTGTGGACAAAACATTTCCACGTTCAGCCTCCAGCTTCAACTTCCCCTTTACCTTGGGATGGTTTATGGTTTTGGGTCAGAGTTTTCTGGGTTGTCCATGACCTTTCTCCAGTTTGAGGTCTGAATCACCGAATCTTTCCCAGTTCTGCAGCAGTTCTTTCTCTATTCTGAAGTGATCTCAAAGGAAAAAAATTCTGTAAATCCCTTTCCTATACCTCGGGTGATCTTTAGATAAGGTGTATCAGATGATCTGTTTCTGGGTAACTAATCTTTAGTTCAATTACTGTCTTTCCTGGGAATCAGACTTGAAATATCCATTTGCTCTGGATAGTTGCTCTCTTTTATCCGAATGTGCTCCATTTAAATGAAGGATCGTCAAAGTTTAATGGCTCACTATTTTTAGCCATGAACCAGGTGCAAGCGACTTTTCTGTCACCTACTGTGGGTTTTATGTCAATATGGAAGCAAAGGATTGGAGGAAGGAGATGAGTGTGCCACGTTCCTGCTGGAACTTGCATCCTGACAGATGTCCATAAGAAAGATTCCAGTGTCAAGAAGAAATCATAGGTAGAGAAATTCCCCAAACTGTCTCAATCTGAAATGCTGTTTAACCATATGTCTTGTTATAATTAGCACTGGTAAGATGCACATATTCCAGATCTGAGTTGATAAAATATATTCATTTTGATAGGATGATTTTGTAGAAATCTAAAATATTTTCTGCCTGAGTGTGGAATGCAACTGTCCTTGCCAGCAATCTGAAGTCAGTCTCTTTGAGACGCAAGCACAGCCACAGAAAATGGTGCCTGACTTCACTGTGATCTCCTGTGGCTCCACCGTGGCTCCATCCCTGCCAGCAGCCTGCAAGACTCCGTCCAGCTCAACGTCTATTAGCCAAGAATAGGTCCAGTTCCCTTCAGTATGAGAGATTCTGTCTGTTGCAGAATTGATTACCCCTCGCTTCGCAGGAACATCTTTATTTATCAGTGATATGAATCCCTATGTAGAAAACGAAAATTATTTTTGGGTGAGATAGGAAGAGTTTCCAAATTAAATTACGAATTACCTAATCATCATATATGCCTTGCACTTGAATGCATGCAAAACATAGATGCAAGCTGGACGGGCAGCCCATGGACTCCAAAGGATTGGAATTCACATCTTTTTCACATACAAGGTTTGGAAGGAATGAACTTTGGAAATTCTAGTTCAGCAGGTCCAAATCCTGAAAAATATTTCATCTGGGATTATAGTGGAAACATATTGAGTGAAGAGGCCAGCTAATTGTTATCACTGTCATTCTTATGTAAGAAGTGCCTTCAGCTGCTTATGTGAAAGGAATTAGAACATAAATTCTTGACAACTTTAACACATGCTACCTGAATACCCATCTGCTTAGCTTAAGAACAAAAAAGGGGCTCATTAACGTAGTATTGGATAAATTAGACACACTGCTATATGTGTTGAAATGTGTTACAATATTTAGCATCACTTTTTTTTTTTTTTTTAAACTGTATCTTAAAAAGCCTGCTGTATTTTTCATATGAAAAGCAAACAGCAAATTGGATCTGCATCTAACAAAAGAAATTCATGTTTTGAAGTTGCAGAGTGGTGGCTGACCACTCATACACACAGGCTGACTAGAAATGTTGCTTAGAAACACCACGTTATCAAAGAGAACCCAACATCAGGTTGGAGTGTTTCCCAGACAGCCGGTTAGTGGTGATAATTTGCAATGGAAAATTCTAATATCTGTTCCAACACTTCTTTATTTTCTAGATCTTCTTACTTTTCCCTCTTTAGATTATTTGTCATTTCAGTTTACAATTTTCTTACAAATTCTGATTTGGAAGATAGCATAGAGGTATGTGAACTATGGTTTTGGATTGGTAAGTGCTGCAGCAAGTATTAAGAAAATGTTCAGCAGAGTAAAATACATGGAAAATCCATGATGAAGGAACTGTGGTGTAAATTAATATTATTGGTATAAGGACTAACTTAGCTAGATTTAAATGTATTATTTTCTCTGTATACCTTAATATTAACCACTTACTGTGGACTTTTGTTTCTAAAGATCATAAAAGAATTCACAAATTCTGGACAAATACAGGAATTATCTATCCAAACATTGCAATTATCTCCTGGGTAGAACAAGAGGATTATTTTATATTTTCAAACAGAATAATTATCCAAGCAAGGNTTTCAAGGTCCTCAAGGGAAGTGCCCAACCAGAGTACTGCAAATTCTTCTTTTCTTAAGAAGAAACTTCTTTATTAAGCATGCATTTCAAGTTGTTGGATTTCCCCAGCAGCCCATCTTACTGCCAAACCCAAGTCTCATTTAGGTCTTTCCTTGCTTGTCTTTTTTTTTTTTTNGTGCAAGCGACTTTTCTGTCACCTACTGTGGGTTTTATGTCAATATGGAAGCAAAGGATTGGAGGAAGGAGATGAGTGTGCCACGTTCCTGCTGGAACTTGCATCCTGACAGATGTCCATAAGAAAGATTCCAGTGTCAAGAAGAAATCATAGGTAGAGAAATTCCCCAAACTGTCTCAATCTGAAATGCTGTTTAACCATATGTCTTGTTATAATTAGCACTGGTAAGATGCACATATTCCAGATCTGAGTTGATAAAATATATTCATTTTGATAGGATGATTTTATAGAAATCTAAAATATTTTCTGCCTGAGTGTGGAATGCAACTGTCCTTGCCAGCAATCTGAAGTCAGTCTCTTTGAGACGCAAGCACAGCCACAGAAAATGGTGCCTGACTTCACTGTGATCTCCTGTGGCTCCACCGTGGCTCCATCCCTGCCAGCAGCCTGCAAGACTCCGTCCAGCTCAACGTCTATTAGCCAAGAATAGGTCCAGTTCCCTTCAGTATGAGAGATTCTGTCTGTTGCAGAATTGATTACCCCTCGCTTCGCAGGAACATCTTTATTTATCAGTGATATGAATCCCTATGTAGAAAACGAAAATTATTTTTGGGTGAGATAGGAAGAGTTTCCAAATTAAATTACGAATTACCTAATCATCATATATGCCTTGCACTTGAATGCATGCAAAACATAGATGCAAGCTGGACGGGCAGCCCATGGACTCCAAAGGATTGGAATTCACATCTTTTTCACATACAAGGTTTGGAAGGAATGAACTTTGGAAATTCTAGTTCAGCAGGTCCAAATCCTGAAAAATATTTCATCTGGGATTATAGTGGAAACATATTGAGTGAAGAGGCCAGCTAATTGTTATCACTGTCATTCTTATGTAAGAAGTGCCTTCAGCTGCTTATGTGAAAGGAATTAGAACATAAATTCTTGACAACTTTAACACATGCTACCTGAATACCCATCTGCTTAGCTTAAGAACAAAAAAGGGGCTCATTAACGTAGTATTGGATAAATTAGACACACTGCTATATGTGTTGAAATGTGTTACAATATTTAGCATCACTTTTTTTTTTTTTTTTAAACTGTATCTTAAAAAGCCTGCTGTATTTTTCATATGAAAAGCAAACAGCAAATTGGATCTGCATCTAACAAAAGAAATTCATGTTTTGAAGTTGCAGAGTGGTGGCTGACCACTCATACACACAGGCTGACTAGAAATGTTGCTTAGAAACACCACGTTATCAAAGAGAACCCAACATCAGGTTGGAGTGTTTCCCAGACAGCCGGTTAGTGGTGATAATTTGCAATGGAAAATTCTAATATCTGTTCCAACACTTCTTTATTTTCTAGATCTTCTTACTTTTCCCTCTTTAGATTATTTGTCATTTCAGTTTACAGTTTTCTTACAAATTCTGATTTGGAAGATAGCATAGAGGTATGTGAACTATGGTTTTGGATTGGTAAGTGCTGCAGCAAGTATTAAGAAAATGTTCAGCAGAGTAAAATACATGGAAAATCCATGATGAAGGAACTGTGGTGTAAATTAATATTATTGGTATAAGGACTAACTTAGCTAGATTTAAATGTATTATTTTCTCTGTATACCTTAATATTAACCACTTACTGTGGACTTTTGTTTCTAAAGATCATAAAAGAATTCACAAATTCTGGACAAATACAGGAATTATCTATCCAAACATTGCAATTATCTCCTGGGTAGAACAAGAGGATTATTTTATATTTTCAAACAGAATAATTATCCAAGCAAGGTAACTAAAGAACTGCATTTGTCTTGTCCTCATACTCCAGGGCAATTCCATATTGCAATAGCCTGGTCCATGCCAGGACCAACAGCATCTGTCACTCCAACCACCATGGCTGGAGTTAGGAGGAAATGGGTCACATTGGGACATACAGAGAAAAGTATTCTCTGAGCAAGTTGAGTCCTAGATTGCTTAAGTTTTATACATATTATACATATTTATGAATTGAATATGTATGTTTATATATATATATTTTATATATATGTATGTTCCTATATCTTATAGAAGAGATTTTGCCCCATTCCCCTTAAAAGAACAGCTTCTAATCCAAAGCTGAGCCCCTGTGTTGACTCAGGGGGAGGAGTGTCATCTACTGAGTCTCCCATGTGAGCTTACACTTNCAAAGTAGTGGCACAATAGTATTAAAGTTGGTTCCCTGGTCAGAATAGGTGGCAAGACTCAGCGACTTTTTTGCTTCGCTCTTGTCTTAAAATCGGGCAGTTGTCTTCCTTGAAACCACCATTGAATCATGTGCAGACAGACCTCAATCATCTTCTAGCCCTTCATTTGCATTTCAAGTTTGTTCTGAGGAACAAAATAGAAGTTTAGGTTTTATGGGCAAACAAGAATGTAGAGAATGGCAGGAGTGTGTACATGGGAACTTTAAGGGACGGAAGGTCCTGTGGACAATACATAGTGTTTTCAAGGCTGTGCAGAGGCATGCATTTCCCCATCACTCTAAAACTACTGCCAGTTTCAGTGTAGTAAGCACAAATTTGAATGTTTAGGTTATTTACAATATAAATGTCCCCTGCCAGAGATATCCTTCATGTGGGAAGGTGAAAATGAGTTGTGAAAACAGAGTGTAGAAAACTTAAATGACAACAGAATGTGAGTGAGAGAGATGCCACAGAAAAATAGTAGAAAAATGCAGATCCACACTTAAGATTTCTGTGTACTCAAGAGTACTAAATTGCAGTTGGTACAGTCTATATCATAGATTAAGGTATATTAATGTTCCCAAAGGCATTAAGGGGAGGTGAGTTACCTGAAGGAGAACAATCAAAAAGCTGTGTGTCTGTGTGCAGGAGCTCACACGTCTCTCATAGCTTTCCATATAGCTCACACTTTGTCTCCAGTGTCCAAGTGCTGAGTCCCATGGTCACAGAGGAAAATGAATGCCTTATTCATAGAGGAAAACAAATGCCTTATACATCTTCCATTGCTCATATTGCCCACATAGCTCTTATAGCCACCCACAGGTAATACAGCATGAGCAGTCACTGCCCTAGGACCACATCCTGTCCTTGTGGTACTCAGCTGTAGGGTGAAGAGCAACACAGCCATCATAAAGCCACCACTGGCTGGCAGCCAGGCTGAATCTGCTCCTGTAGATGTCACAGAAAGGGACGGAAATTGCAATAGTGATGATGATTTTTCTGGATGTCACAGTACAGTACTATAAGCTCACACTCCCAACCAGACCCTGGTGCAGATAACGTTGAAGTGGCGATGTCCAGGATAACTTCATGATTGCATGACGTGCAGCACAGTGCTGTCTGGGATTCGCAGGTGTGACAATTATTGTGGTACTGATTCCATTTTTCTTCTTTTATATGAAGCATGGATTCCTTCAGAGCACTGTGCTGAACCAAAGGAAATTTCAGCTTAGAGTAATATTAGTTCAGGCAACTTTGTCCTGGCTTGATGGCATGGCGTAACTATGTCTTCGCTCTTATTAAAGAGAGGTTATCCAGTCAGGGAAGAAAAAACATCATATGCACTTCAGATCACCATTTATCCAGCTCAGGGTATGGCTCTTGCCACTTACCTCAAGGCATTTCCAGCAAATCTTTGTATTCAAAACTTCAAGTTAAAGCAAAACAAACCCCCAAGCATTTAACATAATGCACAAATGCAGGGGGAATAATTGATAATCTATGTACAGGAAGATGCCAAACAGAGATAAAGAGATAAAAAGTCAAACTGATGACAGCCTTGCTCACAAGAAATGGTGTGAGTGACTCAGTCCTGAGCATGGGAATGCAGTGACTGGGGATGTGACAGCTACAGTCCTGCACTTTCCGTGGCTCTGGCCCCATCCGCTGGCCTTAAATAGCTGCCTGCCACTGCTGCAGATTGATTTATCTCTGATGAGGGTTAGAGCTGTTGTCAAGGAGAAGCAGGGTTTAGGCATTTCCGCTTTTAAAAAAGATAATCTCAATTATTTGTTATGCTTTTTAGCACTTTGTGACATATGTGTGCATTTGGAGAAGCAAAGCAGCACATTGTACAGTCATCATCATAGCATTTTTAGAGGGCCTGATTTCCTCTAAGGTCAATCTACACATATATATGCATAAACATGGAAATAAATATATAAGTGCATACTTAGGGATATGTACACGCACACATACCCATATATATATATGCGTGTGTATATATTTATGCATTTTTTGAATTTAGTTTGGTTAATGAAGATTTTCCATTGGCTTTAGCAGAGGAGGCCTTCAATTAAACAGAGCCTATCTAGTCTTTGTGTTCACTGATGATTTCTTCTGAAACTTAAATTCTGTGTGTTTGATATAGCCATCTGAAGTATTTACGTCCATGATGCCACATTAAAATTCAGTCATACATCGAGCAAAACCTCCTTGTGTAGACAAAAAAAAAAGTTCTCAAAGGATAAATAAGATGTTTCGATACTTAGGGTTGTGACATAATAAAAAAAATGTGTGTGTTTTTTTTTGTGGGGAAGTGTATTCTTGGCAATATTTGACAACCTGGGAACTTTGTGTTGTGTACAATCCTACCAGGTTTTTTATGTTCACATAATACACACCATTGCAAATACTTCTTTCACCAGAAGCAGGCCAAATTTTTCTTAGACCATATATATTTTTTTTCAATGAAATCAGAATCTTTTTGCTGCAAGGGATTAATTTAAACCATAATGGTACATTTTCAAGAAAGTAATTAAAAAATGAATGTCATCTTTCCTTCAGATTATTAAGCATTGGTGAATTTCTTAGTAATACAAAAACCTTCTTTCTAGTACTTTCAATTCTGTTCCAAAAATTTCTGCATCTCTTGTGACCTTGCTCATGAATCACTGAAAGAACACATTATTCTAAGAATAAATATTTTTGAAACAATTAACAAATAATTTAAGATGTACAACAGATTATATAGATTAGCATCACTGTTCAAGTATTTTAAAGTCCTTCTGTCTCATATAATTTTAATTTTATAATATCAGTGTTAGAATAGCACGTGGTTCTTGCAGGAAATCACTAGGTGGTGCTATTACACATACTCTGCCAAGTTATTTTCCTGTGTTTGAGCAAATGTTCAGTCTTGAGAAGAAATATATAAAGCACGTATTACTTTATTAGTAGGACTTATAGAAGTAAAAGAGGCATTTGCTTTATGCTTCTCTGAAGTCCTAAAGTTTTCAGGCAAAGTTGCTTTCTGCCAACCAGGCTTTGGTGTTGGACAAAGAACTCTGAAAGAAAAGATGTACAGTACCCATGTTCAATTCAGCCTACGTTCTTTCAGAGTTCATGCATGTATGGAAGTAAATATGTAAAATAGAATACTCTGAGTGTCCCTGAATTTTTAATTGTTATTCACTAGGAAGATGACCTATAAAGCCCTAAGACACTAGCGCTTAGAAAAGGGAAACATCAGTATCACAATGAGACAATGACGGCTTTTCTTCTTAAACTGAATGGTGTAATGTAGAAACAGTCACTCCAAATAAACCTGGACTGTACACATCGTCAAGAGATATATGTATTTTCTCTAAATGGATATCAAATGCAGCACATAGGAAATGGCAGGCATGTCCAGCTACCTTTCTTTTCACCAGAAGAGTAGCTGAGGAGAGAACTGGAGCCCTGGTTCCAGTTCAGGCACTGACTTGCGCTGCTACAGGAACCACAGGTAGAAGAAGATTGCAGGAGTGACCCAGGGTTGAGTGGCTGGACAGAACAAGAGTGGTGGTTCTGAGGGGCATGGTTTCATGGTAGACTTGGCAGTGATAGGTTTACAGTTGGACTCGGTGAACTTAAACTTCTTTTCCAACCTAAATGATTCTATGATTCTATGAGAGAGATGGGACATTTTCCTCCAAAAGTTTGACCCTAGCTCAGTCTTGCTGAAGCTACATATTCCTTTGCTGTGCAATGCCCTTGTAAAATGTGTAAAACATTTACATGGAAAATAATTATTTACTGTAATGCTTGGTTATCTGTTTGGCTCAAATGAATAAAGTTGGTACTGTGGATTTGCCAAAGACCACATTGGTAAGCAGTTAGTTCTACATGATAGTATTATTAGTTGTAATTTTATCTCTGGGATATGGAAAGAGATTTTAGCATTGTGAATAGAAGGTTTGAAAAGGGAGAAAATACCATTTTAAAGTTTATCTTCATAACTTTAACTCAGCCTCTTTCTGTACATTAATTATGAGAGCCTGTAACATAGATGACTAGAAAACAATTGCCCGTCTCTTACAAGATGCAAATTTTCAAATAGAAATTTTAGTTCTGGTGTTCAAAAAAACCCCAATTTCAGAATGCTATAGGAAATATATTTACAATTAAAACATACATCTGTACCAGTAGATTTTTTTCAAAAATTGATATAATATGATGGCCCATGTTTAATTACAGAATATTTGTATCTTTTTTTTTTTTAAAAAAAAAACACTGTCACCTTTGTTCTTTATTTGAACAAGTATGTAATTCTTTATCTTTTATTTTTATATTTTTGCTTCAGAATCACCGGGGGTTTTTTAGTACATCAGACAGAGTATGCACTTGCTTGAAGGTCATTTGGGAAAGATCATTCTCTGAAAGACCTTGTCTTATAAGTGTGAATGGACAAAGAACTGGAGAGTTGCAGGAAAGATGAACGAATAGCTTTCTGGTTCAAGAGGTGCAATGCCATGCAGTTTTACTCTGTGATTACAGTTCTCCACAGAGTTCTTTTGTGACTAAGCAAACATTATTTAAACTTACAGTTTTGCTCTTGGCCACTAACTGTGCCTTCCTTATTTATAGGGAGCATAACATAGGATGCTGTTACAGATTTACAGGAATGCTGACTGCTAACAGATACAACTAATACTAATTCTTGCTGTGTTTGAATACATGAAGATCAATTATTCTGACATCTGATTCTAGATGTCTCAAAGTAGGATCTTCAGTTGGCAAACTCTTCTAAATAGAAAATTTCAGCTTTAATTCCTCATTTATTCCTAACTTGTAAAATAATATTATTATTATATAGGCTGGACACAATGCCCAGAAGGAAAAATAACCCTGTACTCACCACATGACTTCATGCCATCACATATTGAGTGAAGAAGGCAAGGAGAATGAGAAGAATGAGTTAAAGTCCTGTGCAAAAATAGGAGGTGGTGCAGGTTACCATCTTGTACCACCTCATGATGTATATTGCCAGAGGGATAAATTAAGGTTTCATGGACAATGATAATTCTGTGGTTTGCAATTTTTTGAGTGGTAGGTTGTGTAATACTGATGTCTTTTGTATATATGTGAATGTATTCATCAAGACAATACAATCCTGAAACTACATTACATTAGGTACGTGTGTGTTCAGCCAGATGTGTGTCCATCTACCTTACACAATGCAATGTGGATTCAGAGTTACATTTTCTTAATGAGTACATGGAAAATCTAAACATAAAACATCCCAGGAATAGTACTAGTTTAATACTTTTGTCTAAAATCTAATTTCATAACAAATGTTTTCTCTTCAAAGAAAATTTCTAAGAGAAAGGCGCATGAGTCTCTGAATGGAAATATAAAAATCTTCATGATGAGGAAAAAGCCCAACCCCCTTTCTTTGGACCAAGGAGGAAAAAACCTCAGCTGTTAGATATCCTGATATTTCCAGCTTATTGAAGCAACAAAAAAAGTTTCAAACGTGACTCCTTTCCCCACACACCTTATTCTTTTTTTTTTCCCAGGTGCTTATAATGGAGAGGAAAAATGAGGAGAGGAAAGATGTAGTTATCTAGCTCAGTGAAATGTGGCTAGCTGGTTCCAGATTGTCCTCATTTCTGCCCTTTCAGTCTGATAACACTTGCACGTTCATTTGTATTTCACACAGGCCCCAGAGACCTGTAAAAACAATAAGGCTGTATATTGTGCAGCTGATGATGGATTTTTTTTTGTGTGAGATGCCTCGTTTGCCCTGCACAAAGTAAACTCTGTTCAAACGAATGTGCGTATTAAAGTTTTCATGCCACACTATGAGTGGTAACAATTTGGACAGAGACCAGCAACTCGAATGAATGCTTAAAATTTCTTGCTTGTCATAGCTATTGTTATTTGAGACCACATTTCCAGAGGTTGGCACTTATTAGTCAAAATATTAAGGACTACTTTGTGTTGTCAGGAGTAACTTTAATCTATTACAGGGGTAGTTTTAGGGGGCACTACTATTTAGAGAGACAGTTGGGAGGTTTTATGTCCATCTCCTGATTTGTACTAACTTCTAGTAGTAGTAATTGATTGCTGGCCTTTATATACATGGGTAACTGTACACATATGGTTAGCTATTCTTGCATGCAAATGAAAAATGGATCCACAGCTTGTCTGTATGCTCCACAAAGGGAATATGGAGCGTAGTCATGTTACAAAACACTCTGCATCTGGAGTTAAGGCAATAGTTGCTCACAAAGGGGTGCAAGTCACACAATGGGCTACTTTTCAGTAATTACTCTTGAGTTATTTAGGCCCCAAGTGCATATAAAATGAATTAAAAGAAATAAATTTGAGTTGAAGGTATTATATCCCTCTCCTCTTAATTTCTGTGGAAACCTTTAAAAAATCCCAGCACCCTGCTGTTTTGGAGAAACAAACCAAACAGCACTGAGCTAATATACGTGAACCAGAAAGAGAGATTGGCTGGTTTCAGTTCAGTCACAGGCTGAAAGCTCTGCAAAAAGTGCATGAAAATAGACTCAAAAAGAACATAACTGAGAAACATGGAAGGTTCCAAAATGCTTTCCTATTGTGGCTTTAATAGGTAGGATTTTTCTTTCTTTTTCTTCGGGAAATCTTGGTTTTTTATCATTCTCTAAAGAATGCCAAACCTGAAGAGCTGTGTGCTAATTTTTTATTGCCATCTACCTTACTTCTTTTCCCACATGATCTATCTCTGGCCTGTTTTTTTCATTTAGTTATTAACCTTTTGTAGCAAGAACTTTGATTCTTAATCATCAGTAAAATATTCAGTGCCTTGTAGATAATACAATTTTAGAAATAGATTTTGTAAACAGTATTTGCTGAAGTGAGTGTCACACTGACATAACAACATGCTTCTAGATGAGTGATTATAATATTATTGGTAGACTTTCCTCCTGTGTTTCACTGCATGTCTGAAACATACTCATCTGACACCATCACTGCAAAGGCGATGTGAAAGTGTGGTCTGGTAAAAGTGAACTGGCACAATCCCAGACTTGTGGCTTGGTGTGCCACAGCAAGTCCAGATCAGATTCCTTAGGGTCTGGAAGTTAAATTGGGGTTTTGTTTTCTTACCGTAATTTACTGACAGTGGTGGAGATGCAGAGATACATAAACAAGCAGGTATAGCTCTTTCCTAGGATCCCCCAAAAATGGTCTTGGGGATGGTCTCAGATTGAAATGAGGATTTCTCATTCCCCACAGATCATGCCTTTATATGTGAAAGAAGCTTTGTCTTGTCCTACCTGTATTTCTGGGTTACTTCTTTGTGCCTTCTTCTGTGTAGCCTGTTCCAGCCAGAAAGTCATATTTACTTCTGAGTCATGTATTTTCATTCTAAAAGCTATTTTTTACACAAGCCTACAATAAGTGACCAGAAATGGATGAAACCTGTAATTTTTGATGAATGTCTGTTCAAGTTAATACCTCACGTTATCATTGTCTCCTTTGCCCTTTCTCTGCATTTCCCCCCTCTTTTTTATTCATGAATGATATCTGTCATATCCTGTCAAACAGAAGATTACATGGATTTTCTAGGGAGGAATTTTAGCTTTACTCAACTGTGCAGTGAGCACTGTATTTTTATATACCTAGTATAAAATAGCATAGCAATAAAAGTCTATGGCACTCATTCTCACCAGGGCCATAATTTGCTATGAATATGAACTTTTTACTTTGAATGATGATATATACAGCGAGGCGAGAACGTGGGATGTGTGTCATGTGCTGCCATTTGCTGTGGTCATGATGCCCGAAGTGGCTGGCTCATTCTGCCGAACAGATGCAGAGGGAAGGGCCCTTTTCTCTCTTGCATTTTTCATTTCTCTTGCAGAGGTTCTTACCTGGAGGTAAATTCTTTACTTAAGCTGCAATTGTGGTTAGCCCATTTGTGGAGAGGAGTAAGAAAACTCCTTTTGTTTCTTCACAGGCCTATTAAAGATTTTTCTGTGGAACACTGAAAACAATTGAGTTATTGTGGACTTGTGTAAATGCCACTTAACAGCTTTGAGAGTTTTGCTGTCTTTCCTCATACTAGCTATAGGGCCTCTATAAAAAAAATTGCTTGCACTAGAACTCCCAACCAAAACTGTTTGTCTCATCTCATCTCATTTGGGATTTGATTTCCAGCACAGAAGGCAGCTTGGTTTTGTAACTCCACAGTTCTTTTGAATGAGGGGAAACTGAGTTGTAAATGTGAACCAACAGATTCTGAATCAATCCATGGAAACTGTTTTATATTAAGATTTTTCAATCAAGGTAAAAACCCAGAGATATATCTTTTCATGAATCAGACTGAAAAATAGCTCCTGGAAATTATTCCACTATTTTCCTCTTCCTATGTAAGTGGTAGGTTCTTGAATAAGTTTTTGAACAACAGTTAGGTGCCCATGCTTAGTCCTTCAAAGTGACCATGCAGTATAAAAGATCATAAAAATTATCACTATTTTTTATCCAGTGAGGTGTACCTTGCAGGCCAATCATTAGATGTACAGCCTATGCATATCAATCTGCAGTCTGTGCTGGCTTTGGACAGAGTCAGCTCGGGATTTTCTGCTCTGTATTCCCTTGGAGCCCTGGAGATCGGCATTCAGAGGCACCTGCGTGGGCCTGCATGGTGCTGGGTGAGGTCCAGCTCTGGACAGGCTTACATATTTACCTTTTGCCGTATTACCTTTTCCACAGCCAATAGAAGTGATTTAGATAAATGGAAGGGTCGGACACCCATGGAGCTGGGAAGCCCCATGAGGCACTGAAATGACAGGTTTCCTAAGTGAATCTCCGGTACCGAGAAGTGGGAAACACTGCTTTCCATGTTGTAGTGCATAACAACTGCGAGTCATTATCGATTTTCAGTGTTCCTCTGTACAATACTGTGATTTAATAACATGCTCTGGAAGGTGAGGGTTAGGAAAACAGTAAGATTGAAATAGCTTTGATTTGATCAGGGCAAATCTAAAGGCAAATCTTACGATTAAAAAAAAAGGTGTTTCAGAACTTACAGTTAATGGTTTTATTTGAATTAGAATCCTCTAAGATTTTGTGCAGGGGTGTTTATATACATTAAATATCGTTGATGGCTGACATTCAACAGATTATAAAAGAAGAGCGGACTAGTTTCTGTGAGCTTTTTTGAATAGAAATGTGAATTCTAGTACTAGAGAATGGATGGATTTCCACAGTGTGGGTATTGTGGTTTTGATTCCTACTTATCCAGGCAGAGAACTTCATGCTGCTGGTGGTGAGACTCTTGCCTTAAAACTTCCATGGAAAGCCTCTCACTTTCATTAGAAGCAGAAAAATGGCAGATTCTGGCACTAGCCCGTGACTAAGGATCACTTTGTTTCCCAGAATTAACTGACCAAAAAATCCCCTATGAGCTAGTATACATGAAGCCTTTTTGTCTCTGTTTCTTAGCAAATTAAACAGCCTCAGAGCACAAAAACCAGGTACAAGGACTCAGTTATCTAATGCTGTCAAGTTGTTAGGCTGGTCACAGGCATGGCATTTGCCTGACCTAATTGGCACTCTCCAAGACAATTTCCAGACGGGAATAGGGAGTTGACTTTATCCAGAGAGTATTTTATATTCAACCACTTTGCTTTGGAGTGTAGGAGAGTTGAATATGGACACAGATCATTCCAAGTTTGCTGTCCCTAGTGCTAGGCAAAGGTCCTGGGCATGTTTATTTTTGCAGAAATGTCAGTTGGGCTAATGAGTAGAACTCATCTCCTGTGTTGAAATGGTACTTGGATGCTTTGATGCAGATTTATATGCCTAAGAGATCACAATTTTTGATATACACCCTACGCTATGGCTTTAAGTTCAAAGAAAATGCATGACCAACAGCTTCACTGTGCAGAGTGGAAATCAGCATGCCTGAGGTAACATCAACCCTAAGTGATAAATCTACCTTACTTATTATCCCAAATTGTAAGGCTATATAGCAGTGTTTATATTGGACTGAACTCAGGTTGAGTCCTTTTTTTGATGGTACTTCCAGATTTTTTTCACCTGATGTTGTCTTAGGTATGTCTATATTCATGCTATACGTAGCTGTCTATATTCATGCTTCAACCATTTATCAGGTCTTCTGTCAAAATTGTGTTTCTGCTCAAGGAATTACCTGGCACATCGTGGTTCAATAGCAAGGCTTCACTGATCTAGAGAGTAATTGCAAGAGATTTTTATGCCTATTGCATGAAAGATAGCCTATACAAGAAGTTATGGTTGTATTCCTCCTGCTGTGATTATTTTTTTTTATCAACTGTAACCTGTAACTGATTACACATGAAAATTTAATAAGCCTGGCATAGTGACTCTGATCTATTTGAAGAACCATATTTGGTTCCCATTTGTCTGATGCTGACAGGACATCCTCAAATGAAAACCTGCCTATAGAAACATTCAAACTTTGGGCAGAGGGTTAAAAAGGCAGTGGGGTTGGATTCAGATCTGAATGTTTTGATTGTTCTACCCCATATAATGTGCAAATTAAAGCTTAAAGTCCGAATGCCTCTGTACTTTCTTAGAGTATAAAGTGGGACCTGAACTTTGCTGTTCAGACCCGTCTCTAGTTAAGAACACAGTTTATTCAGGGAATGTTGTGTATGAAATCACTCTTGGAATATGACACAAAATCAGAGGAAAACTATATTATTTTAAATGCAAACTGGGCAAGAAATAAATTGTTCCTGACCTGTTTCTATTAAGGAGCTCAAACTTGATTAATTCTTGGCCTGGATGTTCTCTTACCTCCAGCAATTACATGCCACTATTACAGTGATTATTTTATAAAAGCTAATAAACACTATCTGGAGTTAATATTTGCTCCCGAGGAAAGTTTGCCAAGAGCTTAGAAGAAGTTTACAGAAGATTTTGCCCATTAGGTTTGTGTACAACATTTGAAATGCCAAAATCCTTTTAGCATCATTAATCACAAAAATGCAATGTAAAAACAGTTGTACCTAATAAAGCTGTAATCTGATACAAAAATAGGCAAACCCTCAGGAATTTAACACAATAGGCCAAACATTGTCCGTTCCAAATGAGTTCCAGTAATGCCACTATTGACTCGGATTTGAATAGCCTTCTGCTCTTTTAAAACAAATATATATAGATAAAATAGGATTTTATTTTCTACAGTACAAATGCAGCCGTTATTAATCAATTCTTTCACAAAGAATACTGGCTAATGCAGTCCAGGAAAGCTATTTTGTCCAGCTTGCCACAACTTCTTCCTTGTCCTCTAAGCCTAAATCTTGCTCTGTCTTGATGTCGCCGGGGTTCTGGCTGCCCTTGACTCGTGAGTTGCTCATGTGTAGGGTTCACTAGAGGCTGAGTCTATCTGGCCATGGGGCAAAATGCACCATCTCTCCAGATTTCTGACCACAGTAAGTACTGTGAGGGACTGCCTGTTGTCATGCTATGGTCCTGCCAGAAAAAGGAGCTGGGGCAGTGGTGTGAGGGAGCTGGGTTGTGTAGGAGCAGATGTATTGCCTCCCTGCAGTTTGATCCCTGCATAGTCGCTCCCAAAAACCTGGAGCTCCAAATGTCAGAGGGGAACTGACAACAAGGCATCACTGCCTTGCCTCCTACTGCTCTCACCTATTCAGTGACCACCTCAGCATAACTGAATATAGCCTGCAGTTATCATTTATCATTATGTACCCTGTTTTTCAGTTTTATGTGGACTTGCCTATTAAACCAAATCCATTTAAGAATGAAAACAGTACAAGTTTATTCCAGACAGTCAATGGGTTAAGCTCTTAAGTAAGAAGCTGGAAAGACATTTGCAAAAAGTAAATAAAACATCAGTTCAATCATAGAATACACGCATAATAAGATCAGATCTGTTCTTATTTGTTTAGTCCCACTCATCTTAAGCTGTGTCTCAACAGACCACTGTTCACCTCATGGTATGAATGCTGGAACTTTTCAGGATCTAGATAGGAGCCTGATTATCTTTCCTTCTGAGTTCATCCTTCCTTTTAAAGATGACAGTCTTTCTGCCCTTTTCTTCCTCCCTCTTTCTTGCTTTTTAAATTGTTTCCTTAGATAGAGAGCAACATATTTTGATAACTCACATTTTTTCTTAGCCAATGGCAGCATAGTTTTGACAGCTTATAAGCCAAATTTGGTTTTAAGAGTTATTTTGACTTGGCTATCTTTCATTCTCAGATTCTGACTCTCCCCGCTTCTCACCTTCTCCAAGTCTGCTGCTGAAGCCTTAATTAGCTCATTTTTCTCTGGTGAGGATAGTTTAAAAACTGTCTTCACAACATTCCATGAGTTAGATATGATAAAAATTATTATTTTTGCAGTACTGTTGTTATTCCCACAGTTCAGATATTGGAGACCACATGTGGCACATTAATAATGCGTATGATAGACTGTTAACAACGTGCATTGTCCAATCTAATTCCTTCCATGACTTTTTTTCTGTCACAAGGATTTCCTGTTATTTCAAGAGAGACGGGAAGACTGGATCCCTTTCCTTCTGATACTGACAACAAGAAATCAGGAGCAACGCTGCATTGCCAGGTTCTTCTTGCATGAAGAAGGAAGTAAAACCCTCTTGTTTGGCTGAGGAGCATGCTGATAACCGTCAGCTACAACTCTCATCCTTTTTCTTTTTGCGGTCACAGTTGGAGATACGCGTTCTGAGGAGTTTTATGGCTCTCCTCTCCTGATAAACATGAGAAACTTGATGCATGGGAAAATGGGACTTGATGATAGCTTGACACTTTCACACCTTGAGAATCAAACTCAGATCTGTCAGAGGCGCATGCTATGAATATGCTGATGAAACATATCCCACACAGAACACATCACAACCCTAGTTAAGAGGCTTTATATTTGTCTACTACAAGTTATTCTTTCATCCAGCCCGCACTGAATTGCATCAAAGAGTTCTATAATAAGGCCCTGACCACATCATAAGGACAACATGGAGCAGACGATTTGACATGTGAGAATATGACAACACCTAAAACCTCCTGCCATGTTGCTGGCCCTGGGACAGCACTAATTTACGGTATCGACATTTTTGTCTCCCACACACTCTACCAGCATTTCAGGCATAATAACGACAGGTCTCCATTTGCAGCTGTGTGGCTATGATGAAATCTTTAGTGTACCTGATGTGCACACAGTTATCTGTATTACTTGTTCAGCTGGAAAGGCTATCCAGTAGTCACCAGTAATTGATGCTTACCAGCAGTTATGTAAATTCATCTGTCAGCCACAATCAAAAGGAACTGATAGAAAGCTGCTCCATTACAATTCCCCCATTTCTAGCATTTAACATTCTTTGTGGAGTTGGATTTTGGTCTGGAACAGCACAGTAATGTGAGTTGATAGCAGGCTGGGAGTGAGCCAGAAAGTGAGTGCTTAACCCAGAACCAGCACCTCTGGGAGTAAAGACTTCAAGAATCAGATGGTCTGCATTTATATTGCTTCCAGCTTCATACTGGGGGATGGAGAGAGATGATGGAAACCATCAATAAGTTCAATTTTCATTCCTTCTTTAACATTTCTTTTTCCACACTTTATCCAGTTGGGAATTTCAATACAAAACCTAGGACCAAGTTCTTAGCCTCACAAGCTGCAGGCTAAAAAGTTAATGAAATATAGCTCTAATTTTAGAAATATCAGTTCATTTGGGGTCTTTCTGGCAGGGACAATGGTGCTAGGAAGCTACAACTGGAACGAACCTGGAACAGACAGCAGTGATACTTTTTACTTTCTGTGTGTGAGACTTGAGATTTCAAGGCTGCCAAATATCACGCATTCCCACATCTTAACTAAGTGTCACACACTCGTCCAGGCTTCAGGGGCTGATCATGTTGGTCATCAGGAGATTGTACGGTTCTTGCCCAGTCTTATCTGAGATACGGTCTCTATCGCATTTTTAATAGCACCAATCCCTTAAGGCATTGTTTTGTCTGAGATTTTGCAGTCCACGTGGTAGGCAACATGCATCTTGTATCCTCACTGAGATATATTTTTTTTCCCCCCATAATTTAAAACAGAATCCATTTGATACTGAAAGGACATGCTTGCTTTTAGTGCATGAAAACATAATAGAGAAACAATATTCTTGTTTTACATAATACATTTCTCCATTTGAGTTCCTTGCTCTGTGCAATTCTGTGGATGAAGAAATATTGCACTGTTTGTTATTTGTATTGTTGTGGCACCTAAGAATGACAGTTCTTGACTTCATTATGCTTCACTGCACAGAGAGAATAGGAAGATCTCTTTCTCCAAGAACTTGCAATTTAAATACAAGGCAAGAAGCAATGGGTGGATACAGATGGAGAAGCCCGGATAAATGAGAATAAAATACTGATTGGCATGATGGGGAAAAGAAGGAAATATCACAGCTTACCCTGCGCTTAGCTGCCATTGAATCTTTGGTTTCAAGGAACGTAATGAAGTCATTTTTGGATGTTTACCGAGAGACCTTTTCAAGTTAAACAGCAGTACAAATCAGGCATCAGAACACTTTTGTAATCCTATCATTGAGTTTAAGACTGTTTGTCTAACATGATTTATGAACTACTTAATGAATTCTGAAATCTGTGGTGTAACAATGAAGAAACGACTTCAGAGGTGTTGCAGTTGAATGTATTTACATTGTCCACTTGTAGGTCTGCATCCAGAGGCACTCAGAATAGTCAATGGAAAAAGGAAAAGTCCTCCAGGGAGGCAAAGCACCAACCTGGAGAAGAAAGCATGAATAACCCTCGTAAGAACTCATATTAAAGGATATTGACAAATACTGAAATCTGCCACATATTTTCCTTTCCAATCCTTCTAGGAATATCTCACCAGAATATTTAGAATACGTTCAAGGGTATAAAAACCCCATAAATTAATAGCAAATTCTCAAAAAAATTTATACTATTAAGTTTACCTAGAATGTATTAAAGTGTTTCCAATGTTTCCAGCAAAGATTTTAGCAAAGATGTTATTCTACTCACATCACTTCTCTTCATAGCTTTTTATTAGGTTATAGCTAGGGGCCTGCTCTCTGTTGTCTTCTTTCAGACATCCATTTTGTCTGATTTAAATGTGAAGAAGGATAAAAAACCATAGAAATTCCTACAAACAAAAGCTTGTTTTTTGAAAAATGAGGTGTCATGTATACATTAATTTAATCTTTGTATGATTTTCTTTGGCATGCTGCTCACACTTGGGTTTCTTATGGTGTATCACAGCAGTTCAGTTTACAAACCCACTTGGTGGGCTACAGTTGGTTGTAAAAATTCTAAGAAAATACTGCAAAAGAGCAGGTTTGCAACCTTGAGAGAAGTAAGTGACAAAGATGTTCTTCAGCAGAGATAAGATTCTTGAAGCACATTCACTGTGTAAAGACCTTAATCAGTAATTTCACTAAATAATAGATTATCTTTTTTTTTTTTCCTCCTTCCAATACTTGCTCATTTCACTTCTCTGTCTTTTGTTGTCCATCAGTGGAATTGCCAGGTCACACATCATACATAAGGAAGATGTCACACTTCTGAAATTCATATACATGCTGTCAGCTCCTTTTTTCTGCCCAATAGCTTTGTAATCATGTTGCACTGGAGACATGAGGACTTGTTTTCATGATGGCTTTCAAGCAATACCCCCTGAAATATATGGCCTTTTGTATATGAAAAAGGCAGTTTACACAGTTGTGTAGCAAAGACCATATTTTCTTACATTTAGGAACAAAGGCATGTCAGGCTTTATTGAGCACATCACTAACTATATAACTAGCATTAAACAGTCTATTTGCAACTGTTGCTGTGTATTTTGTGTGTGATTATCACCCCTAGATCTGCATCCTATAAAAAGATATTTCTGTTTGCTTAATTATAAAGCTCTTTATGAACAGGCTCATCTGTAAATAGCTTGGTGCAGCTGAAATAGAAATATAATTATAATGAAGGCAGATGTTTCTGAGATACTTCTCATGAAACTTGTTCTGAATATACAAAGGAGGAAGGCTTTTCTGACCGGTGATGTGTAGGCCAAATGTGGCCTAATCATCCAAATGTGATGGGGGGTTCATTTTGGGGGCAAAATCTAAATAATAAGAACAGCAGTAACAAAAACAACAACAACAACAACAATAATAATAATAATATTTCTGAAACCATATAAAACTGTCCTCTCCCTTCGTAAACATCTTTCTTCATGAACCCTAAAGGAACAAAGAAATAACTTTTGTAGCTTATCTCTATAGTTTAGTTGCCAGAAAATGCTGGACTTTTCTTCTGCAATACTTTGTTAGAGACTGATGAAGCTCTCATGGAGCCACAAAGTTTTGGGTATTTTGTATACAAATATAGCACTTCTCTCTGTCTCGTTGTCTCTGCATGACCTCTTAAATTATTTAAATCTTGTCAGTGAAATAATGAGATGATTTTTTTTTATTGTTTTGATATCCAAGAACTTATAAAACCACTGAATCCTATTTCCAATGGAATTATACTCTTTAGAAAATTTTGTCTTTCAATCAAACCATAGGCTTCCTTCCCCTTCCCTCCCTTTCATCACTAGCAGTAAATGTGTGTGCTACAACGGCTGGCTGATAGCTGTTGATGCAGGCCTGCAGTCCTCACTTCAGCACATCCTGATCAGCTCTCATTTGTCCCATGTTCAGTGACTCACCAGCAGAGCCAGCCTCTGTCCCAGTCATCTTATGATAAGGCAGCCCAGACAGATACAGCCGTAGATCCTTGGTTACTCCTCTGCAAAACCTGCACATTACAGAGATTTTTTTAGCCTGGTTGGATAATTGATGGTATTCTTTAATGGAGAAACAACAAAATATCTTTTCAATGTATATGCATCACTTCCATTAACAATAACAGATTTTACGTATGTGCTGAGTATGTGAATGAAGAGCTCAGACTGTACATACTTGTGCCTGAGGCCAAGCCTTGGGTCCTAACAAATCAGCCTGGCTTTCTGGTCTCTTCTGACCCCCAAGGGACTCAATGTAACTTGTCTACACATAGAGGTTGGAAAAAGACAGAAAAAAAGGTGTTGCACTTTGCCAGAAAAGAAGTATTTAGCAGTAACTCAAATACAGGCACTGAGGTTAAAACTAATGGAATGCTTGATGCCACAGAAACATATACTATTAACAAAATGAACAATCGTTTTCAGTTTTATGCAGAACAAATGCTCTAAGAAAGGCAATTATAAATATTTGTGCATCATGAGTCATATGTATTGTGAAAGGAAGAAAAATTATCTGATTGTTTCTCTTTCTATGGGAAACTGAGGCATGGAGATATGATTTGCTTGAGATCTCTGTTTTTCTCTTGTATACGCATACAGATACACACAGAAACTCTAAAGGAAAATGGGAGGTTTCTTAACTTTTGACTCCTTTACAAAAGTTCATTTTTTTACATGTGCTCTAAGTCTTTGAACTGCACTTCTGCTCAGATTCCCATATCTATAAAAATGCCATCCACAGACTGCTGCGAATAGAATCTACCAGATCTGTGGCAGTCATTTAACCTACCATCTATGAAGAGTACCTAAAGCATCTCTTTGCATCTTCACCCTCACCGTTTTGCCCACTCTTCACTGTCCTTGTTACCCTTTTTCTACTAAGAAGAACTTCTACTGGACATTCTATCCTTATACAATGAAGATGTTAATGGCTAGCCCTTGTCCTTACTAGGGAATAAGGTAGAAAACATTGTATTTGAATTTGGACATACATGAAAAATGTCTGAAAGACCGTTTCACTGAAAGAGAAATATTAGCTGTTTTTCACATTTCCCCATAGTTGCCTCTCTAAATTGACACTGAAACGTTGTTGCCTTCATTAGCCCTTTCATTCTGTTATGTCATAAATATAATTTGTTTTAGACTAACACGTTCATGAAAAAAGTCCCAAAACCAAAAAATCTTGATCAATTTATTTTGTAGTTTATTTTGAAGAAAGTCTAAATGTGTCTGACTTCTTAAAACATTTTGCTGTCATTTTTGTTTTCCAGTTTCCTGTTTTGCCTTCTTACCTTTGTCGTGCTGATGACTGAACAGAAATGGAAGAACTTCAGAAATGTCTTTCATGAGATTAACAGTACAGTTTTGCAAATTTTTGAAATAAAAGGGGATCTTTCTGAGGTAATCTTATTCTTATTTGTTCCCAGGATGCAGAGAAGGATATAAAGACAAAAAGAACTACATGGTTTCTGGATTACATTGTCTTCTTTAAAAGAAAATGTGAACGGTCTTTTACCACTTACAGAGACGGCTGTGTAACGTCATTAGCAAATCTGTGTTTTTCAGAAACAAACCAAACAAAATTCCCTTTAAAATGATGGAAGATATGTCCCTCTATTTCCCCTGCAAGTCAGAAAAATCATTTTTCCCTATCTAGAAGTTTCGTCAGGGCTAGACCTGTCCAAAGTGACGATGATTTCAGGCATCAGTTTCTCAGTTGACTCTATGCAGCCAAATCTCTTGATTTATATAAAGTCTAGATGATGTCACAGATGTGCTTGTAACACTGTGGACTGATTCACTATTCCTTTGTCTAAACAGGTATTCCTGATACCCTTAGCTGCTACTATGGGTCGTACATTGCAGTGCATCATCATATACCTAGCTGGAGACCAGTAATAGCCAGGACTAATGTTTACTTAGTCAAGGTATACTATTAGGAGCCATAAGATGGATGTAGAATGAGAGGAAACATGGTAAGACAGCTAATAAAACTATCAAAGTGCCTCTAACATTGTAAGCAGGACAACAGGGAAATTGTGCATAGAGGTGGAGTATATCCAGTACTAAAGGACTGAAGAACTTATTATTTTGACTGCTCATTTACTTTGTGTATGGCTGACTTAGAATCATAGAATTGTCTAGGTTTGAAGGGACCTTTAAGATCATCAAGACCATGCACTAAGCTAACACTGCCAAAGCTACCACTAAACTGTGTCCCTAAGCACCACATCTATCTGTCTTTTAAATACCTCCACATATGGTGATTCAACAACTTCCCACTAATATCAAAGAGTAAACACTTTCTTTCTATACTGAATATAGATTATTTGAATTACAGGAGTGGCGATCTGAGTCATATAATTTGTCTTGTTTTGTTTTTTCCCCTCTCCCTCAAGATAAATAACAACATTTTAAAAGAAGACTATAATAAATGATGTATAACATGGCCTTTAGCAGTTTTGGAGAAAACAATTCACGCAAAATAGTATCACATTGTGATTTGTGAACATATTTTTGTACATTCAGCAGATACCTAAATCAAGTAAATAATGAGCTTGTTCCCNTAGTATTCCAGATCCTGATAAATCTATATGAAGTCAGGATTTTACCAGCATAAAGCTACTGCAGCAGGAAGGTTTGTCTGAAATCTGGCTGAAAAGTTGTATCCTGTAAGGAAAACTCTTTCACCAAGGAATTTGTGAGCTACAATTGTAAATTTTTTGCACTTGTAGGGCACTTCAAGGAGATAGGATCTGGACTACAGCCTTCGGTGGTAATGGGCAGAGCAGCTGTGAAGGGGACAAATCAAAGAGGTTTTACAGTGTGGGATCAGGAGGATTGCAACAGCTGGGGAGGGTTGAGCAGGTTATGACATTTGGGGGAACTGTTGGGTAGGGAGCTCTTCAGTGAGGAAGGATGAGAGTTATGGCAGCTGGAACTGAGTTGGCGTTGAGACTTACGATCAGGAGGAATTGGGAACAGTATAGCATCTGGAAGCTGATCAGGCAAGGGGCTCGTATCATCTGGGGGATCAGGAAGTACACAACAGCTGGGANTCATCATATACCTAGCTGGAGACCAGTAATAGCCAGGACTAATGTTTACTTAGTCAAGGTATACTATTAGGAGCCATAAGATGGATGTAGAATGAGAGGAAACATGGTAAGACAGCTAATAAAACTATCAAAGTGCCTCTAACATTGTATGCAGGACAACAGGGAAATTGTGCATAGAGGTGGAGTATATCCAGTACTAAAGGACTGAAGAACTTATTATTTTGACTGCTCATTTACTTTGTGTATGGCTGACTTAGAATCATAGAATTGTCTAGGTTTGAAGGGACCTTTAAGATCATCAAGACCATGCACTAAGCTAACACTGCCAAAGCTACCACTAAACTGTGTCCCTAAGCACCACATCTATCTGTCTTTTAAATACCTCCACATATGGTGATTCAACAACTTCCCACTAATATCAAAGAGTAAACACTTTCTTCATATACTGAATATAGATTATTTGAATTACAGGAGTGGCGATCTGAGTCATATAATTTGTCTTGTTTTGTTTTTTCCCCTCTCCCTCAAGATAAATAACAACATTTTAAAAGAAGACTATAATAAATGATGTATAACATGGCCTTTAGCAGTTTTGGAGAAAACAATTCACGCAAAATAGTATCACATTGTGATTTGTGAACATATTTTTGTACATTCAGCAGATACCTAAATCATGTAAATAATGAGCTTGTTCCCCTGATGTATTGAGTAATTTTGTATGAAAAATCAGTGATTTCTTTTTCTTGACCTGTAATAATCTGTATACAAAAAATATTTGAACTCCAATGTTAAACTCTGTGGACCTCAAGATTCTCTTTATGCCAGTGCTTCCTTGCATTGGTTTTACAATGTGGACACAAGTTAAGGATTTAGAATATGCTACTAGAATGGGATAATAAAGCCTGAGGGTAACTAAATTAGGCTCTTAAAAAAAGAGAACTGTTTTCTGTGCAGACTGTCCTTTCCGTTGCTGTATATAAACAAAAATCCTGAAGATATTGATTGCATTATATTGTGTATCTTATTATTATATTTCATTTATTTATGTGTTTATTCTATATAAACTTCAAATACTAACATTATATATTGGTTATATAATATATAATTATAATAATATAAGATTTATATTTTGTTATACAATATAGTATGCATTACAGCATATAATTATATAGTATTCCAGATCCTGATAAATCTATATGAAGTCAGGATTTTACCAGCATAAAGCTACTGCAGCAGGAAGGTTTGTCTGAAATCTGGCTGAAAAGTTGTATCCTGTAAGGAAAACTCTTTCACCAAGGAATTTGTGAGCTACAATTGTAAATTTTTTGCACTTGTAGGGCACTTCAAGGAGATAGGATCTGGACTACAGCCTTCGGTGGTAATGGGCAGAGCAGCTGTGAAGGGGACAAATCAAAGAGGTTTTACAGTGTGGGATCAGGAGGATTGCAACAGCTGGGGAGGGTTGAGCAGGTTATGACATTTGGGGGAACTGTTGGGTAGGGAGCTCTTCAGTGAGGAAGGATGAGAGTTATGGCAGCTGGAACTGAGTTGGCGTTGAGACTTACGATCAGGAGGAATTGGGAACAGTATAGCATCTGGAAGCTGATCAGGCAAGGGGCTCGTATCATCTGGGGGATCAGGAAGTACACAACAGCTGGGAAGGGTCAAGCAAATACCCAACACACATGGAATTGAACAGCAGGGCCTGGTGCCACATACGGCTTCTCACATTGTTTTTTTATGTATAGCTGTTCTCTACCTTTCTGTAAATTTCTCTTAACTCATGTTCAAAATGTGACTTTGTGCAAAAACATGGAGGTAGGAGTAAACAATATGAATTTCTACTAAGAAAAAATGTGGGTGGCCCTTTCCAACCACAAAGTAGCTTGCCAAAGTCTACGCCATTCTAATCATTGTCTAGTGAATTATTTTCTTCTTCAGCCCTATTGCACCCACTGCCCTACCAGCTGAAGTTTTTTATACAGTTATTTCCAGGAGTTCAATTAGCCAGAGGTTAACTTTCTCTTCCTGTGGGAGCTCAGCGTATGGAGGCCCAATTTTTGGAGGTATTGATCAGTGATACTGGGTGGACTTCACAGCAAACACTGCTGGTGCAGGTAGAACAAGATTCATGTGTCCTGCTTGGCTTACACCAGCTCTGGCTGAACTGATGTTTTGTCTGTTACTCAACAATTTGTTTACTTAGAGCTTTCCCTGCCTCTGTTGCATTATTAGATACCACAGGTATGATTATATATTCGTTCAATTTTCCCTAGAGTTTCTGCTTTCTATCTGAGCTTTATTATTACTCACATTCACGTCCTTCACCAGTGCCGTGACTGTCCTGTCTTTTTATCCATTAATTTTAAAAGTGAGATCTTTAGGAACAAATTACCATACTTCCTTACTCTCCATAGCTTTACTTTACTCTTTTTGTCATTTCTCTATGACCTTTGATAACATTCCTAGAATACAAGCCTCTTTCATTATGCCCTCTCCTATCTGCACCCAAGTGTTTTGTTTCATGATACGTTTTGCTTGTAAGCTCATTTTACAGGGACCATTTTTTAATTCTGATTTAGGTAAATGCCTACCATGATGCAGTCCTTCACAAAAGGTCTCACAGGTACTAACAAGAATAATAAGTGATAATAATGAGCTCTGTGAAAGTCCTGATTCTTTGCAAAGCTTTGACAAAGTGGGAAATGATGTCATATCCATCAGGCAGTTGTGACAAATATGCACAGGGCGGAGGGTAAATTGTTGTTTTACCTCTAGAAAAATCTGTAGTACTCTCTTGTGTTTTCCATAGCTGCTCATATTATCTTTTTCTTCTATAGGCTCTTATTGCTTTCCAGACATGCTGTGCCTTGTCTTTGCCAATTGTTGCCATCTGTCCTGATGACATTGTGATGGAGGTTGAGTGTGTTGCTGAGCTTCTTAATAATGTCAGTGTCATTTTGTGTTACCTCTGTCACTCTGTTGCTGTTGTGCTAACTTGTCTTCCTTCATCAATTCTTTTTCACGACTCTCATACTCAAAGCAGTTTAAAAAAATGCCCTCTGGATTTAAGTTCTTCTCTTCTTTCCACCATATCTAATATCTCATCTGTTCTCTACAGCTGCTTTCTGTGTTCTGTATTTATTCCAATCATATTCTATATGGTAGAAAGTGCTGCTTGTAGGACAGATTTTTTTAATTTCCTCTTGGCATTCAGTAACACCCTATTAAGTGGCTGTGTTTACACTGCAGTTGTCAATGATCTTTTCCGGGTCCTCTGCTCATTAAGCAATAAATTCAACTTTCCTGGCTAGCAGTGTTTTGAACATTTCATGTGGCAATATGGAGCAAGTCCCACAGGGAATGGTTTCCTCTTACCAGACTGCTCCCTCCACGTGCTATACTCCCTATTGGGTTTATCTAACGATGTCATCTCTACGAAGGATACTTGAAGCAAGCTGTTGCCTCTTTCTTAGTTGCATGCAGGTTGCCAGGGAGCCTGGGGGACCCACCATCTGACATTCATAGCATTCGGCTTCTATCCGAGTATGTCTGAGAATCCCACTGAAGCGTGGGATGACAAGTTCCCTCTTTCTTTTTGCAGAATTACTTCTCATCCACAATTAAGGTAATGTTTCTGCCAACCTGTTATTGTGTTAGAATTCAGATGGCTATCAGTCACTGCAGCATTATAAAAATGGTCTAGAAATAGTTTTTCAAGGGCATCTCGTAAGTGACTTTTTTTTACGTTTACCCCATAGATCGTGAAATCTGAAAAGCCCTGGTGACCTGAGTCACAGAGAAGGTACAGCAAAAGTAGCAATTACTTGGGCTTTCCTTCCCTGCCTCTGTATTCTGCTTCAACTTTGACCTAGGTAGATCACACCCAGGAGTGGGAAAACAATTCATTGTACAATCTGGTGCTTAACCTGCCTACTAAGACTGAGAATGAGGGTGCCAATTAGTGCCAGCTGTAACAGTGCTTGGGAGATGTGGTCCATCCACCAGGAGTTGGACAGGGACCACAGTTCATTTCAAAAAGGGCACTGAGCAGCCATCAGAATGGTAATAATTTTCAGCCACTCTTGAATTAGGACAGATTCAGACTTACTTTGATAGAACAGACACTACTAAGGGTACTGACGGTTAACCCTGGGCAAAGAAAGATATCAGAGAGGTAACATGGAAACAAATACAGGAACAGAGAGACTTAATAAACCTATTATCTTTATGTAAAAAAAAAAAAGAAAAAAGAAAAGTCTGACAAACAAAGAACCTAACAAAAAAGAGGGATCGGGTTTACAGTCATGCTGTTGTACTTGGAAGGGCAGAAAACAATAAGCTATGCTAATTCTTGGTATCCTGGAGGGAGAACTGAGATCATGTGAATAGCATACAGTGCCATGATATAAAAAGTACTACATTTTAGTACTAGTAGGATACAAGACCCAAATCTCAAACACAGTGCTGAAGGCTGTACATTATTAATATATTTATACCACCAAGTTCCCTCCCTTATGCCCTTCTTTGTGTCTGAATCTAGTTTCCACTCCTGTGTCATTTTAATGTCTTTTGCTCTCTACCTTGTTTTACCCATCTACCTCCCAACTTAATTTTGACAGCTTGTTCTTCCTTCCTTCATAGTCTTCTACTCTGCGTCATCACTAACATTAGCTTTCATGCTCATGACCCATTTAATGCCTTAGCTGTGCATTGTTTGATTCAGGTCTTCATTCAACTGTCAGCTTTGGTACAACTCTCCAGCTTGCCAAAGGGCCATTTGCATGACACAGTCATCAAGTGTTGGTTTTTTTGGCCTCTCATCACATACAAGAGGCTATTTCAGAATTCTTTGGCTTTGACCATCTTCTGGCCTTACCTCAGCATGACTATTCCGCCTTTCCACTCACATAATGTAAGTCTGCTTTCCATGTTTCCAGTGCCATCAGTATTGTTACCCTCTTTTCTGCTTTCAACAAAAGCTAAGTGCAGATCTATTAGTGTGCTATAGGTAAAGTAACTCCGAAAGCATGAATTATGAACTGCTCAAGAAATAGCAGCTGTTGAGCTTGTGTGCACAGCGAGGTTTGTCTGCTGCTGATCAATAAAAATCAGAGTCAGTAGCCATGCTACTAGAGAGACCATCTGTGGCTAGAGAGCCAGAAGCTTGCTGACCGGGACAGACACTGCTGACTTGAAGGAGGACAGGGGCAGGTTATATTCATACAACCCCCAAAATAGGGACATATTTAACTGCTAGTGAGTGCAAGCTGTCAATTTGTCGGCAAAAGTACCCTACTACCCTGCCTAGCGCTCTGGGAGGAGGAGTCTGGAAATGCGATAGTGGAATACTGAGATGTTCCTTTGCTATGGTATTAGTGTGATAATGTAGAATGATTTACAAAATGGGAATTATAACTAAAGAAATTTGGTAGCAGGGGACCAGATGGGAGTAGAGGGACAGAACGTTCTGTCTTCTATTGAGGAAACAAAGGAGATAATGGCTTCTGTCTTGTTGTTCTTGTGGACCTTGTGTTAATATCTTCTATTCAAACCAGTTTACCTTTGTTCCTATTTCCTTCCCCTATTACTGCCCCACTCTGCATTTCACTCTTGTGTATGCTGTGTCCTGTCAGTCCATTTTTCTTCTCCAAGCCCAGCACGGACCAATTTCATTCAGTTGAAATCAGTCTTGTCAAATTTCAAATGCCCTTTTAGCCAAATCTCATCTTCAGTACCCTGTTCTCTCAATCTTGTCAGATGTCTTTGACATAATCAACTGTGCTCTTAAAATCCCATCATCCCCTGGCTTGTGAGATGTCAACCTCTGTTGGTTTTCCCCCTGACATTTCCAATAATTTCTTGAGTCTTTCCTTTGATAGTTTCTTCTCGTTTATTATCCCTTAATAAGACTCACTCTTTTTTTCTCATTCTCCTTTCCTTCTATAGTGTATTTCTGACTAACACATGGAAAACCAACTACTGCTTCTTTGCTGGTGACTCACAGAAAGAGCTCTCCTTCAGATTTCTCTTATTTTCTACCAACGAAAAATCTCATCTATTACACTATGTCTCTGTGGATGCCTGCAAGTCTTTTTAAAGGTCAGCCTGAGTAAGAAACAAGTTCTAACTCTTTAACTATACACATTTTTTTAATTCATCACTGTGACATCATCCTGGTTGTCACTGATAGAATTCAGTGTTGTTTTTCACTTGGGCCTCTCTCCATGTTCTGCCATCTGTGGTATGGCTAGGTCTTGTGGATGCTCTCCTGGAACGTCTTTAAAGTATGTAAGGTGTGTTTCTCATTGTTCCACACTGTGAAAACTTTTGCCCAGACACTTTTCATTAAATCTTAATTCCCAATTAACTCCAATACGTTTAATCTCAGTAAATACTAACATCATTTCAAAGAGACGGTTTTGCTGGTTTTTATCTATTCTCTCCTGCTGTAATGGTAATTTCCATAGATTTTTGCTTTGACTATGTCAAGGAAATTATATATCAATTTAGTGGTTTCCCTTTCTCTTTTGAATCGGGGAAAGAGGAGGACTTCCCCTGGGTAGAGGAGGATCAAGTGAGAGATCAGTTAAGTCAATTAAGACATCCACAAGTCCATGGGCACTGATGGGATACACCCGAGAGTGCTGAAGGAGCTGGCAGATGTCATTGCTGGGCCGCTCTCCACCATCTTTGAAAGGTCCTGGAGAACAGGCGAGGTGCCTGAAGACTGGAGGAAAGCCAATGTCACTCCAGTCTTCAAAAAGGGCAAGAAGGAGGACCCGGGGAACTACAGGCTGGTCAGCCTCACCTCCATCCCTGGAAAGATGATGGAACAGCT
>VXBO01002060.1:5796-43919 GCA_013400135.1 Rhinoptilus africanus
GGATGACCTCCAGAGGTCCCTTCCAACCCTATGATTCTGTGAAATCATCCTCTGAAGGAGGTCAGGCAAGTGAAACCCCCAGCAGGACTGACCCAGTGTGACTGTCTCACAGCACGGACATTTCCACCTGGCCAGGGGAAACCCTGCCCTCGGGTATAAGGGAAGTAACTGTGGAAGTTCACAGCTGAGGGAAACAAGGCTGCTGCTTCTGACACCCACATCCCGAAGAAGTCAACTCTTACCTTCTAACAGCCCTCACCAGCACCAGCTCCTCCTCCCCTAAGAGGCACAGAACCAGTGCATTATCATGACTGACTCAAAACTGCAAATAATTCTGGGCATCGCCATGTCCAGCCACGTCACTGCAACAGCCTCTCCTCACAGTAACCTTCATCCCAACCTCTGCACCACGGAGCAATACTCCAAAACGGGCGTTCACACCTCTTTGGCCACATGAAGCTGTTTTGTGGCTATAAACGAAGCCAGTGGTCCACCTGAAACACAAGCTTGGTGTCCTTCTCGGGTTACGCACCTCCTGCGACCCACAGGCGGGACAATGGTGGTTTGCCTCAGACTCGCCATGGACCAGTAAGTTCATCTTTAGCAGGCTCACCTGGGAATCCTGGAGCCTCAGGGTATTCAGGTCAGTCACATGGATCTTCTGGCTGCTTCCCCCCACCTTGGCCACCGCTTGTCCCACAAAAGGGGAGGTCAGCAGCTGGAACTTCCTCACGGATGGGCCCTCTGGCATCTCTAGCAGCTGCTGAGGGAACAGCAGGTCCTTCTCACACTGGGTGCCCTGGACTTGAAGGGAAGTTGCAACTCAGAAATAGACAAAAACCGTCAGAGGCTGAGCTCACCACAATCTCCTCATCCTCATTTTCCTCCCGAGTCCCTGAGGTAAAGTCCATGAAGAGAAACAGGGTCCTTTTAGGCCCAGGGAGGCGGGGGAATTTCCATCCTTGGGCTATTCATAATTCAATCAAATAAGGCCCTGAGCAACCTGCCTTAATGTTACTTTTCACTCCACAAGCAGGAATTTGGCCTGGGGATCCCCAGAAGCCCTTTCCTACTGCAGGTTCTCCACAGAGGACCTTAAATGAGACTGATTAGCAACCCTCTCGTTACCAGGAACGAGAGCTTACCTAACTCCAACCATTCCCCCAGTCACAGCCTTGATGGCCCAGTGCAAAGGAGGAACACAACCTTCCACGGGCGTTACTGAACCAGGATCAACGCAGGCCACGGCAAGCCGTCCTTTTTGTGATGCAGCCACCAAGGAAAACACTGCTCCCTGATATCTGGAGTTATCTCATCCCTTCCCTCACCAGCTGCTTGTCCCACTGACTGCAGTGGCATGGGGACAGTTTGGGAGCATTCATATACTCCATTAACAGCATCTGGGATCAGATGACTCTGGATGAAGGGGAGATGAAGCAGCACCATCTTACAGCAGAGAATCACAGAATGGTTTGGGTGGGAAGGGACCTTGAAGATCATCTNACATCACACCAGTACATAAGGAGTTATTTCTGACATGAAATCCCAGCCACATGTCACTGGCAGTTCTTCTGAGGACTTCTGCCAGGACTGGGTGTACAAGAAAGCAGGCTCCATGACACGGAAAGCGCAGTTTGGCTTTCACCCCACAGTGCCAGTACCCCCTGCAGAGTAATCCCAGAGACCAGAACCGACCAAAGGCTCGGCTTCAAACTCTGCAGCAGCCTTTGGAAGACTCTGAGCCACCTGATATGGCTCAGAGAGCTTGATGTGAAAATCAACAGCAACCTTGCGCAAGGGCCCCCACCAGAAAAGGCATCCCCACCTCATCCTAGCATCTCAGCTTCTCCACTGTCTGGGCTATCTCAGACACAGCAGTCCATGCTGGAATCAGCTCGGAGCAACTGTGAAACCAAAGCCTTCAGTGCTACGTGCTCCTGCCACAAAGGGACACCCTTGTCCACTGAAGCTCTGAGCTCAGAAGAGGCATTTCAGCCAGCAGCCACCGCCATGTGGACACGAGCAGCAGGGAGGTGTGGACATACCCTCAGCAGGAGCCGGCAAGGCAGCGTGGCTATAAAAACTTCCATGTGCTGCAGCACAAACCAAATCCCTTTTGGAAAAGCTCAAGAGGAAAACACATCAGGGAACATTACCTGGATCCAAGACACAAAGTTAAAGATATTAATTGGTCATACAAACTAGCTTTATCAGGAGTAAAAGATTGAGCTTTATTCCTCTGTCTCCTAGGGCATGGGATAATTATTCACAGGACTGCTCCAGTTTCACCCAAAAAAGCTGCATATGGTGTTCAGGCTTCAGTCAAAAGCCAGTTGCAGCTCAGGAGCCAGCTGAAGAGATGCTCCTGCTACCAAGGGCACCAGCAGCAATCCAGATCCCTGGGAGCAGCATTTGGCTGTTGGACATGGGTCATCCAAGGGGTCTGCTCATGCCCCAGGCCTTCTGGGGCTTCATCCTGACTATCCAGGCACTGGATTCACCCCAGGCAGCGTGGAATGAGCCCCAGGCCAGCTCACGCAACCCAGAGCTCAGCCCCCAGGGAAGCTCATCCCCTGCAGAGCTGCACAGCTCCAAATGCCGCTGATTCGGTTCACAACAGGCTCAATGCGAGAGACTCCACGTGCTGAGCCCTGTGTAAGGTTTTAAGGCACGCAATCCCCCAGCTGTGGCCACTCTGGACAGCAGAGTGATGCTCCTCTTCAAGAGCTTGCCCTTTCCCCCAAGGCATCAGAAGAACCAGCATCTGCTCTCTCTGGTCTCCACCTCCTCATGGATGTCCCCACTTCCCATTTTGACTCCAGACCTATTTCAGTCTCTTCCAAAACGCTCCCCCCTGCGAGGAGAACGAGGAGGAAAACAAGACCCAGCCCTCTGCAGGGCATGACACCCATCTCCCTAAGAGCATCACCCCAGAGCCTGTCCCAGCAAACCATCTAAGCTGGTACCACTACAGGTCTGGGGGCAGGGAGCCAGGTCTCCAGAAGAAATCCTCCCCATGTATGAGCTCATTTCCAGTCCTTGCGCTCGGACAGGAGCCAAGCAGCCACACCAAGACACAAGAAGGACACAGCTGCTGGGTTCAGCCGCCTCAACCCGGCTTTACCTGCACACCCACACTGCCAGCTCACCCCTATCCAGGGAATGTGGCTCCACACCCTGCTGCGGAAGAAGCACCACCACGGCTTCACACCCCCGCACAAGGCTCCTGCAAGGGATTTCCTGCCCCTCCACGTGCAATTAGGGCAGATCAGAGCTCACCATCCTCTCACATTCATCCAGGCATCAACTTGCAGCTCTCCGACACAACCGAGCCCACAGTTTCTACCCAATTTCCCCCCACAGCTCCCCAGGGCAGTGGAGGCACCCACTGCACTCCCCCCAAACCCCACATTCCTGCATCCAGCCCTCAAGCCACTGCCATTCCCTGGCACACCCTGTACATGCATCTGGAGAGCAGACCATGCAGCCTTTCACACCCACTTCATAGGATCGCTGAGGTTGGAAGGGACCTTTAAGATCATCAAGTCCAACCATTAACCCACCCTGACAAAAACCCCTTCTAAACCCTGTCCCTCAGTCCCACATCGACCCTTTTCTGAAACTCCTCCAGGGATGGGGAATCCACCCCCTCCCTGGGCAGCCTCTTCCAATGTTTAATAACCCTTTCAGTGAAAAAATATTTTCTNNTCCAACAGCCCCCCCAACCACCTCCCACAGCATCTCCCCCATCCCACAAACAACCTACCCACTCTCAAAAACACCTTCTGCACCCAAAACCCACTCCCTTTTATAGGGGAGGAGGACCCTCCCCTCCCAAATAGCAGGGGAGCTTTCCCATTGGCTGGTGGGGCAGGAATGGGTGGGGTTTTGGCTGTACTCAGCCCCACCAGTTGCACTCATGTTTGGGTACTGGTTGTACTGGGGGGGGAGGCTGGGGGCTTGTAGGAGGGCGGTGGTTCTGCAGAGGCTGGCAGTGGCGGATCTCAGCCATTGCTGGAAACATGAGTTTGGCTTAAGAGTGGTGTCTGCGGCTTCAGCTGGGAACATCTTGCTGTGATGAGTCTCTACTGGTTGTTTTTAATTTCATTAGCAAAGCAGGCTCTAAATGCCTCCCCCTGTCATGGGAAGGAAAGCAGAGCTCAGATGGAACCCCCCCCAGTTTTGTGAGCTGTTTCTCTTTCTAGAATGAGCTGAGTCTCTGGAACTGGTAGCACTTTTATCCTCTTCTCCTGTGAGTATCCCTTCATCTGTCACTCCTAGTGTCTGTCATGCAAGGTTGGCCCTTACCTCCAACAAGGGGCTCTGTGTGACTCCTGGCTTGGAGACAACGTTCAGTCTCCTGACTTATTGCTTGGGAGTCCCCAGGTCTGAGCAATTAATTTCCCAATGATTATCCCTCTCATTAGAATCTAATGTTTATTTGGAAAAACATTTCCACCATGAGGAAACAACCTAGAGGTCATAGGAGATAACCCCTCTACAACCCAGAGAGGTTGTAGGATTTCCATCCTTGGGGATATTCAGCATCTGACTGATGTTCAACAAGGCCCTGAGAAACCTGACCTAGTCCCTTCTGACTTCAATTACTCTGTAATTCCATCATTTGGAGCTCCCTAGGGAAGGACCCATTGCAGCATTGCTTCTCCAGGTGCATTTCATGTGTGGTCATTTACCTCCCCGCCCTCTCCATGAAGCCCACGAGGGTAGTTGGAGCCACGCAGCAGCCTTCGGGTTTTATTAGCATTGTTTTATTTCCATTAGTTCTAAAGGTGTAGAAGTTACGTGGATCGGTAGCCATACTACTTCAGAATATGTATTATTATTTTTTTTTTACATCTTTAAATAATTACAGCTTGTTCAGTTGGTTGGTTTTCCCTCTCCCCCCTTACAAATAAATGTCTTGTTTCCAAGGGACCTTCCCACATGATCTGGGAAGCTTCAAACTTTATACGTAGTGGGAGGGAGGGGAAGCGAAACAAAACACCACCCCTAACGCAGTCACAGCTTCAGTGTTAATAATATGAAGAGTTGTTGATCGGTTTTAAAGCTCCCTTGCAATATTCCTGAGCTCCTCCTGATTGCGCCCTCTCCAGCCAGCCCATAATATTGTAAGCGAAATGTGCATCCCTCCTGATCAATTTAGGAAAGAAGAACCGAAGCGATCCAAGATATTGCACTTTCACAAAGAGGAAAGACATTTAGGAATGGTTAAATGACCTTCCTACCCCTCTGGATCCCTATCCTGGCTCTCTTCTGCTCATTTCATTCTGGTGACCGCCGAGCCATTGCAAAGGTCCGGTTTGGCACGACCAAACCTTGCGCTGCAAACCCTTCGACATCAAAATTTGCATGCGTGGTTAATGAGGACCTCTGAGGGAACGAGTCCCGCAAATGAAGATTTATAGACGTGCTGAAGTGTTGTGCAGGACTGGGCCCTTCCCTCTTGCTCCTCAGGGCAGGGATGGTTTCTTGGTCCTGCGTTTGCGTAGGGCTTGGCCTGGTGTGACCCTCACTAGGTTCTCCAGCCAGGTTGCAATAAAATCAATTATAGCAATAATAACAGCAATAATTATCTTGCTGTACGGAGTCTCTGATAATTGTATCTAATTATAGTAGGAAAGCTGGCTCTAAATGCCTCCCCCGTCACGGGAAGGAAAGCAGAGCTCAGGTGGCACCCGCAGTTTTGTAAGATGTCCCTCTTGCTAGAATGAGCTGAGTCTCCTGCAACTGGTAGCACTTTTATCCTCTCGTCCTGTGAGTTGTGGTGTTTGCCATCCTGTGTTGGCCATCCCAGCTCCTACCTCCAAGAAGGAGCTCTGTGTGACTCCCGGGCTTGGAGCCAATGTTCAGTCTCCTGCAGCGACTCATTCTTTGGAAGTCCCCACGTCTGGGCAATTTATTTCCCAATGACTATGCCTCTCATTAGAATCTATCATTTATTTGGAAAAACGTTTCCAGCATGAGGGTGATCAGGCACTGGAGCAGGTTGTAGGATTTCCGTCATTGGGTATTCAACACCTGACTGAACAGGGCCCTGAGAAACCTGATCTAGTCCCTTCTGACTTGAATTACTCTGTAATTCTATCGTTTTGAGCTCCCTAGGACAGGACCCATCTATTATGGTGTGTTTGTACAGCACCTACCATGATGGTCCTCCATCTGTCTTGATATCAGTGTTGGCCACAATATGGCAAGTGCCCTGAGCTGAAAATAGCTCTACCGCAGTTTTGGGTGTAGAAAAGAACGAGGAACCTGCTGCATCTGAACTTCTACAGCTTGTGCTGCAAAAGCGGGGACAAAAGAGCTAATTTCTGCCACTAAAGTTATCCTCACGGCCCCCAAGAGCCTCATCTTTTGAAAGCCAACATCTTGTTCTGTTATCGGGATCCTTGTAAACGCCCTCTCTGTGTTTCTAGAATTATTTTTTAAGGCTTTGTGGAAGGCTGAGAACCAATTAACAAATCTCTACCGTGGTCATTTAGATAACCTGAGGGGGCGTAAGGCAGGCTTAGATCCTGCAGGGATTTTCCCCTCTTGCATGGCCAACAGACTCCTTTATGGCGTCTCGGAGCGTGTTTTGAGGGCAGGCAAAAAATTCAGCCGGGAGTTTGGCTTTGAGGGGAGGAGGAGGAGCACAGTGATAAGGCAAGGTGGACAGAGCCTCTGGGAGCATCTAGATGGAAAGAGAAAGGGGGTGTGTGGTTGGTCTGGACCATAGCTCCCCTCCGGGAGACCACCCGCTTCCCCCCCTCTCAGGTTGTCCAGGGTATCCCGTTAGCCAAGTGGCATCTTTGTGGTGCGTGATTCTCTGTCACAGATGGGAATTCACAGCCAGACCCCAAGAGAGCTCAACTGCCATTTACAAAGGAATATAGTCCAAGGAGGAGCCTGGCTAACGACCTGCATGCCCAGGGAAAAACACCTTCATGTTTCAGCCCAAATTCATATTTTCAGGTGCTATTTCTGGCCTCTTCTCTGCAGGCTACCAGGCCTGAACAGAATCACAGAATTTTATCTATTTTTATTCGTGTTTCATGAATGTCTTTTCTTTGTCTTTAATTAACACTAATGAGGCGAGACCCTGCATTAGCTCAGCAAGACAATGGAAAATATGGTGGAAACACCATCCAGCCATTCCCATGGCATCACCGCCATGGTGTTTTTCTCTGGGCAGTGCAGAGGCTCTGCCACCCCTCCAAAACCCTGTGAATCTGCATTACGCCGAGCATGGGGAATATGGAAGGGTCCAGGTCTTTGCTGTGACTCCAGTCCCAGTCTTTACCACCACCGGTCCAGTTGAATTCTTCTCCTTAAAGAAGCTTTTCTACCATCAGGAGGAAAAACTTGAATTCAAGCAAAGACAATCCAATGCCATTCTTTTGCTTCGAATGTGTATGAGGCTTCCCTCTTTGCCAAGCCACGGATCTTATGTGGAAACATTCTTTGTGGGAATGTTAAACAGTGGGAGACAGAAGATCACAGAATCATGGAATCACGGAATTTCAGAGTTGGAAGGGCCCTCTAGAGCTCATCTAGTCCAACTCCCTGCCAAAGCAGGGTTGCCCAGAGCACATCACTCAGGGCTGCATCCAGACGGGGCTTGAATGTCTCCAGAGAAGGGGACTCCACACCCTCCCTGGGCAGCCTGTCCCAGGGCTCCGTCACCCTCACCGGAAAGAAGTTTTTCCTCCTATTCGATCGGGTGGCACATTTGGGTGGGATGCACAATCCCTCTTCCAGATTTTCACTTGGTAGTTCTGTACTCGAGTTCTGGATGCAGGGAGGAGAGGGGAGCTGGCAAGGCAAGAAGAGTAACAGAGTTTGGGAGTGGACAGAAACAAGAGTGGAGAATCTTGTAGGATGAGGTCTTGCAGAAATTCTCTGCTTGGACAGGCAAAGCTGCCCCTTCTCAGAAATGTTGGCGAAAACGTGAGGGCAAGCGTCTGGTGAAGCACTTAGACTGCACAGGGGAGCTGCGGCATCTGCAGTGCTGGAGTTTGTTAAGCACATGCTAGAGAAAGAGCAGTCAGGGCTAGGTTAGGTAGACTTGATCCCATTGGGAAAAGGGAATGAGTCAGTGAGCTCTCAGCATCTCTTCCAACTCCGTTTGCTAGGGTTCACTGGTTGCCGAGAGCCTTACGGGCAAGAAAAAGCACGAGTCTTGTTTAATAGTCGTGCGTGAATGGAGTTACGCTTCTCTTGCAGGCAAGCGAGTCTGTGCACGTGCTTGGAAAAGAAAACAGCCCCTGCCTACCTCCGTTAGAGGCTGAAGCCTTTGCTTGTCGCAAAAGGTGAAATCCTACAGGGTTAGATGCGTGAAATGGTCGCGAGCCAGCTGTTAGGGGGAAAAGTGGGCACTCACGGTACAGGCAAAAATAAATGACAGTCAGATTTCATCAATGACATCAAGACCGACAGGAAAGTATGCAAAATAATTAAATTAACTGTCCCCAAAGCAACGGCACAGCAGCGTTAGAAGTGCATCTTTCACTTGCTGTGCTCTTGAATAATCTCTAAGCCTGGCTTGTAGCTATCCATAAGGGAAGAGCCCAGCAATCTCCTCCAGGATTTGATGACCAACGTGGGTCTCCTCTACCTGCTTCCAGAAGGTTCCTCCTTCCAAAAATCTCCCTTTGACTTTGGACAGACCTTCTCCAGGCTCAGCCAACAACCTTTTGGAAACACAGTCCCATGATTTTGTAACGATAAATAGGAAAGGAGTTACTATTAAATATGGACATTCATTAGCTTTTCAGACCATCGAGGAAAATGAAGACAATGCTCTAGATGTGTGAGCTCAGGGTGTGTGTGTGGGAGGGGTCTCTTTTTTTCTCTGCCCTAGATTATATCAAATCCACGAAAGCCACCACAGCATGTCTAGTAAAGTCTGTTCAACAAACTGTTCTGGAACTGGCTCCGTTTGGTGGAAGATCACTGAATTTGGGTAATGAGAAGATGGTGGCATTTTCTTCTGGTCCGAAAAAGAACGGATGGTGACAGAAGGAAAAAAAGTGTCTCTGCTCCACAGCTGTCTGAGTCTTAAATGCCAGATATTTTTAAATAAACAAAACTCAAGAACCGTGTCCGTCTTTGTGTTTCTGGCTATTTTGTAGAAGGTGGTGACAATCAAATACAGAGAGGCTCATTTAAAGTGGGGGAAAAAAAGGCTTCAAATTCATTAGGTACTTTGAGATTTGGGTCTTCTCTGTTCGTTTCGTAAGAGCTCTCCTACACGTCAGATAAGTCCTCTTTACCTCTTTGCTGGAACATCTCACGAGGGGAGAGAAGGCAGGAGAGCAGTGGAGGTGGGAAACAACATTGACTTGATGATTACATGGCATCTTCTTCATCTTTCAAGCAGATCAACCTGAAGTCCAAGGGTGGAAGACCAGGTTATGCAGTTATGATGTCCCCATGGTTTTCAGCTAACACCAGGCTGTTCCAGGAGTCCTGTTTGGAGCTGGTTTGTGGAGACTGGCTGATAGCTGACTGGTAAGCCTGCGGGGAAAGCTTCAGAGCTGAAATCGCAGGGTGAATAGATGATCCATGTCCAGACATGGCAGAGACCGAGAATGCCTATGGAAAAAGGAAAATCCCATGAACAAAACTTCGAACCATAGAGGACCACATGAATCTCTTTATGGGGGGCTGGTGCTATTGGAATAACGTGTCTGTGGACTTGCTGTAGAGCTGCAGATTGCAGCTTATGCATGACACTTGGACACACTCTCCTTTTTGTTCTAGACCCTGTTATTTCCTGTTGCTGCATATGGGCCATCTTATTCCCTTCTAAATGTCAGAAATGATCATTTTATCTCCCAAGGCTTGAGATTTCATTGGCCTTGGGCTCTCCTAGCTTTCAAATGGCCTCCTGTGGGTTGCAGGACTTATTAACAGTGCTGCAACCTGCTTGAGGTGCAGGATCAGTGCAGCACAACACTCAACCACTTATTTATATTTTTTTTTTCCAGGTATTATCATCTCATTTAAACACTGGAGTTCCCTGTATGAGTCCAAAAGTAGAGCAACTCTCATCAATTTCAAGTTATGTCAGGGCAGGTTTAGATTGGATATCAGGAAACATTTTTTCACGGAAAGGGTTATTAAACATTGGAAGAGGCTGCCCAGGGAGGGGGTGGATTCCCCATCCCTGGAGGTGTTTCAGAAAAGGGTCGATGTGGGACTGAGGGACAGGGTTTAGAAGGGGTTTTTGTCAGGGGGGGTTAATGGTTGGACTTGATGATCTTAAAGGTCCCTTCCAACCTCAGCGATTCTATGGTTCTGTGATTCTAATTATACAATATGCTCTGCCTCTTAATTGTGCCGTGCCATGAGGATCATTAACCAAGGCGCAGTTATTGAACGTGCAGACACGCACGCAGATCAGCTCCCAGATCTGGGTGTTGCTCAGCAGGAGACGCACCTTGTGTGGCTGCAGTGCTGGAGCCAAGACATCTAGTGGTGGACACGGCACAGAGCACACCACTTCTGCTGCCGTGCTTTACCTTCGCAGGGACGCTTCTCGGTTAGATTTGGGCTTGTGTGACTTTATTCTCCTCACCCTGCATTTCTCGTATGGCCAGGCAGCATGGAGAAAGCAGGGCAATATCGCAAAGTTTCTCCTTGCTCAAGACAAATCAAATCATAAAAAGGGAACGGGCATTTTCTTGCTATGGGACCTATATAGCTGCCCAGCTAGAAGGAATTTCATGTTTTCAGCAAAGCTGTTACTTCTTCTTGTCCGTTCAGAACTGCAGCACATCATTAAAAGGCTATATTGTGGTCTAGACATTGTCGTGAGAACACGGGTGTTTTCCCACATAGAATCAGAGAATGGTTTGAGTTGGAAAGGTCCTTAAAGATCATCCAGTTCCACCCCCCTGCCCTGGGCAGGGACACCTCCCACCAGCCCAGGTTGCTCCAAGCCCCGTCCAACCTGGCCTTGAATCCCTCCAGGGATGGGGCAGCCACAACTTCTGTGGGCATCCATCCCAGAGGACAGATCTTTTACTGTGAGCTCCTAGACCCCTGGGTTGAAAACCATTTTTCCACAGAGGTTTTGAGGATGTTCTTCTCACCATGTCTACTGTCCTATTTCCCATCTTTGTCCCACCGCCAGCATCTCCCTTCTGTACCTGAGAAATGGGGCTGGGGTGCCCGTAATGAGATGAGAGCCCAGGTTCTGTTTTTATGGGGCGCATTTCCTCGGTGGTCGTGGTGCTGCTGCTGCTGCTGGTGGAGCTGGTGGTCGGTGTAAGAGTCTCGCTGCTGGACGGACCTGTGAGAAAGTAGACGGTAAAGCAGGCTCTTCCCAAAGACATTTCAGTATGGAGATATACCCACCCACCAAGAAGTTAGTGTGGGTAAAAATAAAAAAAATAAATAGTGGTAAGGGCTTTGTTACTGCTGAAAGGCATTCAGAGATTCCCCGTTTTTGAAGAATCAGCCCATTTTGCGGTTGGCTGTCTGACTCGCAGGACATGACGATCGGAAACACGCATATAGACATGCAATAAACTTCCCTATTCGTCACTTACCTGCTGGCGTCTTTGTTTTGTTAAGGTTCTTCGGCTTGCGCTTCCTCGTCTGAATGCCCTCTTTTCTCATTGCTAAAGGCCTCGGAACCTATGGACCCAAATGCAAAAGCACATTGGTTTCTCTGTGGCCGTAAGTTCATCTAGGAGAACATGATCCCAGCTCTACCGCATAGGCTCTTGAAAACCAGCTGATTTAATTGAAAGCAACAACAAGATGGAGCCCAAAGTCACCGTGTGTGAAGAGATCTGTCAAAGCTATAGGATGTGCTTCCAAGTGGTGGTGGATACCCCACGTCTCTCAGTGTTTAAGAGGCATTTGGACAATGCCGTCAATAATAAGCTTTTGGTGAGCCCTGGAGTGGTCAGACAGTTGGACTACATCATCACTGTAGGTCTTCTCCAACTAAAATATTCTATTCTATTCTATTCTATTCTATTCTATTCTATTCTATTCTATTCTATTCTATTCTATTCTATTCTATTCTATTCTATTCTATTCTATTCTATTCTATTCTATTCTATTCCATTCCAAATAGGAAGAGATAGGCTTTTCACACCATAGATACTGAGTGTTTTAAGGCCAGAAGCTCCTATGATTTATTTTCCTGTTTAACTCAGAGCGGAAGACGTCTTTCTGGCTAATATCTGCTTTCTGAAAAAAAAAAAAAAGGCAGCTTGGTACCAAGCTGTGTGGGGAGACCTCCCTTAGGGGAACTGATCCATCTGAGGTAGTCACCCTCATGGTCAGAAACACACTGGGACTTCTAGGAAGAATTTTTTGGGTTAGGTAAGGCTTCCCATCATCCACCTTGTCTTCCAGCTCCGACCTGACTTCCGTCAATGTTCTTCCATCTGCTCTGAAGCGCTGGGCATCACTGAGAGCATGGATGTGTATGAAAACCCCAGGAATAGCAATGGGAAGTGGAAACGGGGTTTGCTACTAAGCAATCGCCAGGGTGTTGAAGGCCTCTGTCTCTGCCATGGGGGTGGCCCTGTTGCCACTGACTGGTGGGAGAAGGACTGGAGATTTGGATCTTGAAGGACTCCAACAGGACTCTTCTAGATATATGAGACATGACATAGATACATGAAGCCCCCACTGACAGGAAGAGACTATCTGGGCACTCATGTAAGAAAAGTCATCCATCGCTCCCACGACAAGTCTACAACCAAGTCTTAGCTGGGATTTGACACCCTGTGTGGAAAAGCCAAGCCCTTCCTTGTGCTTCTGACCCAGGTTTTCACTTAAGTACCTGAATTTGGGTGGGAAGAACCTGGTCTGAGTTTTATTGGGTTTTAAGACTTGGATGCAAAAGGTAGCAAATTAGTGTGTGAGAAATGCCAGGCATCCATCACCCCTTGCCGGCATAAACATGGTGAGATGTTGAGGGGGACCAAGGCCCATAGGGACAGATGGAAAAAGCTCCAGGAGAGCAGAGAGTTTTACAACGAAGCCAATGCCCACCTTGGTGCTATCCATACCCTCCCCGCAGAGAGTAAAGATCAGTGAAGGCCTTACCCCATGCAGCTTCATGTAGAGTCCGCAGGCATTACAGACAGGCTCTCCCTCGGCGTTCCGGCGCCAGAGCGTGGTCGTCGTCGTCTGGCAGTTGGCACAAGAGAGGCCGACACGGCGGGAAGCCGACTGCAAGAAAAAGCAGAGCAAGAAAACACATCAGCCCACCAGCAGCATCTCAGATCCCAGTGAGCTCGTTCCATCATGCCTCCAGTTTTCCTCTCCTCTTGTCTCTCTTCTTGCTCTGTCTTTTCTCATCTGGCCTTGCTGCAGTGGATAAACAGCTGCTTTTTACTTCTTCTCTTGCTTTTCCAATGCCTCCTGCCTGCCAGTGCTGTGTGGATATTTCAGCTGTGCCGGGGCATCTCAGATGGTGCCAGAGACATCACCTGAACAGAGCCCCAGATCTCCAGCAGGTCTAGTAGCATCCTGGAGACCCACCACACATGCACACACCTACACTAAAGTCTCTGGATCCCAGCCCCTCCTGCCCTTTCAGGCTCCCAAGCCCTTCCAAGCATCATCCCAAGAAGACATTATCAATGCCATGAATTTTACATAGTTTGCTCATGTGGCGTGAGGGAAAGGTAAGAAAAAGAGTGCTTCCAGCAGCATTGTTAATCCCCACTAATGAAGCAGTGCAGGGAATAGGCCTTTTGAAGTTCTCTTTCTGTGTGAACTGGTTTAGCCAGGCTCAGAAGGCCACAGGAGGAAGACAGTGGGCTTGAAACCGTATAAAATAACAGTTTTTGAGCTTGGAAGCAGAGTGGGAAGTGGAGGAAGAAAAAAACACATCCTCCACTCTTCCCAGCATCCTTCAAAGTTCAGGTCTTAAGAGGCTGGGGATAAAGTCTGGATGGGCTGGGGTCACATTCCCTCTTTGCTTGCTGATAAACTGGGGAGCAAACAGAGGTGCTAGAGCCGTGAGAAGATGCCTGTTCTCGCGGTGCCTGAAGAGGAGCCTATAGGGGGGAAACCTGGTGGTCTTGGACATCAGTCCAGCTCTGCAGCTGGCAGCTGTGTAATGGGGTGAAAGCCTGGGAGACGAGGACTTGGCAGTTACCAAGGATTTCCTCTGTGATCTTTGCCATAGCTTTCTCTCCGTGCCTTCTCACAGAATCACAGAATCAATCACAGGGTTGGAAGGGACCTTAGTAGATCATCTAGTCCAACCCCCCCTCATTATAAAACAGGATCGGTTAATCTACAGCAGCAGGACAATAAAACGTTGAAATTCAAGTACTTATTAAGACTTCAAAAGCTGGAAACCCCTTTGATGCAGAGAAACCGGAGTCTCCTTCAGTTGAAACCTCACCATGTATTAGCTTCACTCATCGACCTTTTGTAAGCAGACTGAGAGCTTAAAAGAGAGGTTGCATCGAAGGCAAAGATCTCCCCTAGCAGAGCTCTGTGGGGCCAGGCTCTTTTCAGTAGTGCCCAGGGACAGGACAAGAGGGAATGGGCACAAACTTGAGCACGTGAAGTTCCACCTAAACATGAGGAGGAACTTCTTTCCCGTGAGGGTGGCAGAGCCCTGGCCCAGGCTGCCCAGGGAGGTGGGGGAGTCTCCGTCTCTGGAGACATTCAAAACCCGCCTGGACGCGTTCCTGTGTAACCTGCTCTAAGGTGGCCCTGCTCTGGCAGGGGGGTTGGACTAGATGATCTACTAAGGTCCCTTCCAACCCTAGGATTCTGTGATTCTGTGATTCTGTGATCTCAGTCTACGAAAAAGGGGGCTACACAGTGACAGATGAAACCCAGTCACTTGTACTGAATATATTTATTTAGGTAGACCAGTTGGCATTATTTTAACCGCACTCCGACATTGCATCCCTGGACATATCCTCCTTTTCTTCTTAGAAATTCTCTTACAGAAGAAAAACCAGGGATTTGGCCGTTTTTGCAAGTTTTCCAGGTTGCCAGCTCCCCAGCCAAGTGACAAAAGTACCTGTACAGATCTGCACACCTCACGCACTTATATTTCTCGTGGGCTTTTCCAAACCTTACCCCAAGGCTGTGCAGCGTTAACAGCACTCGTGTCTCCTTGCTGTGAAGGAACACGCCTGGTACCCAACGAGCCATTCCTGACTACGCTGATGTGCCCAAGGACAACACGTAGACCCGTAAATGGAAGAGGGCAAGGGCCTGGGTGGCAGGGTGATGACACCGCCTGGCTCAGTCAGTGCGGCATTGAGGAAAGGGTTTTCACAAGAGGGCGCTGGGTGACTGTGGCTGGTGGCATCGCTTGAGCTGCCAATGTCATTGTTGACATTTGCAGGGGACGGCTGGGTTTGAGCAGAGGCAGGTCTGAGCGATGCAAAGGGCAGGGCAGGTTGGGGACAGAGCCTCATGCAAGACAAAGAGTGGCGAAAGCCGCTCCTCGGTGGCTCCTTTCTGCCTGGGGTTGTGTTGGACCCATCTCCCTGGGGCACATCCTGCATAGACCGTCCCAAATTCCCTCAGCAAAACAGGCAAGGTATCAACACCGAGATGTTCTCATCCATACCCCATCCTGATCCCACAAGCTTTGGGATGCCTTGACCTGCCCCATAAGCTCTGCTTCAGCTCACACAAAGGAGCAGGGAGGAGGATATCCAAAAAAGGTGGCCAGTCACCATGAAGCGATTGGGGAATAAAGACCCTGAAGGTAAGAGAAGACGGACTGGTGGTGTGGTGGGGCTGGAAAGGGTTTCCATTCGCCCTGATATACTACAGGGATACTAAAGCAAAGACTAGCTTTTTCTGAACTGCCACCAAGGTTCTGTCCCCGTGTCCTACAGCCCCTTCCCCCGCCTGGCCTAGGTGTCTGCAGAACTGCTCTGGACAGCACAAGGTCTTGGAGTGGACCACAAGACAATCTGGTTTATTTTGTAAATCTGACCCATAACCACCTAAATTAGGCAGAGGAGGAGCCAAGGAGTTGAAAGACCCCTGGCTTCTCCACCTAGACGAGGTCTTTTTTGCCTCATCCTCAACACGCAGCCGTGCCCCGCATGCATTGTGTGATCTTGACTCACCAGCCTCCTCTGAGGTTTGAACAAGGGCCGGTTGATGCCGTTCATCTTGTGGTAGAGCCCACAGGCGTTGCAGAGGTAGTGCCCCGTGCCGTCCCTCCTCCAGAGCGGGGTGGACATGGCCCCGCAGTTGACACATTCTCGCCCCTCTGAGTAATCGTCAAAAAATTCTGCTGCCATGATGGGAGAGAAGGGGAAAGACGTGGTTAATTAGGCAGCTGTACATTTAATTTCTGGTCTGGTTCTCAATATCTGAGCCCAGAAGTGGCATTTCAAGAAATCCCAAACATTCAGATTTTACAACGTGCAAGAAACAGCTCTTCCCTTCTCAAGGAAGCCCCCGGGATTACTGGGAAAGAGGAACCCCTTTCCCTGCCATACAGTGTTGGCTGCGGGACTTCTGTGGCAGCAGGGATGTGCTGGGACACGGATACAACGAGACAGAAATAGAAACCTCTCCTTCTGCTCTGACGTTATCCAATTTTCAAGATTGGACCTAGCCAGGCCAAACAGATTGGGGCAGGCGAACTGCCGTGTTTACAACCAAGACAAATTGCCTGTGACCATGGACAAATGCAAGCCTGGACCCATGTAGCAGAACTGCCCAGAGATCAGACACTGCCCGAGCGTCTCTCAACAGGGGTCAAGCCAACATGGGCAAGGAAAACCATGCCGGTGTGCCCTGCTACCCCGCAGCACTTCTCCTCACCCAGCCCATGCCAGCTCCCACCCTCTGCGGAGGGATAACGGCTGCGGAGAGCCGAGGGGGAGAGACGTTCGTGTGCCTTCGCCCTGTTCTCTGCACGAGAAGCATCTCCCCGACCGCAAGAATCCACATAGACAACCCCAGGTCAGGCCGTCAGCTAACAGACATTATTAGGGGTTCACAGGTATCACCGAAACTCAGCTTTTGGTGCAAATGTCCATCGTGCTCGGTGTCACTCTCCAGGGGTTGGTGCATTCGCCCACTACGTTCCTGGTTGGCCCACCACTGGGACCCAGCTGCAGCTCTACTGCGAGGGTGAGGACAACTGCCCTGGGCTGGGCCAGTTCCGATCCCTCTTGCTCTGGCAGGTCCACATCATCAGTGCAGAGGTCAAGGCAACGCGCCTCGACTGCGTCATCGTTTGGAAAGACACAGGTCAGCTCACTCTTGGACACAACGCCCTCAAGAAGTCAAGAACTTCACCTAATAAGATATAAGCATCACCTACAGCCTTTCTGAGCTGTGAATATAGCCACATCCAGCTGGCACGGCCCTTGAAAATACATGTTGCTGATGGTCATCCCACCTGGAGAGGACTGAGTTCAGCTGAGGGATGTATTTCTTCTGTTACAAAACCATTCCTTCCTGCACATGGACATGTTCTGTTGTGGGCACCAGAAAGGCAAAGCTAGATGGTAAAATAATTGAGGAGAAGAAGAAAACGACAAATGACAGCAAAGGGCTCTCTTACTTAGTCTAGGCTGGGACTAAACCAAGCTGGTGAAAAAATTCCCAAAGTACTACAGAGCACAGGAGATGTTTGGAGGATGGCAAGAGCTTTGCTCAGCCATTAAAGACCAGCATAACATTAATTCTTAAAATGTTATTGTGCATCTTGCTCTATTTTGTGCTTGTCCACCTGCTTGTTATACGAGCACCTCAGCTTTCCGTTGGAAGACAATAGCTCCCCAACGAGCAAGCCAACTAAATCTGGCTTCTTCCTGATCTGTGTCTCAGTCCCATGTGAATCCTCTTCTATCTAATAAGGGTTATATTCAAACGTCAGCCTTATTTTCTCTTTTCTCCAGACTATTTTTGGAAAATCTGCAGGAAACTACATAACCATGAAACAGCCAAAGGATTAAAAAAATTACTGAAGTGGTGCCAGTAAACAGAGACACTGAGAAAAAGATTCATGTGAGCCTAATTCTCCCTACAAAACCAGGCATGAGATTGCACTGTGTGGCCAGGGGAAATACTAGAAAATGGTAAATGAGTGTACTCAAGGGGATCCGGAACCAGAAAAGAAGGAATCCAGTATCTTCTCAGCAGTTTAGGAAAATCTTGTTGCCTTTGAACAATTCTGGTGGTTTAGGAAAGCTGGGAATCCCTCCAGGTGATTTTTGTACACGTGGATTCAGTGATATGGTGACCATAATGCCTCACTTTCCCCTTTAAAATCACAATTGAGTCACAGCCAAAATTTAAATCAAATAAACTTCCTTTGAAAAGAGAGGGGGTTGGAACAGCTGGTCAGGAAAGAAATAATTTCCTTGAAAAATCTCAAGAAAGGAAAACATTTCACTATTATTTTTTTTTCATCTTAGAAGTTGTTGAGGTTTTTGATTATCATTTTCCAAAATATTTCCAAAGCCAAATTATTTTCACAGTGTTTTTTGTCCTGTGAGAAATTCCCTTCTTCTTTTAAAATAATTCAGTACAAAGTTGTTGACATAATCCAGAGAGAATTTAGCAGAGCAGAGGTAGTCCAAAGACGACAGTTAAAATTCTTGACCGGTTTGAATTGTGTGTGTGACTAATTACAAAACATCATTTCTCCTGGAGATTTTTGCACCGGGAAACCGAAATCTGAAAGTTTTTAATCAAAGAAAAAGGAGAACATTCCTAGCAGTCCCTCAGAAATGTTAAGAGTGGGACTAGGTCTTGAATTAGAAGGTCCCTCAAAATGGGTGTGATAGGAAGAAATGTCAAGTATGGGTGGGTGTACTTCTGGTTTTACTAAAAAAAAAAAAGAGGATGTGGAGCTGAAACCAGGCAAACCATAAATCTCTTATTTTCTGGCAATAAGCAATTTTTCTACTGAATGTTGAGTGTTATTTCCTAAGAGTATGTAAGACACCCAGCTCCACTGTCCACATTATTGTCACTGTTGGTTTGTAACCAAACATCCAAAATCCCAGTACAAAGCAGTGTTGACACTTGCTCCTTTTGCTGTTGTTTTTGTTTGAGCTGTATTCTTCGCTCCTTCTTTGGGGTGATTTTTCCAGTTTCCATGGGATTTGGACCAGAGCTTCCCTCTTGAGGGACTTTCACTGGTTTAATTTAAAAAAACCATAACTTCTTCAACTTCTGCAGTAATAACATTTGTGTGATTTCCCCCCTCTTAGCTGCAGGCAAAGGTGATCCTTGTGAACCTTAGTAAACAATTACCGGTGGTTGAGACGGGGAAGGAACAGACTTTGTTCCCGGGGCACGTTGAGGCTCCACGCAATGGGTGGCTCTCCCTACTCACAGCCCTGGTGGGGTGATATCAGATGGGTGCGTCCCTGCCGTGCACCACCCAGGGCTGAGTCAGAAGATGACATCTGTAGAGTGCAACCTCATTAAACCCAATCCTGGAGCCCCGACAGGGTAGAGGGAGCTCCTTGACCTCAAGAGATCTCACCTGGAGGAGAAATAATCTCTCCTGCTTCAAAGTATGCTTGGTGATGGCAATGGATGTTGTCTTGGGCGCTACTGGATGCTGGCTCAGAGAAGATGGCGTAGGCTTAGTGCATGCCCTTTAGTGAACGGAGGGCGTTTGGGCCTCAGTGGAGAAGTGGAAGGCAAAAGACTGGGCTTCTTTCTAGAAGAGATGCCGTAATTTCACAGCATCGCTAAACTCAAGGATGAAGTTGCCGAGGGGAGCTTTCTGAGCTGACCTTCTGGCCACACAGCTGAGACATCCCAGCTGCTCTTGAAAACCTGAGGGTCTACAAAATAAGAAGAAAGTATTGCCTGAAGAGCTGCAGCCCATGCAGTTTGACGTTGGCGGGGGGGTGTCCAAGACCTACAAACCACAGATGCTCGAAATGCTTGTTTCTGAAGATCTGGGCCATCATCTCTGCCTGCTTCCTTCCCCCAGGAGCATAGCTGGGGGCAAACCCCCCCCTCCGTGCCTGGGTGCTCATGAGAAGGCAGCAGTATCTCCAAAGTCCCTGCCAAGACAAACCCAGTGCTCAGAGCCCACGGGAACCGGCCTCCACCAGCAAGCTGAGCTATATTGGGCATGGGGGTCACTAGGCTTCAAGTGCACTGATTGTTTAATTTGCCACTGGTATTAATAACAGGGATTAAGGCGCAGCAGACTGGAGGCTCCCCAGGAAAAAGCAGCAAAGTGTTTTCTTGGCTTCCGTCTCAGGGCTGGAGCTCTAAATCCTGGCATTATGAGATCCCCTGACACTTATTCCTTGTACTTAGCAGCCGGGAAAGGAAACGTTTATTCAGGCAGCAAATTGCCCGAGCGGCTCCCGGAGGGCCCTGAACAATGCAGGGGGAAGGAAAAGCTCCCCCAGTCGCACTCAGGGCAATAATTTCCGTTTTGTGGCACAGGAGCCGCTGCCTGATAATAGAGATTTATGGGTCCGTCCGGTGACCTCTGTAACAGCCTTTCTGCTGGAGAGATTTACTCCCTCTCCTCAAGCCAGGTATGGGATAAGGTTGAGGAAAGGATAACGTTTGCTCCTTAGGCTGAGAAGAACACAGACCCATGGCTGGAGTAGCCTCATGTGTGCTGAGTGGCCTAATCTTCCTCTTTGAACCTACAGCTCCCTTGAGTGCCTTTGCCCAGCCTTTATCTTGGATAATATCAGCCTTGGGATCATTGAGTCCTTTTTATGGGTTGGGTCCCTGGCCTTGACTGATGCTAATGGCCTTCGACTTAGTCCTTCTACCTTTAGCCCATGAAGAAGCCTCTCACATGAGAGCAGATCATGAAATCTTGCTGAACGACCCAGGCAGTGGAGAGGATGGATTGGGTCCTGTCCCTATCCTGGTCATCACCTTGCTATATAAAAGGAGATCTGTTTCCCTTCATACCTACTGTTTGTGAGGACTGCAAGGTCCCCAGGGCAGGAAATGTCACTTGTGTGTTGCACAACAGCCTCCTAATCTTGGGTGAGGCCTTGAGCATGCTAATGTCAGAAATACTTTCCACAATGGGACATTCAGTCCCCAGGGAGCCAGGAGCAGCTCCTAAGTGGGTTGCTGGAGTCTGGTAGGGAAAAAGGCATTCTTCGATGTGACCCTTCACGGCTCTTAGTCATTGGGAGTGGTCCTTCACATCCACCGCCAGGTCCAGAGAGATCAACTGGTATGGACAATGCAGGGCTCAGCAGGAAAACAGATCTGAGCACCACCAGCCAGCCCACACCTACAGGCACTTTTTTTCCAGCATGGCTGGGACATGACAGCACCTCTGACCAAGAACGCTCAGCCCAAAGTCTGAGTGCTTTTGCCTTCCCAACCAGGAGAATCAGATACCCTCTCGCAACCAAGCCAGCTGAGGACCAGGGGAAGGATACCCAGGGCTTGAGTCTGAAGGGTGGCTTGAACTCCCCTCTCTGGGTCCTTCCACCATCTCCGCAAACCCCCAGCATGCCCATTCCTAGGTCCAGACCTTCTGGCTTTGTTTGAGCTTTTCTTTAGCAACCCTGAATGTGTTAACCTTGGAGAGATCATCTTGAACACAGAAACCTGAGGGATCAGGACCCAAAAGAATAATAACAGTAAAAGCACCTCCAATAGGGAGATTTCGAATCGGTTAGTTCAGAGCCAGCAACAAGTTTATAAATTTCTATTCCCAAACTAGCCTCCAGAAGGGGACAAAGAGCCCTCCCTGCCCTGATTTGGGGTCAGACCCTGCCGCATGAGAAACGTCAAGGAGGTTGTCTACCTTCTTCTGCCCTCCAGCCCCCTCCTGCCTTCACCACCTTTGGGTGAAGAGAAATGGAAATAGACTTCCATTAATATAGCCCTGGAGTTTTGTTTACAGATGGAGGGATATTTAATATCAACATTTCCCCCTGCAGAAGTGTCTTCTCAACCCAATGAAGCAACTCAGCAAAGGAGAAGCTGTCCTTCAAACACAGCCAGGCACTTACAGGCTCTAAACAGACCCTGAGAGCAGTTTTTCCCCACAGAGAAGCAGTTTCCTAAAACAATTTGTTATGATAAGAGATGAGAGCCATGATCCTGTGTATACGTGAATCCCAAATGGATTCTCAGGGGCATTCACAGCTGAGGCAAAGGACGCTGGCCCCTTCAGACACATGGACACCCTGGGATCCACCCAAGACACCCTCACCTTCTCCTTCAAGGGACAGCCACGACAGCACAGCAGGGGGACACGGGATTTGCCATTCCCAGCTCCTCAGGATGGTTTGTCCCAAATCCCAAGTTTGTTGCCATTAAAAAGCGACAGTGTGGGAATCCTTCCAAAGGATTCCCTTCCTAAGCCTTTAGGGGTTCTTTTAATAAGTGTTTTGCTGTAACTAGTGAAGCCAGGACTCACATCTTCTATTTCTTTTGAATGGGTTAGGATGCTCCTATGAATTTCATGACTCCAGAAGCTGAAGTTTCAAGGAAAAAAAACCCACCAAAATGGTGGTTTCTGGTCAGATCACAACAGTTAAAAGTGCTGGTTGGTCCATTATCGTGGCAGAGCAGGGCTGAGCCGGGAAGGAAAGCAGCAGCAAAAACCAAGGAGAGACAAAAGGAGAAGGGACATGGAGCACCAGGAAATAAATGACCCCAAATGTATACCTGGGGGAGATCTGTAGCCAAAACGAGTTGTCGGTGAGCCTTTCCCTTTTCGACAGCGACATCCTCAGCTCGGCACACAGACTGGCATCAGAAAGCCCATGATAAGCTAGTGGAGCCCAGGATGTTTCTGTAAAAGCAGATTCTGCCCATTGGCTTTTTCCCTCCCTTCCTCTTCTCTGCCTATTTCCCTTCTGACTGAATTTTGGGGAAATTCATCCAGGGCCACGCTATTTTAGAGACTAATGGGACCTAGACATGGGGAGAGTGGGACAGTGCCTGTTTGAGCAGTGCCCATCAGTGGGTTGGTGGGAATGTGGCTCCCTGCTCTCCTCTGATCCGGATTAATAGAGAACATCGCCTCTGTGATGGCTGGTCTGCAGGAAATGGAGAAAGGGGCAAATTCCTCACTGTTAACCAGAAACACAGCTTCAGGCAAAATGCATCATTGTGAAGCTTTGCAGAAATGGCTGGAAGCTGCCCCAGAACGTTTTGGGGGTTGTCTGACACATCTGAAATAGAGAAAATGGTTGGTTACTCAGTTGGCTGGTTTTCCCCCTGCAAACCTAAAGACCTTATTTATTGTTTAGGAAACATTGAACCTACAACCTGGCTGAGCCACGCGCCGCTTTTGAAAAGGCAAAGAAATCTGTTTTCTCCTTGCTTTGTCCAAGACCACAGCGCGACCGCTCCTGTGCAACTCTTCCCAGGCCAAATGTTTCACGTCAAGGCAAAGGGAACATTGCGTCCCTCCCCTGCAAAGCTCCCTCCTCGGCCTGCGGCAAGCCAAGGTCTGTGGCACACACCACTGCCAACAGCCAAGAAGACTCCTTTCCTTCGTGAATATGTTTTCCCCGGTTTGAAGGACAGTGGAGGTGGAAGCAGCCAAGGGACCAGCTGAGATCATGTGCAAGAGGGAAACGCCGGGGAGGTTGGTCAAATCCTGGGCCTGGATTTGAGTTCAGTCTTGGCTCTGCAATAGGCTTCCCTTGAGCGAGGCTTTTCGTCTCCTTGCAACACTATTCTTCCCACGTGAGGAGGAGCAAAGGCTCTTCCCTGCCTCGCTGGAGGGAGACAACAGGACAGCTTTCAGAGGCCACGGTCACAGATGTGGAGATAAGCGATGGATGGAAGAAGGGTGGGTGGAAACGGGCTGGATTGCTCTAAAGCAGATACAGATAAACTGCCTGTTTTGGGAAGGGGCAGGGGATGGTCCTGGGGGACTGGCCAACCTGGTTGCTTGGAAAAGCACTGACAGCTCTCCAACACACCACGACCACCAGACCCCAAGCCATCAAGCCCAATGGTTGTACAAGAGCTGACTGGAGAGACTGTTGACCCACACGCTGAAGTACCGTGAAGTGCCCACATCCAAAAGGTACGTGGTCTGCCCTACAGGAGACAGATCCCTGAGGATGTGGGGTGCTTTTGGTGGGAGTAATTGCTGGCCACCCCTTTGACAGCAACCTGGTGTCCTACAGCAACTTCTGCTGACTCTCAAGTGGTGCATGTGTGAAGATCCAAGGTCTGCTTTCTTTTGCTGGGATGCAAGCCTGACTCCCCCCCCACCTCCCCTTTCTTACTCCTACTTACAGTTCTTACACTTGTAAATATCTGAGGCTCTTCTGATAAACAGGAGATTCCTCGGCTTATCAACTGTCCAAATATTTTTTAACAAATCTTAGATTAGCATGGAGAGCCCAGGGAATGGCCAGGATGGGGCCATCCACAGTCTGGGGTCTGCTTGGCAAGAGGCACCTGGAAATGCTCTTTCTCTCTTTCAACAAAGGAAAACCGGCTACAGCTTTTTCCTCTTTGAAATATGTCCCATCTCCAAACGGACATGCCCTAGCAGAGGCTCTCCCTTGATGACTGCCAGGGAAGGGATGGTGGTGAAAAAACAGTGGAGGATCAGAAAAGCTTGGGATCTGCCGTTCCGTGTTCCCACCTGAGCAGCCGTTTCTGAGTTGGGCACAGGCAATGGACCGTCTCCAAGATGTGTGTTGTACCCACAGGGGACCACAAGCAGGTGTGCTGTGGAGACACGCCAAGCTGCTGCTCCGCGGCTGAGCCCTGGGAACTGGCCTTATGGCTACTGGGTAACTGGTGAACCCGGACCCTAAGCCCAGCTAGCAGAGTCTGGCCTTGTTCAGATGCTCTCACACCCCAGTCTACATTGCTCACATCCCAACTGCTTCCCAGGACCTGCTGCAGGAGATGCTTGGGTCAGGCTGAGGTGCTTGGACCATGCCAGGGGCTGTGATAACGATTGAAGAGCATGGTCTGTTGTGTTGCCCGTGGCTGGCGTCTGGCAGTAGTTCATCATCAAGCCTGACACAGCCTTCACATGCTCTTGGCCCTCTCGGCCTCCTACAGAGCAGCTGATGATGTGGCACGTAGGGACACGGTTTAGTGGTGGACTTGGCGGTGTCAGCTTTACAGTTGGACTTGATGATCTTAAAGGTCTTTTCCAGCCTAAATCATTCTATGATTGAGCTGAAAGTCCTTAAACCACAAGAACCCACTGGTTTGTGGCCGTATGTCCTAGTGCAGCATCTGTCTGTCTGATGGTGACCATCCATCTGTCTGTAGGGGTGACTACCAGCAGAGGTATGCGGACAACAGGGACAGCAGTGGGAGAAGGCACAAGGGGACACAGCACAAGCCAGAGACTGGGCATTAGGAAAAGCGTTTTCATTAGGAGCTGGGGGAATCCCCATTCCTGGGCATTTCCAAGCCTCATCCAGGCAGATCCACAGCTGACCTCAGCTATTGCCAGTGGTTGTCCTGCTTCAAGCAGGAGGCTGGATTAGAGATCCCTCCAACCTGCATTTCTATGTCCCTGCGGCTCCAGAAACTCAAAGTTGATTTGTTTTTCTTTCCCAGACCGGGACAGATCAGAGAAGAAGACATTTATCCAAGTGAAACGGGCAAAATCCTTCTTGTAGGAATACAAATAATTGGATTATTGATATCACATGCGTGAGTGTATTATACATGTGTTTGTATATGTGTACATGTATATAAACATACATATTTGTATATAGACACATATACCATGTCCTTAAGAATGCCATCGTAGCAAGCTAGGAGTCATCTCTGATCAATTCTATCCTGTTTTGCTATTAGAATTATTATTCTATGGCTGTATAGAACCACGTGTATCTATATTTATATATACATACACAAATATAACACACAGATATATATAAAAAAGCCCATACTTTATATATATAAAACATATAGTTGCCATGTATAGTAATATATGAAATTCATAGGGTATAGATTGCTCTAAGCTCTGAACACGGCAGCACTAATGAATATTGATTATCATGTGCATATTCAACCCTACCCCGGTTTTCTTTAGCTCGTTTCCTTAGACACAAGCTCTGACTCCAGCTGGGAGGTGTTACGCTGATAAATACCACGCAGAGAAGTTACACCAAAACAAGCCAGGATGGATCCTGGCCTCCCTACGGGACCCCAGCCAGGGACAAACAAAAAGGTGTTTACTACGGTTCAGCGCGTTAGAGGGGACGGTCAGTTTGTCTAACCCCCTGGCCCTCCTCTTTTCCTCTTTTATTAGTTATTCCGCACGTTAAGTCAACTCAGCCCCTGAGCGGGGCGGGAGCGATTCTCCCGGCCACCGATAAAGCATCTGCAAAGGTCAGTTCGCGCAGAAACTGCAGCCCGGGCCAATAAACCGGCAGGTACCAGAGTTATCAGGGCAACTTATAACTTGCAGTTTTTCTAACTCAATTGATTGGACTTTTTATCTAAAATAACAGGCATTATAAGATAGGCGAAAGTCGAGATAAGGAAGAAAATTGAGTAGGTCTCGAATCAAGAGATCAGCTTGGGGACAGGTTCAAACTCCCACAGCCTGCCCCGCGGGAATCAATGAAAGTTTCTTGGCGTCGTCCCCTCGTTTTGAAAACACTGCTGAAAGTTGAGCGAACTTTGAGACCGCGGCGTTTATTCTGTGATTATAATTAACCTGCTCACCCGTTTTTATTGATTTTGTGCGAAGGGAGGTGACAGAGGCTGACTGGGATGTTGGTTTAGGAGGAGAAATGGTTGGGGAGAGGAGGCAGCAGGGCAGGCAGAGAGCCCCGGTGGGGTGAGAGCCCTGGGTGGGGGGAAAAGGGAAGGGGGAACGAGGGGGATAATGTAATCGTAGAATGCTTTGGGTGGGAAGGGACCTTGAAGATCATCTATTTCCAACCTCCCTGCCCTGGGCAGGGACACCTCCCACCAGCCCAAGTTGCTCCAAGCCCCGTCCAACCTGGCCTTGAACCCCTCCAGGGATGGGGCAGCCACAGCTTCTCTGGGCAACCTGGGACAGGGGCTCACCCCCCTCACACCAAAGAATTTCTTCCTCGCATCTCATCTCAATCTCCCCTCTTTGACCCTCCTGCTTGTGGTCCTTCCTGATGGGATCTGGGAAAACCCTGTAGGAGGCCAGATCTTCACATCCAGAGGGTCAGGGTGAACCAGAGCATTGATGATGTGCCCCATTGAAGCCATGAAGGACCGAACGCGGGAAGTCCCTGGAGAAAAACCTTGGTGCTGCCCAGGATCCAGATCATCCTTCCAGCCCTAAGGAGTGTGAGGAGGGGACAACCCCCAATCCAGCTCCCTCTCTCGTGCTCCGCATCACCAAGGCACATCCCAACTCAGCGTCCTTCCCAGCAGCATGTCCCGGAAGCAGCCAGCCCCTGGGGCCAGCACTCCCTTCCCAAAATAATCGCAGACATCTGAGGGCCAAACATGTCATTCGGAGGAGTCCTGATGTCTGGGGCTCGCCGCCTCACTGATTTTTTTACAGCTCCAGCGCTGCAAGCCCTGAATATTCAATAATGAGGGCTCCCTGGCTTGCGAACCCAAGAACTTGGAAAGAAGTTTAAATAATAAATATTAGATTATTTTTATGTCTCTATTCTAGATTTTTAGCATGTAGGAATCAGGGTTTCCTGGCTTTTCTCTTGTCCAGAAAAGCTTCTCCTTCCCTTCCTGCGAAACCAGAGCCTGATGTACGATAACGTGACTCCAGAAGCTGGAGCTTGAAGGAAAAACGGGATGAAATAAAGCATCAGGACCGGCAAGAGCCGAGAAGCAGACAAGAGGGAGATGCCTCCCAAACTGTTCGGAGATGTTTGCAGAGCCAAAGGAGACTCCCCCAGCTCTCGAGGCCGGAGGACAACCTGCGACTGGCTTAAATATTATAGACCGTGCGAGCAGGAGCGGGGCAAAAAAAAGCAAGAATTGGCAAAACCTTGCCCTGAGAGAGCGGCGTGGTCTCCTTCTCCCCCCACCCCGCTCCATCTTTGCCCCCAAACTCTTTTGCTGGGCTCAGGTTGTAATTTTTTAGGATGCCCTGATGGCAGCAGGCACCCANTATGCCCCGCTGCGTCCCTCCCCCCCCCTCTGCTGGAAAACTTACTTTTCCTTCACTTGCCATGAATTTTTAAATTCCCCCCCCCCCTCTCTTTCACAAACAAAAGGAATTTCCGAGTCTCTCCCAAGCCTGGCGTGCGCCGTTCCAGCCCCGCTGGCTGCGATAAGGGCTTCACCAGCTTAACGGGTCACTAAAAATATTTTTTTTTTTTTAAAAAAAGCACAAATCCTTTCGTTCCACAACATATAAACNGGAGGTGACAGAGGCTGACTGGGATGTTGGTTTAGGAGGAGAAATGGTTGGGGAGAGGAGGCAGCAGGGCAGGCAGAGAGCCCCGGTGGAGTGAGAGCCCTGGGTGGGGGGAAAAGGGAAGGGGGAACGAGGGGGATAATGGAATCGTAGAATGCTTTGGGTGGGAAGGGACCTTGAAGATCATCTATTTCCAACCTCCCTGCCCTGGGCAGGGACACCTCCCACCAGCCCAAGTTGCTCCAAGCCCCGTCCAACCTGGCCTTGAACCCCTCCAGGGATGGGGCAGCCACAGCTTCTCTGGGCAACCTGGGACAGGGGCTCACCCCCCTCACACCAAAGAATTTCTTCCTCGCATCTCATCTCAATCTCCCCTCTTTGACCCTCCTGCTTGTGGTCCTTCCTGATGGGATCTGGGAAAACCCTGTAGGAGGCCAGATCTTCACATCCAGAGGGTCAGGGTGAACCAGAGCATTGATGATGTGCCCCATTGAAGCCATGAAGGACCGAACGCGGGAAGTCCCTGGAGAAAAACCTTGGTGCTGCCCAGGATCCAGATCATCCTTCCAGCCCTAAGGAGTGTGAGGAGGGGACAACCCCCAATCCAGCTCCCTCTCTCGTGCTCCGCATCACCAAGGCACATCCCAACTCAGCGTCCTTCCCAGCAGCATGTCCCGGAAGCAGCCAGCCCCTGGGGCCAGCACTCCCTTCCCAAAATAATCGCAGACATCTGAGGGCCAAACATGTCATTCGGAGGAGTCCTGATGTCTGGGGCTCGCCGCCTCACTGATTTTTTTACAGCTCCAGCGCTGCAAGCCCTGAATATTCAATAATGAGGGCTCCCTGGCTTGCGAACCCAAGAACTTGGAAAGAAGTTTAAATAATAAATATTAGATTATTTTTATGTCTCTATTCTAGACTTTTAGCATGTAGGAATCAGGGTTTCCTGGCTTTTCTCTTGTCCAGAAAAGCTTCTCCTTCCCTTCCTGCGAAACCAGAGCCTGATGTACGATAACGTGACTCCAGAAGCTGGAGCTTGAAGGAAAAACGGGATGAAATAAAGCATCAGGACCGGCAAGAGCCGAGAAGCAGACAAGAGGGAGATGCCTCCCAAACTGTTCGGAGATGTTTGCAGAGCCAAAGGAGACTCCCCCAGCTCTCGAGGCCGGAGGACAACCTGCGACTGGCTTAAATATTATAGACCGTGCGAGCAGGAGCGGGGCAAAAAAAAGCAAGAATTGGCAAAACCTTGCCCTGAGAGAGCGGCGTGGTCTCCTTCTCCCCCCACCCCGCTCCATCTTTGCCCCCAAACTCTTTTGCTGGGCTCAGGTTGTAATTTTTTAGGATGCCCTGATGGCAGCAGGCACCCAGGCACTCCCAAAATCCACGGAGCCGCGGCTGGAAGCATCAACCAGAGGAGAACAGATGAGTTTTGGGAAGGAGAGCGAGAGTAGCAGCGTGCCACCGCAAGACCTCTCCTGAAATGCTCCCCCAGCAGACACCGACCGTAATTCCCAGGGATTAGGAGGAAAACACTTCCAGGCGGTGGTTTCCTTCTCCCAGATTCAGAAGCCGCCGGTACCAGTCCCTGGTAGAGACGGGAGATATGCCCCGCTGCGTCCCTCACCCCACCTCTGCTGGAAAACTTACTTTTCCTTCACTTGCCATGAATTTTTAAATTTTTTTTCCCCCCCCTCTCTTTCACAAACAAAAGGAATTTCCGAGTCTCTCCCAAGCCTGGCGTGCGCCGTTCCAGCCCCGCTGGCTGCGATAAGGGCTTCACCAGCTTAACGGGTCACTAAAAATAATTTTTTTTTTAAAAAAAAAAGCACAAATCCTTTCGTTCCACAACATATAAACCAAGTAGCCGTTTTCCAGAAAGGAAAAAGAAAAGTCACATTGTTTTTTGGGTTTTTTTTTTCCTCTGAGAAAAACCTGTAGGTTGCCATATGATTTGGGGGGGGGTTGGGCTCCGTTTCTTCCCTATGGATACTTCTTGCGTGGGCCTGATCCTGCAGCAGTGCCTGGCAAACTGCTTTTTGCTTTAAAACAAGGATGGTTTGAGCTCTGGGGAAGCAAGGTGGGGTTTTTTTCATGGTCATTTATTTTTTTCACAGTCCATACTGAATGTCTTTTTATAGGGGGGGCCTGATCCTGCGAGTCTTACCTGGGAGATACAGCAGGATTTGCCTTGGAAATCAGAGAAAACAGCAGAAAGACGTGGGAAGGACACAAATTTGTCCCCTTCCCTAGCAAAAAGCGCATCCTACATTTAGTTGTCCACCTAATTAAGCAAAAAATAAAACCACCAAACCCTCTGCGCCAGCAAATAACTGAGAAAAAAAAAACAAAAATCACCCAGCAGTACTTGGAAAAGAAAAAAAAAAAAGGATTTTCGCTTCCAGCGGCCGCTGCCCCAAATTTTGTCTTTAAAATCCAGCCCTGGCCGAAAAAAACCTGGAAGCTGAAGTATTTCAGCGCCGACGGCAGGGTGGGATCGACGTCCAGCTTTGAAAATCTGTGCCCAGAATCTTCTTTCCTGGCGGACTCGGCGCCCACCCTCCTCCCTGAGATTTTTTTGGGGGGGAAGCGGGGGGTAGAAAATCTGGGTCCAGCTTCTCGTAGTGAAAAAAAAAAACCCTCACCAGCGCTTAAAAGGGTGCGATCGCTGGGGGAAACGCTGCGAACTCCAGCATTGCCCCGCAGCAAGGCACCTTCCGAAAAACTGCAAGGGGAAAAAAAAAAAAGGGAAAAAAATAAAAAACAACAAAAAAACCCCACATTTCTGCCGTACGAGACCTTACAACGTCTTGGCGTGGCAGAAACACCGTTTTTGGGTTGGTTTTTTTTTTTCATTTCCAAAAGAGCCTTTAATACCTCCTGCACCATAATGGAATTATTTTTAAGCGCTGTCACGCACGTGTGGGCACCCGGGTATAAAGACCTCGCTGCTCAGGCACGGCAGATAATTGGGTTTAATTTCTCATTACAGATGTATTTACGGTTTGGAGAGGTCACCGCGGCCGATGATGTGGGGAAAACTTGTAAAAGCCAGAGAATTTGTAATATTCGGCCCTTATCACAGCCAGCCGCGAGGGTTTTGCCCCACAAATGGGACACAAAAGGTGATTTTTATGCCCCTTAAAATAAATTAAAAAAAAAATAAATCAATGCAACCCTATGATGAAGTTTGCTTTTACGGTTTGGGGGAATTTGGGAGGTAAGAGCAGGTTCTCGGATATTTCCCTGGCTTTTTAAGCGGCGTTTCCCACCCGCGCATTGAAGGCGTATTAACACCTTCCTGCCAGACGGCAGCGTGAATTCGGGATCCCATCGACGAGGCGAATATTTGGCCTTTCCCGTCTCCCCTTTTTGCACCCCCACAGGCAGAATTACACACATTTTTAAATTTTTTTTCCCCATTTTTTTCCCCCCACCAAAGCAAAACCTGCCTGTAACAACCCCACCTTGCCGTTGGCAGCATCACCACGTTATTTGGGGATCACACACTCCCCGGGGGCACCCGTCACAGCAAAAAAAAAATAAATATCTGCATTTCTGCCTTTTTTTTCCCAGCGTGACCAAAACCGTCTGCTTTAAACCCAGGATCTGAGCCCTGGCCACAACTCCCCGCCTGGTTTCGCAGGCAACGGTGAGCCCCAAATGGGAGGCAGACGCTTCGTTAAGACTTTTTATAATAAGGTTTCAAAAGGCTGGAAGGACCCGAGATGTTCGGCTGCATCCCCCCCACCATCACCTTCCTCCACCTTGTTCTTCCCCCCAGGAGAATCACCGAGATGGAGGACACCCCCAAATATCCCATTTCTCCCCCTCCTTTTCAGTAAGGGAATTGTAAAGGAGGGAAGGATGCAGCAGGTTGGGGTGCCAGGGCAGGGAATTTGGGAAACAAAACCTCCCTGACCCGTTGTTTAGGAGATATATTCTATTCACACCCCCTTTTTTCCTACATGTGCAAAGCTCTGCGGGGGCTCAAGGAGCAAAAATTTCAGCCCAGAGCCCCTTAAGATGAAAAACACCCCGATGAGATGACAAAAAAGGTCTCTGCGGGTTTGAGGACCACGCTAAAAATTTCTTTTAATTCAGGTTTTCCTAAAAAATTGCACTTTTCCACCTACATTTTGGCAGCCTCAGCCGCAACAGGCTGCCGACCTTCAGGCATCAAAACCTTGCTCAAAAAGCCGCGCTGCTGCTTTTTCACCCAGTTTGGGGTTTTTATTTGCTGGTTGGTGCTTTGCTGGTGGTTTGTTGTTGGGTTTTTTTTTTTCCCCGAGTCATCCTTAATTTTACAGTTATTGGGAGCAAGATAATTTTCCCCATTAAAAATACCCAGCTGCATTAGGGATAACCCACTTTGGGGAGCGTTTCTCTGCCTGCTGGGACAAGGTTTCTCCATCATCAGAGGAGCACGGAGAGAGCAGGATCAGGTCTGATTCCCTTGGGGAAACACCAGATAAACCCTCATCTATTTCCAAGGATTTCGCCTCTTCCCCCCTCAAACTGATGGAAATATATACAGAAAGAGCAAAATGCAAGCTGTCTCTTAAAAAATGTAATAGCAGTTATTGCTCCAGGGACAAAGATACGCATGTGGATGGTGTGTGGAGGAGAAAAATAATTAATCCTGGCTTAATAAAGTCTTAGATTCAGGGCCACCATCCACTAAGTTTTAAGCATTAAGTTTTATGGCTTGACAAAAATTCACTAGCTTTTATAACACATTATATACTACGTCATGGCTGTTCTATGCAATATATGAATTTGTATTTGGTAATAAAGTGCACTTTTCAATGAAGGAACCGTATTATTAATCAGAGTGATATAGTGCCCGTGTTGGGGATATTTTTATTCTTATTTTTGCTGTATTGACAGTTTAAAATATCCTTTTGGGAGATTTTGGGGGGTAATAATCACTTGTGTGCTTGAGCTTGGTCTTGCATCCCTTAATTCTGTGGGTTTCATCCCAAATCCCAGACTGATGGGTGACAATTAAATTAGGCAGGAGAGCAGACGGTGGCTTGAAAACGGTGGGGGGGAACACAGCCCTGGGCCAACCTTCCCCGCCGGCGGAGCCGAGGTGAGAAATGCAAAACAGGGGACGTAGGGTGCCGTGCAAATTGCAGACACCTCCTCTGGTCCCTTCCCTCCATTCTAAGGTCCCATCCCTTCATCCTACAGCCCCATCCCGTGGCCCCATCCTTCCATCCTAAGGTCCCATCACTCTATCCTATGGTCCCGTCTCTTTGTCCCGCAGCCCCATTCCTCCATCCTGTGGTCCCATTCCTCCATTGTAGGGTCTCATCGCTCCATCCCACCGCCCCATCCCTCCATCCTGTGGTCCCATCCTTTCGTCCTACAGCCCCATCCCTCCATCATAAGGTCCCATCACTCCATCCCACTGCCCCATCCCTCCATCCTATGGTCCCGTCCCTTTGTCCTACAGCCCCATCCCTCCATCCTATGGCCCCATCCTTCCATCCTAAGCTCCAGTCCCTCCATCCTACAGCCCATCCTTCCATCCTACAATCTCATCCCTCCATCCTGTAGCCCCATCACTCCATCCTACGGCCTCATCCTTCCATCCTAAGGTCCCATCACTCTATTCTGCAGTCCCATCTCTTTGTCCTACAACCCCATCCCTGTGTCCTACAGCCCTATCCCTCCATCCTACAGCCCCATCCCTCCATCCTAAGGTCCCATCCTTCCATCCTAAGGTCCCATCACTCCATCCTAAGGTTCCATCACTCCATCCTACAGACCCATCCCTCCAAGGGCAGGTCAGCAGAGGTGCTGGACTCCCCCCATCGACCTCTGTCCCATGGGGAGCAGCCACCTCATCCTTAGGTGCCTGGGGAAGGTCAGGGGCTGCTTGTAGGGCAGAGAGTTGTAAAAAATGCCGATGAGTCACCGGGAATGCCGACCTGGGGAAGCCACAGGGCAAATCTCTTAGCATCCCTATGGGAAAGCTTAAGATCTGATTCACCATCTCTCCCCCACCAGCAGCAGAGAGGACATTTTCCAACTCGGCAGCGTCTGCTCCGAGCTTTGATCTTCCCAGATGCTGCCGCTGTGTTCAAAGGGTGCCTGTCCCGGGAACCCTGACTTCGACTTAGTCCAAACAAAAGGCAGGAGCACCCAGCAGAAATGCCCACAGCCCCATCAGCCTCCCCCATGCCACGAAAAAAGAAAAAACCCACTGTTTGGGGGTTTGGGTTTTTTTCTTTTGTGAAAAGACAAATTACAGGGCTGGGGAGGGCAAAGCAGGATCTGGCCCTTCATCCTCAGCCTGGAAATATCTAGGAGGCAGCGGGATGGATTCCCCCCAGCTCCCGTGCCGCCCTCGATCCCCGCTCCCTGCCAGCCGGGGAAGGGGAAAGGGGCAAACTGCCTATCCGTTCTAATTTTGGGACAGACTTCCAGAGATTTTTGGCTCTGGCAGGGAAGTGTCCTGAAAGGGGGACTTTGCAGCCGGTCCTTTTCATGCCTCATTAAGTCGGGAATTCACTGTAACCCCATCCCAGGCAACGCCTGGAGCAAGTTCACGGCCTCGGCCCACAGAGTCTGATCCAGCCCTTCAGGGTAATGAAATAATTTGCCAAACTTACCCTGAAAAGCCCAAATTTGGCATTTTGAACTCACACGGGGGAAAGATTTGCAAATAGGCCGGTGTGATTTATGCAGCCATCCTTCCCAGGGCTTTATACCACAGAGCTGCATTGGCAGGTCTTAATTCCTCTTATTAAAAAAAAAAAAAAAAAGCAATAAGGTCTTTATTTCTTTAGCAGAAATAGAGATTCTTGCTTTTCCCATTTTCTATCACCTTTTTACACAGTTTCACCCAACTTTCCCCAGTGCGTTGCTTTGCAGCGGGGAAAAAAAAATGCCGTAGGCTGCATATCTGCGCCTGCCTATCCAGCTACACCTGCAGAGGCTTGCTCTTCATTATTAAAAAAACGGTAATAATTAATACTGTAATGATCCCAGGGGTGCTCTGCAATTAGGGCTATCCAAAGGTGACGGTTCTCCAGGAAGAAAAATCACCGGAGAGACAGGAGAGTGCTGCAAAAATCCCTTGATATAATAAAGCCTTGCGCAAGGATCGTGTTTCTACCTCGAGGTTCCTCGTTGTGCGGAGAATAAAAATCTCTTTAGCGCTAAGGAAAGGCAGAGGAAGGAGCCCAGGCTCCACCGTGCCAGGGTCTGAGCTCGGTGTGTTATTAAAGCGGGTCTGTGATGGGTGCAACCCACAACGCTGTTTCCTTCCCATTACATTTTTCAGTTTCTCGGCCCATCGGGGATTTTCACCCTCGCTTATCCAAAAAAAACCCCACAACCTTTCTCCCTGCTTAGAAACCACCAGCCGGCTTTTATGTGCTTCATACCACCCCCCTCCAGACTCGAAGCCTGGGCAAAGCATCCCTCCGGCGTCGGGAAGGGCCCCGGGGGGGGGTCCAGCCGCATCCCGATGTGGAGAAGGGACCCGAGGAACAGCCCAGCCGCATCCCGACTTCGGGAGAAGAGGGGAAGGGGCAGGTCTGGACTTTCAACTACTTGCTGGGGGACCTGCCTTCCAAAAAAAATCCATTTTAATCCCCAATTTAAAACTTTTCAGCTTTCAGGCAAATTATTTTTTTATTCTTTTTTTTTTTTTTTTTACCAAACCCAATAACTTTTTATTTAAACCCAATTTCTCTTTCCACAATTGGAGGCAGAGGCGAAATCAGACCCAACGCTAATAAATCCCCCTGGGTTTCTACCGCGCTCCCCTCGGTGATGCCGGAGGCGACGCCGTGAATCCAGGACCTGGCGCTGGAAGGGAAGGGGCTCCCGGCTCCTTCCTCCTCCGTTATCGACCACTAACAATTTCTAGACCGGCTCAACGCATCCCGGCTTCCCGCTGCTATTTAAGAGCCCGGATAAAAAGCACTTTTTGCCACCAAAAGACAGGCTGCAACCTGCAAAACCGCCGCTTAACGCAGGGCTTGAAAAGCCCAAATCACTACACTCAGTCTCCGGCACCTTAAAAGCTGCCGGGTATTTTTGCAACTGCAATTTATCATTTGCATTATTTTGGTTTTAAGTTATTTTTATTGCTAAGAGCCCTTTTTAGACCACTGCAAAAGCAAAAAGGTATTTTTTTTCCCGAGAAAGAGACGGCACGGTAGTCAAATACGAATGCACGTATGTCCTTGTTGATAATATCCAATTATTACTTAATTATTTGATTCATCCTGCTTTTTTTTCCTATGCTTTCTACCTTCTCATGGCTTCCCAGAAACATTGCCTGGTTGGCCAAAACTTTACCCTTAAAGACAATCTGTTCCCCATTTTAAGCAATTACACGACGCCCAAAGAAAAGCTAAAGGCATCGGCAAGGCCAAGCCTTCACCGATGCCCAACTTTCCTTTCTTTAACGTCTTAAAATAACGCTAAAGATCAAGCAAATCTTGCTAGACAGGAGGGAAAAATTACCCTCCAAAATTCAGGTTAAAGAACGCAACATTAAAATGCATCTGCGGACAAGTTTTCATCCTTTTCTTTGTTAACCCCAACAGAAATACCTTCACGGAGAGAAGCCGGGGAGGAAAAAAGGGTTCGTGAAATCGCAGTGCAGAGATGTGCCCCGCATTTCTCCCCCCCCTTTCTCCCTTTTCCACCGTATAAAATAAAAAAGTGACATTTTAAGCCATTTCTGGTTGGAGGAGCCAGGGGCCCTTAACAAAATTAAAGGCTCCAAAATGAGGTTCGGTAGGAGAGATCAGGGCTGAGATTTTTTGGGGCAAGGAGACGCCGAAATACAGGGCTGGGTCGTTCCGATGTGCCTGCGAGTCCCCCAAAAAGCATGATAAAAAAATGTGGATGCATTTCTTTTTCTCCTTTTCCATCTTCTCCACCCCCTCAGCACCAAATTTCCTTTTGCTTTCCCTTTTTTTCCAGCCTTACCAAAAATTTAAAAAAGGCATAACATAAAACAGCCCAAAGGGAAGATCTGGGATTCGCGGGCCAAACTTTGATTTCCTCCTTTTCCAAACAAATTTCCCCCATTTTACCCCTAAAGCAAGCCCAGGAAGGGGGTGCCTGCACTCCCACGAAGCATCGTGGTCCTGCACAACCATGGTCATCCCCATCGCAGCCCTGAAATCCCTACGGAGCTGATTGTGGAGCCAGCAGGCCCTTACATGGGAGCTCGGCACGTTGTATTTTGCCACTCGGGGCCTAAATTAATTTAATTTAATTTTATTTTTTTTTAAAGTTGTGGTCCTTGAGGGTCTTTTGAAATGGTGCTTTTGTACGCGCGCAACCGCAGCACCGGGGGGCACCCCCAGCTTTTGCAGCCGGAGAGGGCAACTCCGGCGAATTATCCCGAATTTCTCCTTCACGTTTGGGGTCAAACCAAATTACTCAGGGAATCTGGGGTGAAACCCACCCTCCCCTCCTCCCCTGCCCCCAACCTCGGCTGCTGCGCTCACCGATGTTGGCGTGCCGGGCGGCCGCGGGCGTCCCTCGGCTCGGCAGGTTGTGCAGCATGGGGCTGTCGAAGGGTGAAGAAGTCCAAGTGGTGGCCATTTCTGGGCTCATATAAGCCGGATAAGGGCTGGAATAGGAGCTGCCGAACCCCCTGGCGTACTGCTCCCTCCCGTTAGCCGAAAGGTTCAAGGAGCTGCTGTAAGCTTCCCGGGAAGAGGTGGCGGGGATTGGGGTGCTGGTGGAGAAGGAGAACCGAGGTGACACGGGAGGGTGAGAAGATCCGGGGTTGTAAGCGACGCTTTCGGCTGCGGGTTGAGTCCAGATGGAGTGGCTGGAGACGGGGCTGCCTTGTTGGGAAGAGCCGCTGCTCTGGAGG
>VXBO01002061.1:0-57942 GCA_013400135.1 Rhinoptilus africanus
GGTTCTTGCCACAAATATGTACACATATAAACTTCAAGTCAACTTAGGTACCAGTAACAGCTGTGGGAATGTGGATTCAGTGTGGACTATCAAACCCATCTGAAATAATGTGTGCCATGATGGATCCACCATCAGGGTCTGCATTTCCACAAATACCCATACTAATATTGTAGGACAAGTCAGGCTCTACACTGGCCACATTTTGGGTTGCAGTTTGACTTGGGGGATTTCTTACAGATTTCTAAGAGACTGAAAACCTGCGCTATTGTTTTGCATCCTGCTGACTGACCTAAACTCCTTCTTAGCAGGCTTCATCAGGAGGACTTCAGCTGCCAGGACCTGCAGGACAACTGAGGAAGACGCGCTAGTGAAACAAGAAAAGTTTGAGCTATGAGATTTTGCAGATAGGAAGAAAGCAAAAGGACAAGCCAGCGGATAAGAGTCCACCGAAGTGAAGGCAAGGAGCAGGAGGATCTAAGACTGGGACAGTAGCTTTAGGAAAACAAAGCTACAGAGCAGGGATGGGGGGAATGGAAGGCTTTTTCCAGATCTTGCAAATATTGCCTTTAAAGAAGATGTTCCTGAGAAATCGTTTACAAAAGGGTAAAAAATACTCAGATCAACTGGAATTTATCAAAAGTACTAAACTCATTTTACTCCAAACATAAAATAATCAGTAGATTGGAACAGTTTTCTGCCAAGCTCCTCTACTGGAAGAGCTAATGAATAGCCTACCGTGTTACAAATCTCTCATCACCCACAATGTTTTACATCAGGAATCACTGCTAATAAAGTGGGAAGAAATAACATCTATTTCCAGAGAAGCTGAAATATTATTTTTTATTAGCAGAGCAGAATCACTCAGCATAATCTACATGTTAAAAAAAAAAACCAAACAAAAAAAAAACCCACAAAAAACAAACCAAAAAACAGAAAAAGACATTAAAATAAAAGAATCTGAGCCAAATGTCTCCAGCCTGAGAAAACAATTAATCTCAAGAGAGTATGTACTGTCAGTCTTGAATTCTTCCCCAGTCTGCTTTTAGTCTACACTGAGTAGCGTAGAAAGGAGGAAATTGAAACTTCTGCCTTCTGGGATGAATACATCTGGACAAAACACAGTGCCTCCTAAAGCATTAAGTAACTTCAGTGTTCAATAAGCAGATCAGCGAAATAATACAAATGAAAGAGCCCAACTAATTACTCCGTAGGAAGAGGACTAAGTTGTCATGCTTGGCTCTGGCAGCTTTTAGTTCACCAGTGACATAAAGTAAATACGAAACTCCTCTAATAATCCCATGATTCTCCAGACTCCATAAATCATTAGCAACTATTGTTATTATTTGATTGGTATTTTGGTCCAGCAACTGAGATCGAAGCCTCTTTGTGCTAGGCGTAGAGTAAGAAACTAATAAAAAAGTCACCTGCTCTCTTGTTCCCTGTTAGAAGGATTTTTTTAACCCAGCATACCTGTAGGTAGGGTTTTAGAATTGCCATATGGGAAGGTGAAACCATCATAGTCTCCGTGTGGAGACGATGCAATGATACCAAGAAGCTTAGTGACTATAGGTAATTTGAAACAGTCATTAATTACAGTACCTTACTAGTATAAGATCAAGAGCATGGAGAACTGAAGATTAAGCCCAGAACTGAAGATAAAGTCTGGAACTAAGAATTGAGCCCCCCAAAGTCAAGCATTGCTATTGTGACTTTTCTGAATCCAAAGAAATTCCCATAATAAGCCTGTGTAATACTGACTACACATCTAGTAAGTAAACCTGGAGAACGTTTTCAGGTATTAGCAATACAGCCCGAGGTCATTCATATGATCTAGAGGATTCCTGTGGAAATAGAAATCTAGCAGCCAGGCTTGTTTAGAAATTCAAGCAGTGTGAAATAGCCAGAAGGTGTGATTTCTTTAGATTAATAAAGAATAACCCAAAGGACTCTGAAGTCAAAGCACAACTAAAGAACCAGTCAAAGCTTCAGCACTTCATCTCATCAGACTTTTGACAGTATGTCCTGAGAGAGACTATTTTATCTTCAAAGTGACACAGACTCTTTAAGTTTTGTTCACTGAACCAGGAATCTGGTGCGGAACCAACTGCAGTCACATTGCCAATACTGAAATCCATTTTAAATACTGACAGGGTTATACTGACCCTCAAAGGGCACAGTATCTTCTGAGTTGTTTCTTTTTTTTTTTTGCTTTCCATTAGAGGAGACATTTCTGAATAACTAAAACTCTATGTGCCAAAGCTCTGTTGTAATTCCCTTGACTTAAATAAGCTCTGACCCTAGAGAGGGTTTACATCCCTCCCATACATGGTTTATTTACAATTACAGGTAAAACAATGTCAAGGGAGCTTTTTCCCTAAGAAAACCCCAAGAAAATCAGGTAACATCACACTTCTACAACTGTCTTTTCTTCCCCTATCAGTCCGTGAATGCTTTCTCCCTCGTTTTATAGCCTGTATCTCCCTCCCTTAACACTGTGGCTGTAGGATAGCCCTATGTCCTAGTGATGGTGGAGAACATTGCTACAGAAAAATGCCCCAAATCTTCATTTCTCCCTGGCTTGTACATAGTGGAATCATTGCAAAGCAAAGCATGTTCCACTTCTGGTACAGAGGCTTTTATCTTGTGCTTGTCAGTAAATAAAGTACAAATTAACAATGGGTACTGACTAATGCCATAATAAGTGATTTACAAATTTTAATTGAACATTATAGCATCCCTGAGTACTCAGTTCAAGACTTTTTTTAAATAACTCTGGCCATAGTTCAGTAATGTAATTAAACAAATTAAAGCTTTAAAGCTTAGAAGTTTAAGCTAAAATCAATAAGAGTATCCACACACATAAAACTATGCACATGCATAAGTAACTTGGTGAAGTACAGTCTTTACAAGGCAGAAATAAGGGCCTTTGCAAAAGTTGCAGATGCCCTGTACTTCAGAAAAGATCTGCATTATTCAAAATTCAACATTCAGCAGCATCATTCACTCCTTATAGAACACAAGCCTTAAATATTTCTATAAAAATTATGCATTTATCGCTTTCAGCTGGCGTATATGATTAATCAAAAATAAACTGTTTAACTTTCTTAAATTTTAATAATGTAATTATTTGTTTACTAATATTTTCCCACTACTCTTTCTTTTCACATCACACCAATGACCAGCATCACAAATAATTCAGCTTATTTTGTCAGGAGGTTTGTCCAAAAGGCATGTCCTCTGTCTTTGCCAATTCAGATTCACCTGGGTTTCTTCCCCTGGGGAAGCCAGCATGACCTTCTGGAGCTCTGCCCTTCATCCAAGGGCAATGAGAAATGCCATCCCAGGACCACCTCCAGCTACTGCCTTGGTGCTGAGGTGGAGTGAGTAGCAGTAAGTAAGCACCTGCGTGTTGGGAACACGGTTCTTGGCTTGTGTTTTGTCACTTAAGCTCATTCTACTTAACTTTTAAGACTTTCATTTCTACATAAACCTAACTTTAAACTTTTCATTCTTGCCTTTTGTTTCAGACAAGCTGCCCTTCTATGCTAGAAAACTCAGTTTCTAATCAGCAGAAAAAGAAGAACAAGGGATGAGGAGTAAAGCAGCACGCCATAGAAGACTACCCTAATAACGCTGTATAGATCGTCTCCTTTAATGAATAATGAATCACAAGTACAAGTCTATTTGGAAATTCTCCAGCAGGTCATTCCCGTACCCTCAATGACAATACTACTGGGATAAGAAGTTACAGCCAACAATGTCACGGAGATCAAAACAGCCTTAAATAATGTTGACTTCTGTATTTTCAGCTCAGACATCAGCTTCTGAATGAATTGGCACTAAGCAAGAAATAGACCTATTTCAGGATACCGCGTCTTTTGTGGGCAAACAACTTCTTCAATAAAACCTCAAATAACACTGCTTTAGGCAAATTCTGCACGAAATGCCTCCAAACTACGAGACCATAACAAAAATCATAACCCTATAAAGGAACAGCCCTTGTTCTTATCATCTGTGACATAGCAATGAATGCACCTCCTACAACATGTTTCATACAGGACAAGCAAACAAATCTGAGAGGTTAGCAACAGTTTTAGGGGAGCATTAAAATTTATGCAATCATGCCAAATCTTAAAGGATGACCTCACCATTTGCTTGCTTGCATAATTCTCCTGTGGGAATCTAAAAAAAATTGCACCTCTTCTAGGCTTCAGTAAACCCCTGCAGTCTGCCTTTTCCTCACCTGGTATCCAAAGAGTTTCCTGACCCTTGTCAAATGACTCGAACCATCAGTAGAGATTTTTATGAAACAAGCAGTTGAGTTCTACCTAATGTGGATAAGACTATCAGTACCACTTTGGTAATGAGAAGTTGGCAACACTCTGAGAAACGGGATTTCCTCTCCATCAAACACAAAGTGTTTTGTACAACACCCATTCAGACCCTCTCCGCCCCATGGCCCAGTAGGTGCTGGGAGGTCTGAGCTCCCGAGGTCTGCAGGATGAGTACTGGGGTTGCAGCCCTAGAAATGGGTGAGGACTGCATTACTCATCCTTTGGTGTAACTGTGAACAGTTACTTGGACTGTTGGTTTTTTCAAAAAAGTGGTTTTGTTTAGGATACAGAACATCACTTTTTTCTTTCCAGATATCTGTCTTTGACTTGCTGGTATTCCTGATACACGTATTAGTCTACTGTGAACTAAGGAAGACAGCAATTTATATGAAGTAGACTGAAAATGTTGCTGGCAAAATAATAACAGTTGGTAGGAATTAAAATTACAAAGTTGTTTCCTTTATACATCATCTCAACATCACATGACCAATGGAAGATTTCCCAGCTTTAAATTGATGGGTTTAAGTATCTTCATTTAACAAAAAAAAAACCCCAACAACTTTAAGGTCTGTGGGCTTTTTCTCCCTCACTGTCAGGGGTTAGATAATAAGTAGAGATCTAAATAAGCCCATCTCTGTCCTTTAGCTAGATAATGCCTTTTAAAGCTTGTGTAGCATAAAAAACACTGGCAATGGAGATGCATTATATTAAATCATCCATTGACAACATACAGAATACATTTGAAGATAATGAATCCTATCTTACAATCCTACTGAGTAGCCGTGCTTTCACATCCTTCTTTATTTAGACAGTATCGTTCCATGCCATCAAAATAAATAAATTTCCTCACATACATGAATTATGTATTAAACTTCTTACCCTGATTTGCACATAAAGAAAGAAAATTATGGTTGAAGCCAAAAGGATAAATTGCCTTTTTTGAGGTTTTATGCTAAGCTCTAGAGATTTATCATTTGAAAAGTGGCTCTTTTGGTCGTATTTATTGACCCTAACTTTCTTTTAAAGAGTTTTTGCCTCTTAGTAACTTGAGCAGCAACATAAAATGGTAAAGTTTCTTCTCTTTGTCCTTATTTTGTGTAATGCTAGCTATCTCTGTCTTGTGCTCTGGTGAAGTAAGGAAATATTTATCTGCTCTAATCATCCATTGTTAAATAAATCTGGTGCTGGAAATTTACTAGTGTGCTTATCAATGATCAGCATGTTTTAGAATCTATACAGCTAATGTAAGCATGCTTAGAAGGGAGAAGGAGCAACTTCCATCTGTATTTAAAGTATTCTCCATGTACAGTGTCACTGCACAGAGAAAAGGCAGTTGCCTCTGTGGTTCTGCGCTCCTTTCCTACACCAAGATCGCAGAAAAGTGAAAGAAGATGGAAACAAGGACTTGAAAATAATTTTTTCTTGTCTAACACTTCCCAAAAATCCCAACAAAACCTTCCAAACAGTTATACGTGCAAATCTTTTTGCAGTTATGGAGTCACAGCTCCTATATTTTAAATGGCATGAGTATGGAAATAAACTGAAGCCCAGTGCTGACCATTGGGTGCATGATACGTGGGGAAACACCTCTATACCTTGAATAATTTTCCCATCTGCAGAGGCAAGAGCTAACCAGGCTCTTTGGAACAATTTGAAGAAAACCGACTGTCAAGAACCTCTCCTTCCTCTCCCTTGCTTCACCACCTTTTCTGCTCTTTCTCATCTTTCTTGTCTCTCTACTGATATTTCATCACAAAAAGCCAACTGAGGCTACACTGCATTACAACTTCATTATTTAAATTTTCAACTGTATGTTTTCTGGTGGTATCAGCTGACATTGCACTGTCCTAATCATTTGTCTTTTATACATCATTATTCTTTGTCAGTTTATTGCCTGTACGTTATGCTACTCAGTCACACAAGGTGGTGGTCACTCTGGGAGGACCAAACCAAACGTGAAGTCCATGTTCTGCTTTCAGAATCCAGTCTAATCTTAAAAAGACTTGGGCTGGATTTGTGTAAAATACAGTGTTTCACAATTTCTTACAGTCATTGGGTAAACGTTTGGTTTTTTGAGATTTTTGAGTTTCGATAAAAAAGGACAATTTATTCACAATGTGCTCATAAAACAGAAAGCTCTGCTTTCCATCGAGTTATCCTTATTAAGATGCAGTTCTTGGGAACAATTCATTGACTTCTTTTTGGATACCAGCCTAGGTCTCTGGCAGTTTCTTCATCCCTTTATGCAGACTCTGTTCCAAAGATGTAACTCAGCCATCTGAACATTTAATTCTGTCTATGTGGTATATTATTTTTACAAATACTGGACAGTTGCAATTCATGAACTTTGGAGGTTTTCTGGAGACCCTATCGATTCACAAAGGTAATTAAGAGAGACTGCAAGCTGTTAGATATTCAAATACAATATAAAGAATAGATAAGCTTCTACTCTTCAAGGCTGAGTATTACACATTAGCTTTTTAAAATGCAGACATTGGTTTATTTCTGTTAGTATTTCTGTCTTTCTTGTTCTTACTTTAATACTAAAACAAGAGGAGCATGAAAATTGTTTACTTTGAATAGAGGTCACTGAGCTGAAAAGGTTGAGACACGGAGTACAAGAGGAGACAGATACAATCTAGTTGGCCAGAGACCATTGCTACATTCTGATGACGCTGTATTTCTTCACATAGACTTAAATGATGTGTAAAACTTCTAATGGCAACAATTTCATAAAGTGTCCAATCCAAAATTCCCTCAAGTCAATGAAGGTCTTTTAGATTACAAATCAAAATATCTCTTGTCAAATTGGAAAATAATGTACATTGAAGCAGCCTTTATAATCCTTTATAGTACTGCAAATTGTTTTCATTCTTGAGTTTCATAAAAGATGAAATCAAACAAAATTTTAAAGTTTTTAATCATAAATAACTTCTATCTTTTTCACAAACAGACCATGCTACTTTGCTTTCAAATTTCATTTTTCAAATAAAATATTATCGGTTGTTCAAAATGCAAAATGGAACTGGTTTTAATTTTGTATGTCATATCATGTATGTAACAAGATACTACATCAGGTCAGGTTAAATCCAATAATGTAAGGTAAGCATCAAAAATAAGAAGAATGATGTCACCGATGGCTGTTTGCAATTATATTCTGTATCATGTGCTCTGTTTTTTAAGTGTTCCAAATAGCCTTTCTGAGCAAAATTTAAGAATAAAATTGTATTCCTTTGCACAGATCCCCCAAAATCAATGTAGGAGTTTACCACTTAATTTCTTATGTACATTAAGCATGACTAGCAAAGTACAAACAGTGAAAACCCCAAGGTCAGAACACTCCCATAGTTTTTCAGTGTTACAGTAGGAAAGTGTCAGAACTGCCATCAGACTTTTCACGGAGCTTTGAATCTGATCGACTAAAGTGTCAAAAATAACTATTACGAGGATTTTATATACCTTAAGTAGACAGGACGAGATTTCCCTTAATGTAAACTCATAGCACCAGTTCAGCCACTGAGAATCTCATATAACTTAAAACCAAGAATAGCGAATTTTAGATTGCTGAAGAAAAACACTCTTAAAGCTAAATTAAACAAGAAAGCAATGCAGGGATAAATTTTGCTATAAATGAGCACAAATCTGGAAAAAAAGCATTTTTGGAATTTGATTTTTTTACATGGGAACAAATTGAAAGCAGGATAGTAAATGGCAAAAAGACCATAAAGCACACCTCCTATCTATCTGATTTTTTTGGATTGTAAGAAATTTCTGTGCATTGTGTATTCTTCCCACTGTTGTGCACTGCATTGTAACATGACTATTATTTTTTCTTTATCCCAGTGAGGCCTATATTTCTATGCTTGTATAGCTCTGTGGCGCATGAAGTATTTTGAGCTGAAATGTATTATATTAATGCAATCATCATTCTTATAATGATGGGCGTTCTTAGACTATTTCCTTTTATCTCGATTAACACAGTATGACAGCCAAATTGAGTTCAGTAATGATAGAAATATCATTTTTGCATTTGTTAGACATCAGCTGATGCCAATGTGCAATATTGAACTAAAGTGGGTCTTGACAAAACTTCCACTCTTCCTCTTGCACTAGAGTTCCCATGCACCTTGGAGAACTCATTTAATGCTTCCCTTGGGAACACTGTGCAAGCCCCTGGATTCGGGAGATGGAAAGCATAGAAAGTCACAGGCTTTCAACATACTGACTGCGTTAGGAACATAACGTCTTCCTGCTCTTTCCTGGTCTGGGGTTTTTGACAAAACAGTAAAGATAAATGGAAGCTCCCTTTCCTTTCCGTGAAGTCTCAAAAGCAAGAGAACCACAAGCCCATAGACCTTAGTCTTTTGCTATTATCAAGTTCCACAAAGTGAATTAGGGTGAATTAGTGGAACTGGTTTATTGCCGTCCATTGTAAAACCGGCTCCATCAACTTCCATTTCCTGCTCTGCTTGTGCCCAAAGAGCAAGGGTGACCGAGAAACTTCATACTGCTCAAAATCTTCATTAAAAATTGAAAATGTGTTTTCCAAATTTGGAGTCGATTCTACTGAGCGCTGCAGGAATGAACTCTTTACTCGGTCATACACCTGACTAATGAAATGAAACCTAAGCAATCATGTTGTTTGTCCATTAAGCCTTTTCAAATACCTTTCAGCCTCCCAGTTAATTTTAATCAAATTCAAAGGAGGGAGAAGGTCTTTGAGATACTGTATTTCTGCAAGGCTTGTTCACACACAATAGAAAACAATCCGTTTTAATACCAAGTTTGAAAGGCTGCTCAACTATTTTCTCTGAAAACAACAAAAATATATGGGAAAAAAAATATTTCTACCCTCAGTCAGACACACCTGAACTCTCCTATCAAATGAGTATTCAGAAGAACAAGGCAGATGATGAAAGGAAAAGAAAAAATTCCAAATACTGAGTGGGTTCAACCTCTGTAAATTGCTATCTATGGCCACTGACTAATGGAGGGAGCAATAGGTCACCAGTCTCCCTCACTCAGCAACTGTTAGATAAAGTTAGTCAAGAACGACAAGGATTTTAGGATCTAGGAATGTACTGAGGCTACAAAATAAAAGATTATGGCATTTCTGACACCATCTGAGTCCAGATCTGACTTACAACACACCAGCTGAACCATTCTGTTCTTATAAACTGTGAATGAGATTCAATCAATAACTAATAGTAAAATTAAGACAGGAGAGAAACTACACTACAGGTGGGCAAGACAGAAATACATATATAATCTTATAGAAAATAATGCTATTAATTTGAAATTAATAGGTCTTACACTAACTGTACAAAACTGAGGTGCTTTATTTACATACAAGCAGAAAACTTCCACAGGGATGTGTGACAATTAATACTTGCCTATGTACACTTCAAACTCTGAAAACTCAAGGCTGAAATACGGTTAGATATTGATGGTAGCTTTCTGTGAAAAAAAAAACAAAAACAAAAAAACCCACCCCAAAACTAAAACACCCCAAGACTCTCAGCCTTAAAAAATAAAAATTAAAACTAAAAAGACGAGCCAAGAAAAATCCTTGAAACAAAGCCTGGCGTGTGAAGACTATTCCAGACTGTCAGTTCCCAATCCCAAGGCAGAAGGAGCTCTGTACGCACTGGCACACTAACTCAAGTGCTGTGATTGTTGAACTGTTTGATAGTACAACACAGGGAACAATTTCTGCAGGCTACTTGCAAAGAAGTGAGTGCGCTGATACCTGGAGGGCTTTTATCAGAGCTTAATGAACTGTAGATGTAGAAAAAAAAGGGAGAAATTTGATTCCTTTCTTTTTGTCCTAATTCCTACAATTTCTACTCTTGCAATCTCATTTTCTTGAGTAATTTGTGTTTTCTGTCTTAACTATTTTCTTTATGTCTTCAGTTTCTGCTAGTATTTACAGAAAAGGTCTGCTGAGGTCGAGGTCCAAAGGAGGCTATCATTCTATGTGCTGCCTCCTCCTGATCCAGGCAGGTTGTCTCTACCCATCATTGCCTTGGGTATATGCTATGCCAGAAAAAAAAGGGGTAAATTGGGAAAAGAGCAGAGTTCTGAGACCGCTTCCTTTATTTGTACACAATAACTAATAATGAATTTTAGCTCATCTGTCTATCTTTTCTCATCTCGGGTCTGTGATCTGTTTTCAGATCTCATAAATCATGGAGATGTTCACCAGCAACTGCTGAACTTCATAAAGCCAGTGCGAATGTGGAGTGTACTTTGTGTATGTGCGTTCACTGCAAGTTCTGCTGTCTCCTGGGCAAACTTTCCAGATGAATTTCCCTAGAGGAAAGAAAAACTCTGCCTTTTCGGTACAATTTTCCGTTTTATTTCTGTGTCGAGCCTAGGAGAAAGGGCTGATGAATGAAGTATCAGAGCTGAGGCTAGACACGTAACGCCACAGCTGAGTTCTGCAAATGATGGTGGGAATGGGATAAAATGTTCAGGCACCGCACGTGCTGCTTTGGAGATACGCCATCAGTGACAGAGGACGGCACTGGGGAGATCCACAGCATCCTTGTGTCTGTGGTACCTTTGTTCAGCACGGCTGCTGAGTGACACCGTGACTACTGCAGCAACCGCTGCGGGTGACAGGGGATGACAGAATGGCTATCCCTGGTCAGAAGAAAACTCATGGAACTATTTCTGGAATTTTTGTAGCTACGGGGTTTGTAATAATGGGTTGGTAATGTAAGAGCCATTGTGAACTGACAATGGCATACTGGCGACGGAGAAATTCTGTCTCGTAGACAAAGCTTCAGAGGCAAGCAGCCAGGTTCATGATCATCATACACAGCAGACAACAGAAAATCTAGTAAAGGGCCCCTGCCGGTCTGAGGAGTTCTGGGGAAAAGTGTCGAAGACAAGCAGCCCCAACCTGCAGAGTCTTGAAGGCATGACAGACTTCTGGAGCTTCGTGTTCCCTGAAATAATTTTGATGAAGATAAAGCACAGCCTTCAGAGCAGCAGGCTGAACGGCGAGCTGCTACTGCAAGGACTTTGCTTCCAATGCTGGTAATAAAGCAAACTGAAGTTTCCTCTAGTCTTAGAGGAAGGGAAAGTGATTGCTCAGTCAAGGCTTGTTGCTTTCTGATGTTCTTGGTTGTTTTTCCCTGATTTTTTCTTTTTCCTTTGCCACTACAGAACTCTCAAAGGCACACAAATTCCCAGGAGACTCAGCTGCCGGATTAGGTTAATTTTTAATACCTGGTGAAGGCATGTCTGGTGTAGATGACAGGAAATGTCACGAACTTCTGCTGCTTGTGATGCAAAGAGCTAAGTCCATGTTACCAATTTTTTATAGCTAGCATGACTTCTGCCAGAGGCTCTCTCATAAGAAATCCTGAAAGTATGTGGGGAAACACTACCAGTAGTTTTTGCTCTTTTGTAGTACGTGAAAGGGCATTAGACTCAGTGTTAGTCTCAGAAATGGCATTCTTCAGTGTGTGAAATGCAGTCTCCTTTCTAGTCCTCCCAACTTCAGAAGCAAATGGGTGCAATGCATCTCCTCTTGACATATTTTATGAAGCATAAATTGAAATGGATTATGAAAGTGACCACAATCAGATAATTTTCCTGTTTGCTCACGGAAATACTTGTCTCAGGGGTGAAAGCATGTACTAAATATTTAAACTACCCTATATCCTCTTGTTTTCCTTCAAAAATACATTCCTCTTTTTATTGATTTTTACACTCCAGTTTCTAGTTGCTTTCATTAATTTATAGAACTTACTAGTTCTAGGCATCCTCTTAAAATATTGCTTCACTGAGCTTCTGATATCTTAAATGGTGCAATTTATCATTGTTGAGCATGTGGAATTTTTGGACATACTATCTCAAATGCGATCTCCATTTTTACATGATTCTTCTTTTAATAAGACTTTATAATCTCTTTGCCCATAAAAAAACACAGCTCAACGAAAATACATCAGAGATTATTCCACTATGTGGCTCAGCAAAGCTTCTGAAGAGACAAATTGCTTTGCCCGTTGCAGGTGCAATTCTAACTCCTTAGGAACTGATAGAAAATTCAGGGAACCAATCCAAAACCCGAGCATTTCCTCTTAAAGTCCCCGACGATGCCTATACAGCTGCGAACGAGCAGTCACATAGAGTGGCTCCTGCCTGTTAACTCCTGGGTGTCTTGGGACCATTAGAGACTTCATGCTCCAGCCACATCTGGCACAGGCTCTGTATCTACCTGGCAGCTGGGTCAGCTGGAAGGAAGTCCTGGGTAGACCCAGAGCCACGGATGCTCCTTCAAGAGCTGCTGCCTAAACCCAACAACACACACAAGTTGCAGAGATACGGGGGGAGCAGGCAGGAGGCTGAGACGCTCCGACACGCAGAGCCTGCACAGGCTGCTGCATGCGTCTGTGTTTACGCCTAAGTGAAAAGCTTGTATCATCCAAATGCTAACACACGTTTTCATGATGAAGCAGGTACATAAATGATAAAACAAAATTATAAAGCAGTATGACCTCCGCAAGAGAAAGAAAATAATTTCCTATTCCTTTGGGCTGTACATTAGCATCCATATGTACTGTCAAATGCATATATAAGTTTGTTAAAAACGTGTATCTTGTTCCTAAATTCAGAAGGGCTTTGTGACCTCTTCCAAAGCCCAAGCTCTATTGCAGAAGATGTCCTAGCCCTCCTCCTACCCTGTCCGGACTGATTCAGCCCCACTGTAACGCAGCTTCTCTCCAAGTGCCTGCAGCACATTGATAAAAGTGGGTTTGAGCCACAACGGCAGCTTTTCACTGGCGTGACTGAAGGTGTGGGCAGATGTAATTCGGCTGACATTTCTATTACTGGGCTGATCGTACCTTGAAGTGCAGCAGCTATTTGCTACATAATCATGAGTCAGCTCTCATTGACTCGGTGAGTACAGATCATCGTTTTCTCAGAAACAAATCACCTTCTCCCAACAGCTGCAGAATTCTCACAGTAGCTTCTGACCTAAAAAGGTGTATTTGTCCCAATCTTCCCATGCTAGAGTGCACATGGCAATGATGAACAGGGTATATATTTCTTCCCAACGCACTTTTCAAACTAACATAATTAATGTCTGTAAAAAGGACTAAAGTAGCAATTAACTAAATAATGCATGTTGCTCATAAAAAAACCAGAAGTTTTCTAAAAGCAACTCAAATTAAGGCCTTTTTCACCACTTATTTCATCATCCTGCAGGTTTCTCATCCATGCGCAAGAAATCATCGCGTCCTACCCCAGATACATAACTTTCCTGTTGAGAGTTAGAGCACTATCTTATACGGTGATATCTGGCCGCTCACATACTGCTCAGTTTTACTCTGCTAAATGGCTTATGGCATGTCTTCATTAATTCACGTCGGGACAATCTAGTTAACTCAGTGCTTTCAAGTTTGTTAAAGTTCCTGGAAGCTAAAGGTGCTCAGCACCTTGAGAACATTGCTCAGCTGGGTCAAACCTTTCTAATTTTCTACTAAAGTAACAATAATAGTCTCTATTCCTGCTGGTTTTGTTACACGTGCCACCAGATTCGAAGCTGAGTTTTATTAAGAACATTTGGAAGCAGTCTGAAGCAAGCAAGCTCTTCTTCTCCATCTCCTGTAGGAGAGATGTATATGATAACACTCCTTATGTTAAATATAATTTAAGCAGCTTTACATTGCTAGTTTATAGATGGGCCATTTTGAATCAATATCGGCGCTAAAGATGAAGTACAATTCCTGGTATTGAATTGCTGAGGCACTGTAGCCTATTTCCATCACTTCAGAAACCAGTTCAATGCTTACAGCCATGCCAACAATTGAATATTCATAGTGCAGGAGAAGAAGTACGAGGAGAACACAAAATTCAGCTGAATTATGAGTGGATTGTGGTATGCTATACACAGAGACTGGCCATAAATAACAAGACTAGCAACATCAAAAAGGAAAAGATGCTTGACATAGTGTAGCTCTTTTTCAATCTTTATGACACGATGACTCCCATGGGCAAAGGTGTGGTGCATCACAGGTTGAGAGCAACAGGGAATATAGCAATGAGTCCACCGGTTTGTTAGCACTCTGATTTTGCACATATTCTAAAGGATACTGCTGGAGAAAGGCAAAAATGGCTCTGCTCCACATTGTCCACTCTCTCAACACGACAATTCAAACCCGAAGGATCAACACCAGGGCCTGAAGGTTCATCCTGACTCTGGCAACACTGCCTGTCCTCATTTCATGTCTGGTGAAGCCTTCTCCATGAACAGCAGCATGGAGAGTGAGGGATTCCCTTCATGGCTAGTATCACTCCATCAAGAGCTATATTTAGGGATGAACTGGAAGAAATGCTGATCTATCGTGGCAGCAGCCTTGATACAGCCCTTACCCGTACGTGTCCCAGGAGCTGCGTGGTTTGGGTGCTGATTAGAGAGCAGGGAAGGATGGACAGGCATTCAGCCTGAAAGAGTCATTTAAATTCTTGACTGTATGGGGCTTCTGGAGGGACCTAGCTGAGGTATAAATGATTCCCTCCTTAAATCTAATTGCAAATACAGTCTAGGCATTAGGTAGGTGCTTATCTCCTCGTAACAGGAATCCAGGAAGCTTTCAGACTAGGAGAGGAGACACTTACTAGGTTGTGCAGTCCTGGAAAATAAATTTGCTGGATCGCTGTCCGGGTTGGTGGGGTTTTAATCTCAAAGGATTTTAGTTCACTGGATTTTACTTTGAGTCCCAGCATCTAATCACCAGCCAACTATTAAGGTTGAGGAAATTAAACCACCTGACAGAGGGAAGGGGTAACTTCAATAAAATTATGATTCAGTAAACCTGACACGAGTTTTTCAATTTAACCTTACAGTTCAGACAGGGACATTTATGTATATTAATTCTAATTTAATTTCTAGACGAGTGAAGGTCTAGCTAATCACACCCAGCACACAAAAAATGTATTTCTGATGGTATTATTCTGTTTCATATTGTGCAATTCTTATCCTATACCGATCTATATTTCTATATTATTATTCTAAGGACAGAAACCAGCCTTCCAGCAAATCTTTCCAATTTCACATAGCCAGCTGTTCTTCTGTTACAAAATAATTATATTTACAACTTTTTCCACTGAACAAGAAAAGTTCCAGTATTATAAATACATCAAGTTTCATTGCTCAGATTAAAAAAAAAATAATAAATCTCTGTGCAGGGAGTTTTACACAACTATGAGTTAAAGAACTATGCCCTTTATATAATAAGCTTAATTCTGCTCCTTCACAAAAAAGAAAAAGAATAAAGGAACATACTCCAAAAGGTAAGAAATTTCATAACTGAAAAGAAATCAAACATCATGTGCACCAGAAGGCAGTGCCGCCATATGGAAAGACATTAAGGCTTCCTGAAAGGCTGTCTTCTCCGGTTAATTCTGAAAGGCCACGAAATACTCACACTAATGCAAGTAGCATTCTTGTTCAACTTCGAGGCACATGAAAACATTGCATATAGACATCCACGCTTAGCCAATAAAACTACGATAATGATAGTTACAGTCCAGATGTACTTCTTGCTTCCAGAATTTGTAATGGGTTAAAAAAAACCAAAACAAACACCTCAAAATTTTACAAAAATACGTTTAATGCAGGCTCGGTGATTATATAAATGCAGTGGTATACTCAGCAAAGAAAATACCAAAGGGGAAAAAAATATGCCATTTATCTTTTTCAGTGTTCAGGTATGCTCTCCCTTGAGAAACGTTTCAGTAGTTCCCTGGTATCTGTTTAAAGTCACTGAATTAGTAATGGGAATTGCCATACTCACTAACCAGCCTTTCGAGGAGGAGAATACATTAGAACACAAATCTGTGGCAGATTTAGTGCAGAGAACATCAACTCCATACAGTGACCCCCCCCTCCTCCACTCCCTCTTTTGGGCACGGGCACCCTGGGCAAGCTGCAGAGCCCGGGACCTCAGGGCAGAGGCCAGCGGGGCTCTGCTGGCCAGGGACGAGACCCGCGGGGTCTCCCCAGAAGCACGGGAGGCACCAGGGGACTGGGGGCACTGAGGGGAGACAGGACATCATGATACTTGGGGTGACTGTAAGCTACAAATTCTCCTCTTTGATAGAAGAAGAGATAGGGGGGAGGAGTCTCCAGCCTCCAAGACATAACTAGCACCAGTGACTCAGCGCCAAGCTAGAAAATGTTAAGCACAGAAAGAAACAGAAAGCCATAATTATTAGTATGATATTTCAGAAGGAAATACCAGAAGAGCTTTAGAGCTTTTCCTATCCTCTATGCAAAGCAAAAGCTCCTTCCACCCCTATCACCAGTATTTCCAGGACACTCACAGTGTCAGTCTTCTGGCACCAGCGCAAGCACCCATCCCATTGCATACGTATTGACAGCACCAGTCTGCAAATACCAAAGGCCTGACCTTGAGAGGTGTAAGTCTTCTCCCACCGACAGCAAAGGAACTTGAAGGCTCTTACCACCCGATAGCATCAGGGTCACCGAGTGGCAAGATGGAAGTTTTGTCTCTGAGCGCGCCCTGGGTAAGATCTCCCACAGAGCCTTAACTTTGTACAGCTTCTCCTTTTTAGCACAAATGAAGGATCTTCTATAGTGCTCTTTATGGATGTGTTTTAAAAGTAAATATAACTCAATACCTGAGGCAGCTCCCATTTCGTGCTGTGCCTTGAGGCTGCCTCAGGTGGGTTTAGTTGGGGCATCTAAAAGAAGGGAAAATCTTTCTCACTTTTAGGCAGTCTGATTTATAAAGTCTGATTATTATAGTTCATAAACTTCTTACAAACTAGAGGTATAAATTCCTCGCTCCCTAATTCCTCGCTCCCCAATTCCTCATGGTTGCAGCTAAACTACCTTGTATGGAAATTTCCAGACATAGAATATTTACCCAGCAAATTATCAGAACTCTTGCAGTAAATAATCTGCATCATATTTAGATACTTTCCAAAGGGCACGCACTTACAAACCCAGGGAAAAACAGCAGGTCCAGGCTATTGTATTACTGAGTAGGATGAGACTGTAGGAATCTTAACCTGAAAGTTAGTTTTTTGTTTGCATATACCAGCGTCCAGCACTGGTTTTTGTCCTTTTTTTCCCCTTTTGAGTCTAGATTTTCATTAGAAAAATTAGCTGGAAAGAACAGTCATTAGCTCTGTAAAATATCACTAGGCTTATATTTAGGCCCAGGATTTTTTTCAGTTTTCATGGTAATTATCTTGTACAAATTTGGCAGAATTTTTTCCTTCTGTTCTAAAAAAACTATTGGTCGGATACTACAGCCACTGTACACAAAGACCTCAGAGTTGTCTCCCTAACAATGTTTCTGTAAGTACATTTTTATAATCATCTATAAACGCCAAGGAAGTATCTAGACACTCTTATATGTAAGAAGACATTAATAAGGAAGGCTCTACATAAACACTCAAGAGTTATTAATAGTCTGTCCTCAAAACTCCCTTTGTCAAGTACAGGAGCCCTACTACCCACTCTCTACAGACAGGCAATTTAATAAATCCACGTGAACAAGCCGCGGAAGCCCTGTTTAAGTGCACAGCCTCCTGAGATCTCACAGGCGTCTTACCTTACACCAGGAAACCAAAACAGCATCTAGAGGTCTCTGGACTGCACACATCTAAAGTCATCACCTTGCTGCCTCAGCAGAGTTAGCTAATGCCTACGCTGGCAATAATTCAGACTCATATGCTTACATGCCTACAGGCGTCTAATTTGTTAGCTTTCTCTCAGATTACTTGCTATGCCCCAAAGGTACCATGTTCAGTCTGGTTGAAAAGACAGAGCCAATTTCTTTCAAAGGAAGAAAAGACTTGGCCACTACCCATCTTTAATATATAGGCAAGTATTAAATATTTAATATAAGTAATATTTAAGGCATTCAACCAGAAACTGGAAGAGCTGGGTCTAACTGAACATCTTGGGAATATTCAGCCAACATCCCCCCCACCACCTCAGCTGAATCACTTTTGGCTCCATTTTGGCCGTATGCACCTCAGGATTGTTCTCAAAACTTAGAGACTCACGACTGCAAACTGCACACTGAATCCCCAGAGAGACTCTGCAACTCGCCTCTCCCTCCCAGGGCAGCAGAAGGGTTCATTTCTTCCCTCCGGACATACGAACCATGCACAGCTGCCACAGGAAGGGTACATGTTTTGCTCAACACCCAAAGCACAGGCGAGGCCCTGCTCCATGTGATCTTGCCAAAGTCACTTTGCCTTAAGAAATTTGACACAGAAAAGGTAACAAAACCTACCATCTACCTAATTCTCTAAAACTTTTAGATACAAGCTCACAAGGACCTTAGAGGAGAGCTGTGGGTTACAACTGCCCACTTGTGTCTACGTTCCTGACCTTGTGTTCTGTGTCTCTACTACGCTGAAGAGTGGAGACTTTCAGGATGCCCAGATACTCCACAAGTCAACGTGCTCCACCCAGCCTCTTAGCATCTACCTGTTTCACTGCTAATCATGTTACCCACCAAAAAGGGCTCAGTCTGTCGGCGCCCTCCTGCCTTCCCACTGATCTTGCTGCATTACCATGCTATGACAGGTGAATACTTCCTAGGTTCAGTAAAAGCAAGAGGGACTCCAAGGAGGGCCAGGCAAATGGAAAAGTGCAATCATCAGCATTGCAGTGACAGGCACTGGGTTTATTTTAAGGGCTTCTAAACCCTTACATTGTCAGCAGATCTGTCAGGCTTGCAAGGCCATTGCTGCGCTGATTGTAATTCCCCACGGAAGATGTGCAAAGCCAAGAGACATAGTAACGAGCAAGGGCCCAAATGTGATATATTTTCCCCTTCAACACTACCGGAGGAAATACATGGTCATTATGATGGTAAGGGATACAATCCCACCACACGCTCAGGCTTCAGAAATCTCCATGGTGATGTACCAACTCCGCAAGAAAAACCGTGTGCTTCTCGCACAGGTTCAGAGCTCCAGCACGTCCTGGGACACGCTGGTACCTTGCTCCCACTAAGCGAGAGTGGAAGGACTTGCCGTCATCACTTGCAAAGCTATCTATTCCCTGATGCCGCATGTGATATGTGTGACTCTTTCCAGTGACCACAGTGTCCAGGACTTACAAACAGTCATCAGCTTCTGCTGAACAACAGTGAGTAACTGTTACTGCATCAAGCCCATCACACAAGCCTTTGAGATGGGCTTGATGCAAATCTGTGCAAAGACAATGGGGAGCCCTTACAAATCATGCTGGGGCTGTCTGAGGATGAGGTGCTCCAGTCCTTGCCCAGCAGCAATCCTGGACGCAAACCTAGTAACGCAGCACCTGCAAACGAGGGTGATCTGCAAAACCTCCTGTCCACCACCAAGATCCCCCTGTGCCAGCACGGTGCATCACCTTTATTTTGCAACTTCAGGCTTTTTCACCTCTTTTTCCAATTCTTTCAAACTCCTGTTTCGGACTTTTAAACAGTTCTTCCTCTGTTTTTTCACATCTTTCTTTTTGATACAGCCAGATACAGACTAACACTGCCTGGAGAAGACTTGGAGACAACAGCCTCTTCCTCCTGTAACTGCCAGGAAAATGGACAGCAGCTTTGTTAAGAGTTAATCAATGTCAAATTTCCCTATGTCTGTTCATCCAAAGCATTATTCTTTTTTGAAGTCTGTAGCTACAACTTAGGGAAGCTTTATCCACCCCAAGGGTTGTCAGAAACTACAGAACTGCTCAGCACTCAACATAAGGGGCAGCAGCAAATGTCCCAGATGCCTGCCAAGTCCACAGGTTTGCCCAGAAAATACCAGTCACGCGTTTGCCAACATTTGCCTCTTTCCTCATTACAGCAGCTTTGCTGCAGTGTCAGATCCTCCCAGTCTATGCCAAATTCCCCATTTGTCTCCGTAAGAAACTAAGAGTTCATCCTAAAACTGTCCCCCAACCCTGGGACAAGTGGCATTTAAACTCCATAGGACGGCTGAGGCAATTATAAAGCTAAAAGCCTTCCCAAAGGACACTGAGTACAGAGAACAGTCACATACCGTGCAGTGCAAAACAACTTTATTTGTAATCACATTTGTTTTCCGGTTTGACAAGTGCAAGACAACTGTATTAACCTTATATAGAAAAGCTGCTGGCAAGGAGTAGACCTGAAAGCCAACCACTGTTTAACTCCGTGGATTACCTACCACAATGGGACACTGATAAGCAAAAAGAGAAGACACCTCAAAATGGGACAGCTGTTCTTGTTGCAGCCCACACACTCAGACTCCACAAGTAGAATCGCCCCATACATAACTTTTCATACAGGCTACCCTTGTTCACTAGGACCAGATGAGGTCAGGCAGAGTCTTGCCACACAGGACTGGGAACCTGGCCATCCTTAGTGAGTAAGGCCTTATGTTCAGGCAAGTTACATGCACCGAGGAGCTCTCTTTCGGCTTTATCCCTCTGGCTGACAACAGAGAGAAAGAGAACAAAAATATTCCATGTTCTCAAGGGTAACCCGATGAAAAAAGTATACCTATAGCATCAGCATATGTCTCTTGAAATGCGCTAAATAAAATGCACTAAATAGTGCTTTCTAGTAAAATAAATAAGCTTTCTAGTCTTCTCTGATCTGCAACAATGGTCCATGAGTCTCTCCACTTATTACATTAGAACATGTACAACCTTAATTAGAATTACCAGTCTGTGACAGAGGATGTCTTCCAAATATCAAAGTTAAAGGCAACAACAAAACCAAAAAACTTTAAAAAAAAGAGAGAACACTGTGACCTTCATTCCCACCAAAGGCTACGAACATCCCACTACTGGTATTGATGAGTTCGTAGTTGCCCCCTCCAAAGCTGCATCACTCATCAACACAACCATTTGAGTGGACTTCCTAGGCTTGAGAATACAAAAGCTCACAAAGTCAGCCAGTAAACCAGGCACCGTAAACACTTTCTCTGCTTGGAAGTGGTGTGGGATGCCTGGCTGTCTCCACATGACAGGTGGTTATGGAGTTCCCCTGGAAACTGGCAGTCAAGCTCTCACGTCTGGAGTAAGAATTGCCAGGAAATCCCCATGCACCACCAGGTTGTTCTACCTCAGGGGCTCCCAGCTGCACCAAACCTCTGCTCTACATGGTCCTGCTGCAGCTGTGCTTCCTGCTCATCCACCCTCCTGGTGAGCAATTGCACAGGCCTTCCAGAGCCAGGAGATCTGGGATGTCACATGGTTGGTGTGCCCTCTCCAGCCTGGAATTCTGATGGAGAGGTAGTGGGTCAGAGGAAAATCCATCACACCGAGCCAGTGTGCCCGATGACTCTGTGAAGAAAGCAAAGGACAAGGCTGTCACTCCTAACTGTTCTAAGCAGAGATGGGTCAGATTCTCACACAGGCAGTAGCTGAGCAGATACATCTTTTTCTAGACAGTCTGAACAACCTGCTTTCCTCTGAGGAAAGAAACTCGTAAGGTGCTAGGGTCCAGATCATGCAAAAGACCCAGTTCATTTGCAGTTCTTCCCAGTTCTTCTTCTTCAGGCTCCGCTTGTCCTTATCCCTGCCCTGTTTTATGCAACAGCCTCAGAGCTGTTCCCTTTAAAATTACCTGGAGGTACCTCAAATTATCCTCCCTCTCCCAAACACACGCGACCCCAAAACAGACTCACCAATGTCTGAATCCTGCTTGCTGTCCAGTAGGAGGAAGGAAGGATTTTCTTCTGCAGGATGTGGGCTGGGTGCCTGGCACAAGCCCTCCTTCACATCAGCTGGCAGATGTGCATGGTTCAGAGGGCTCATAGCCAACTGTCAAGTGGTGATGGCCTGGAGACGAATAGTTGAGTCCTGTCCGTGAGCTGGGGCCTGCTGGCAGAAGGAGGAAGAGGAGGACTGGCTGTCCCAAGGCAAAGACTACAGGCTGGAGTGTTTCAGGCATAAGTGGTGCCTGTTTCGGTATGAGGATCATGCCAAGAAAGATCTGACAGTGTTTCTGGAGAGGGCTTGGTCCCTCACACTGGTGGTACGGTCTTGATTAGTGCATGCCTCAGTGCACCGTAAGCATACCAGAGGTGAGAGGAGGCCTGAACCTATGTGAATATACCAGATGTTTCACTTCTGCCCTCTCCAGAGAGCTAAGGGTTGTTGCTCTCCAGCCCACAGAGAACCTGACATAAAAGCATTATCTGAATAGCAAAACCAGTGAGTTCTATAAAAACATATACTTGGTGTAGAAGCCCATGAGCAAGGGCAGCTGTACTTAACCACACTGCAGCCTCCTCCAGCTTTGCTTCCTTACTGTCGCACCGGGGGCCTGGGATATTCCCAGGCAATGAGTTCCTTACACAAATGAGGCTTTGGCACAGTTATGGTACCAAGTGTACTCTTCCTACGTAAAGAAGAGACATTCGTGTCCTTTGGGACCAGTTGACATTGAGTTGCCTGTACCAAGGGAGGTCTTGAAGAAGGCTAGCAAGAGATGTAAGGATGGGGGGAGGGTGATGGACCATTTTTTCAGCCTCATAAATATCAGGCTCTTCCAGGCAATATTGGTCATTCAAACAACCTACTTGGTCCTCAGAGATCACTCACGGCACTCCAGATGGAACTTCTAATGGCTCAGAGAGTTTGGATAATCAGCATTTTTGGATCTCAAAGGCAACTCCACAGCTCTCTTGCAGACGAGGGTAGAGAGAGCCACTGCTGTATGTTCTGTACAAACCCACACAAGAGGCATGTCCCTTTTGACTTCCTGTATATAAGTGCCAGAATCCAAGGCTGTTTTCATGAACTTCTGCTTCTAGTTCTAAATTTTTTAAATGGCTAATTGCAGCTGTCTTTGTTGCCGAATGAACGCTTACTGGCTTGTTGTAGCCTTTAGAAATAGATTTATCATGCAAATGCTGACAGAATGTTAAGTATAGCTGAAATAACGGGTAGTACTGTAATAGCCTTCCTTGTGGGTATTGTGCAATAGTTGGTCACAACAGTCCAAAAATAGAAGGATTGTTCTCAAAATAAGTAGTGCACCCGATACGCATTGCTCATCTCTCATCACAAGGGACACTTCTGTTTTGGACAGCTGGACTCTTTCTTGTCTAGATTCAACTGGTCACATGCTACGTTTAGTTATTGTATTTTTTAGGAATTTTGTTTGTTTGTTTCTTTGTATGACTCATTTTCTCATATTTTTCCACTATTTCTATTTACCTGACAGTAAAACACCTATCATACCAAATTATATCAACTGCCTGTATCACCTGTAGTCCTGCTTTTGGTAGTGACCAAAGGGGATTTTTAGAGGAAAGCAATTAAAAAATATATGTCTAGGTACTACTGCAATGCAGGTGCAGGCAGAGCAGGAATTCTCTCCAGGCACGATCCACATAGTCAGCTTACACAGCAACTAATTGGCTTCTCTTTCATTACCTTGAATTGCTAAATATTTTCTTCATGTTTTACAGAATATAAAACCCTGTCTCTTGACCTGCAAATACAATGCCTCTTTGGATGACTTCATACTGCAATGAGTTTCACTATATGGGACTAAAAGCTGCTAAACCTTACACAGCCCTGAGAAACCGAGAACTCCCAGGACTCTCTGGGATGTGCATCTTAGGGAGGCAGGGGTGGGCATTTTTCTTCACACACTGCATTGTTTTCCTTTTACTGAGTATGAGGTTGTTCTCATTTCACAAGAAGAAAAAAGAAGAAACTGAAAAGTTCAATATATACAGGAAGACTTCTGCCTTCCATGCTTATATGTAAAAGAAACCACACCTGAGGAAGAATCTGTGTGCCCAAAGTATGGCCAACACTTTTTCTTTTTTTCTAATAGGTATAATTATCTGAAAATTTCTCCCTAGAAATCCTGCCTTGTATAACTGGATAATCACAAACTACAACAATTCTACTATTACAAAATGCATGTTTTTTAACTTTCACAGAAAAAGTTTATACCAATTCTTTCACCATTAGAGCCTCTTTCCCTTCAGAAGCACCAGTACAATGGCACAGATGCTGACCACTAATTTTTTAGTAATCTGAATTCTTTCTTGACATATCAAATTTATCCATGAGGTCCAACAGTGTATTTCAATTTTTTAACCTGGCAGATGGAAATACCTAACAAATTTTCAGAAGAATTTAAAAATTTGAGGTTTCCTGTGATTATTGTTTCCAAAGTTTGTTTGCTACTCTCCAAAATAAAAAAAAAAAAAATGCAATGAGGAACTAAAAGCTAGGAGCAACCAAACACATTCTGCCTGAAGTTAAGCGAAGGACTCCTCTTCATTTTGATGGGAGCAGGAGAGGTCCCTATAGAGAAGAAAACTGAGAACAAGGTTTTAACTCTACCAAATTTCCCACAGGTTTCCAAAGGAGAAACCACAGAGGCTGCCTAAGAAAAATAAACTAATTTCATCTGCCTCGGTTTATATCTAAAAAAAATCTATAGTTTTAAAACAAACTATACAGTCCTTCTTCAATATTTTTAAAATATATTAGAGTAAAGTAAGGTTTGTGTATGAATAAATTGCCATGTGTTAAAAACTTAACCACAGCAGAAATGCAGTCTGTTCAAGAAAGAAACTTTGGATACAAAAACTTCTAAGTAAGGACTAGTTCTCAAATAGTATATGTACCCTTAGCTCCCATGACTTTCCTAAAATTCTGGGTGTTCAGATTGTGAGTATATTCTTTTGATTCACTGACATACCAAATTTAAATTTGATAGGCATTTTTGGCTGGAGACAGCCTTCATGAGCAGATTTATTTTTTTCTTTCAAAAAGAGTGCTTTGAAGTGCTGCTAATAAATTAGCCATTTAGAAAACTGCATTTTAGAAATAGTGTAGATAATTAGCCATCCCTTTTAGCGTCCTACCACTGTTATCATCTATGTAACTTCTGATATATAGTCATGAATAAACTACTAAATTATGAACTGTAATTAAACAGTTAATATTAACATTCCAAAATGAATATATGTTATGAAATAAAGATTCAGGGAAAAAAAAACCCTAAATCAACTGGGGCTAAACCAACCAGGTGCTTTCCAGTTGAAAAGAAAATAAATGGGGACACTCCACACCCACACAGGGAAATTTCTGAGCTCATTTTTAAACACTTCACAGTTCTATATATATAAGACTTTCAGCAAAAAACTGTTTTAGGGTGTCATGGAAGGAAGGAGTTTTACTAAGACGTCCTGCTATTCAGATATCATTATGGACTGTACCACACCACTTGCACAAAAACCCCCAGAGATCAAAGCCCCATAATGGTAGCTGCTGTGTGAAGAAAAAGCCTGTATCTTAAGGAGCTTATCATCTAAGTAGACAGACTATAATCAGTTTGGTGTGAACTCAGTCTGCATGGCATTTAAGCTATTTCATTTTTTAAAAGGCTACCTTACCCACAAAAAAGATGTGGGCATGAAACTGGACCCTGAATCTCAGCGTCCAGTCAATTATTCAAGTGCTGCCTTTCGGTCTGCAGTATGAAACATTACTTTATCCTGTAAGCCTCAATTTTCCTGAAATTGTAAGTTCCTTCTATGCTGCTTATTTCCCGCAGTGAAAGACACTATATTGCAAAATCTGACCTAATATAAGCCTGTGGACTAAGCATTACAGGGCAGACTTACAAAAGAACTCACAGCTGCTAAAAATAAAATGCAGGACTGCTCATATCCATAATTCTTTATGCTACATGGGAATAATTTAGTGCTTAACAGTAATTAAAAGTTTGGAATAAGAACTTAATTACTTGATATAACCTTATTATTTACCTAAGCACGGCATGCCTAGTAAACTATGCATCTGTGTGTTGAAATAAGCGATTCTTCACCCCAAAAGCTCACCAAGCAGCCGGGCCAGTGGCTGTTCCCCTGTGGAGAGTGGATTTCATGCCATTTCTACATAAAAAAACCACCAACTATGGCAAACATACAGCATGCTCAACACACTTACTGCAAACCCTAATCCAGGTATGGAATGCTAATAGGAGTCATGTGCTGGCCCCAGGCTGATTATTTACCAAATTCAGGAGATAACAGCAATAGATCAAGATTAACTCACCACTCCGGCAAGTTCCCAGCATTCCTACTAGACCACATCAGATGTCAACAGATTATGATTCATCATAGCTTCATTCCGTAATGACTCTCCATTTAAGACCAGAGGAATGTGAAAGATTACTGATACATTTGGCCACTGATGGCCAAGGTTCTGCGTAACTCTTGATCTGACCTTAAAATCAGAGAGCAAGTCACCACAGTGAATGATGGCATGACCTCAGTTCATATGGAAGTCACAGAACAAGAGGAATGGAGACGACTGCAATTCTGACATTTCTCAAAAGAAAAAGGACTGTTGAATGTTTTAACTTCAATTGTGTGAGGCAAAAAATATTCACTAATTAGAATTAAATTTTGCAACCCATGCTAGCACTGAAAAAGGCTTCTTCTTAAATGTATTACAGCCAGATACTTTACTGTTGATATGCTAAAAAAAATAATAATAAAGGAAGAGTCAAGAACCCTATGTTTAGGTTTCCCATAAATATTGTGTTAACTTTGTCTGCATAATCCATGACAAATTAGGTTTAGCAAATTCTGACCTATCCCCAAATCTCAAAAGGGCAACCACCTACCATGCACAATTTAGTAAAACACTCTTCTTATGTTGATTTATATATAGAACTGTGGGTTGGATGGTCTTAAAACATTTAAGTTTAGGTTTCTGATAAGTTCATACTCTGGAAAAAATATTTAACTGTCTGAAAAAAAATGATTCAGAATTAAAAGGTCTCGACTGGGATGACGCCCCCATTGTATGTGATAAACAGCTGTAGATGACAATCTTAACTCCAAAGACTTCACTCTTTAAAGGCAAAATTAAAGAAAAGCAAACAATGTGAAGGTAGTCCAGCCTGTATTCAGCTTTTCACAGTCATATAATTTCAAAAGTACTGTGTCCAGTATTTTCTCACCATGTAAGTGAGCCTGGCATCTGGGTGAGGGCACCTACCTAGAAGGTAACAAATGAGGTTTTAGATTTCATCAAGGAGAAGAGAATTTGCAACTTGTGCTTTTCATTTCCTGGCCAAGGGATCTAGTCATTAGGGTATTACATATAACTGACATAGGCTAGTCTGCAGATGGTAAATTTAGGGCTGTAAACTTCATTCTCAAGGACTGGTAGACCCAAGATAATAAAATAGAGTACTGCCAAGCTTCTTCATAAGAAAGCAGGGAAATAAGTAAGAACAATCAGGCACTTTCTATGAGGGCTCTGCTGAGGCAATTTTGCATCTTATCTGAAAATTCAGGAGGAAAAAAAAAACACCACTATGTGAAGCCCTAGTTATTTATAGTTTATGTTTACTCCTTGTTCAGTAAAATAAATTTTCAGAGTACTACTGTGATAAGACATAAAAATGTTACTTGTTATACTGACATGCACTCTACTAAAAACTTTACAAATGGAAATAATGCTGCTAAAATTCTCTTATTTATGTTTCTAAGCACTGTATTCCTATCCACCATATCATTCTTCATGCCCTAAGCACCTTCTTGATAGCCTGCTTCTTAAATTGCTTTTTATAGATTAAATGGTTTTTTTCCCAGCAAATCACATCCTTTCAGTATGTAAGCCATGCAAGTGAAGCCAAAGGGGAGTGGTGTGCAAATCAGATGAAGGAGCAGGTCACTGAGATTCCTGCTTTGCAGAATGCTCCCATCTCCTGCCACTACACCTTGTGTCTGACCAACCCCTTCCCACCTCTCCTCCTGGGATCTCTCTCTGCCCACATACCCTCTTTCCACTCTGCAGATCTCTCCTATTCTTCACATCTCTCTCCCTAACACCACCTGACTCTCCCATATATTCTTCCGAGTACTCCTATCATTTCACCCCACTTCCCTTTCTCCATCCCTTCAGTCCTACCTTAGTGCCTCTTTGATGCCCATTCTTACTCCCTGGGAGTGGCAGACCCACCTACTAGTTCCCTGAACTACTGTCCTCCCTTGTGTCCCCTTCTATATTATCTGACCTTGATGTTCTTGGCCACAGGAAGGTAATCTGGACGCATTCTCTGAGGGGAGACCTTATCACTCTCTACAACTACCTGAAAGGAGGCGGTAGCAAGGGGGAGGACGGTCTCTTCTCCCAAGTAACAGGCGATAGGACAAGGGGAAACGGCCTCAGGTTGAGCCAGGGGAGGTTTAGACTGGACATTAGGAAAAATTTTTACATTCAAAGGGTTATCAAGCATTGGAACACGCTGCCCAGGGAAAGGTTGATGCACTATCCCTGGAGGTATTTAAAAGACAGGTAGACATAGTGCTTAGAGACGTGGTTTAGTGATGGTTTTTGTCAGAGTTAGGTTGATGGTTGGACTCGATGATCTGAAAGGTCCCTTCCAACCTAGGCAACTCTATGATTCTATTCTATGGCTGACCATCCTGCTGGCCAGCCAGAAGGTGTATCTACACCAGCTATCAGATCAGGTCAGATCAGATCAGTTCACACACTGTCTCCCAGGTGCTGGTGGCTAAAAGACCTGCCATATGCGTGTATGTTGTGCAGAGCTGCCCTAGGTGATCAGACATGAGCTATGGACTTATCATAGGCAAAAGGGCAGCTCAAAGCATCCGACATTATCCAGCTAAGGCCAAGCTTGACCTGCTGAGGCTGAAGACTCAGACGCCACCAGCGTATTGCAAGCACTACACCATGGATTTCCTGAGCAGTGTCACAGCTGGATTTCCTTCACTTGGACAAGTGGCTATGGTCAGACCAACCCTGTCCTTTTGGGAAGAAGACAGATTTTTATGTTTTTGCTCTCTACCAGTTGTGGAGTTTGAGCGTAAATTTGGAAAACTAATTGCTTCACTAGCCTCTCAAAATTGTGAAAACTGTGACAAGGAGCCCTGCCTAAACTTGTTGATTCATTGATTGTTTAATCTCCTAAAATTGTTTTGTATTCCTTTCCTACCACACCTCAAAAAAAAGCTCTTTGCCTAAAAGTGGCAAAAATCACTGCTAATGACTGGGTTAATAATAAGGGGCATCCATTAGTAATGACGTAATTCTAAGTTTTTAGATGCCTGTTAATCTGGGATTTTTTTTTTTCACTGCAAAGAAATGCTAGATATTTGACCTCTGCCTTTTTTCCCATTGCAATTGTCAGAATGGTTACTTTTACACATAGTACTTATGACTTTAAAAGTAACTCAGTATGATACACACACACACATACTCTGGGGCATGCAAGTAAGGAGACAGGGTCTAATTTCATAACTCACAGCTCCATTCATGCAGATTTATTGCCTAATTGGGCATAAATCCTGTCATTCTCTGTGGTTTAGCATAGGAAACTATATAGTTATACTAAGTCATGGATAAGAAATGGTGATCACTGCATGGATAACAAGCTGAATAGTCAAACAGTGCTCAGAAGCATTATTAGCATCTCTTTCTGCCTTCATAAGATCATTAGTGGAATACTGGGTTCGACTTCGGTGCCTGTATCTTAAGCAGATGTTGATAAATTAGAAAGAGTTCAAAAGGAGACACAGAAACAGCTGGAAATCTAGAAAACAGGTATCGGTGAATAAAGTTCATATAAAGTAGTATGCACATATGATTAAGAAGGTTAAGAAGCAATTTAGTCATCCTCTCCAGATATAAGTATGGGGATATTTTTGATACTAGAGAGTTCTTTAGTTTTCATTCAAATGCCTAACAAAGTTCAACAACTGGAAGCTGAAGCTAGAAACATTAGAAATAAAGGAGTTTTAAGAGTCTGAACAGAACAATTCACCTATCATGAATTTCTCATCCCATAAGGACCATAAATCAAGATGATGCATGTTCCTAAAAGATAAGCTCAAGCTAAAGAAAAAGAAAAAAACACAACCAAAATCCAAAACTTATGGCCTTCATAAAAAAACCCCCATGTACTGAAACTACATGGTGAGTACGAGGTGGGGTCAATTGTTTGGTGGTAATAGTCCTGCCTAGGCTAAAAAAACTATGAATCCTAAAATGAGGCATGCTACAAGATGTAATCCAAGAAAGGCCAGACCCAGCTGAACTTTCACTGATAAGTCCACATGTGCAGCATTAGTGCCTCTGTGACTCCAGGCGTCATATTTCACAATCACCTAGGGCGTTACTGAGTGAAATAACCTTCCCACAAAAATGAATATTGTTACTACATCCTATACACTCCTGGAAAATACATGCAAAGGAAACGAGAAAGTAATTTAAATGTAGCTTTAAATCATGTAATTGGTCAGAAAAATAAAAGCTGTTTCTATGAAAGGTGGACCTTTTTAAAAGAGAAGGGGGCCCACTCCAGTAGCTTCTTAATCCAAGACTCAAGCACCTATTTTCACTTCTTCCAAGACTTCATCAAGAGCAGTTGGCTAGAACTGAACAAGCAGACTTAGCAGCCAGCTTCCTCAAAAGTATGGGAAGTCACTGGCAATGATCTCTCTCTGCCAGTTAATATCACTTTGCAGCCTTAGGCTCCAACCAAATTGGTCACAGAGACAGAGACATCCAGGCAACTCTGGTTGTGAGAATATTTGTCTCAATCTACTGTCCAACATAATGCCATACTCTGTTCTGTACACTACACAGGTGGTCATGGTTATCTCCCTTCCCTTGACTAGATGTTCCCGTAAAACATACCTCCACCACAGTGAGGGCTCACTGTCCTCAGGGTGTCCGGCCGTACCTGTAACCTCCTCTGACCATCACTTGCGAGGGCAGAAGGTTTGTCCCAGAGATGAAGTTCTCGCAGAAGCTGGAAATGGATTCCAAACACAAACCAGAACGATCGCTGACTTTACCACTTTCTGAGCCAAAGGCAAAAGCAAGTCCTTGGCTTTAACTTTCCCACAATAACCTCTTAGCACACCTTGGAAAACCCCACAAAAATATCAGCAGGTTTAGAAAGTAGAGTGCAAGTAGCCAAGTGCTGCCTCCCTTTCCCTTATTTATGGGGGAAGCATTCAGATGACAACTCAAAATTTTCACCTTCTTCTCCTCCAAGTACAAAGGAGTCTCTTTTGAGCCATCCTGCTCTAACATAAACTTACAACACGTATATAGCTTGAAAAACCAAAACCAACAACAAAAGTCTTACAAAAATACAGCACTGCAGGCATGATTCTTCCCTGGGGAGAGGATGAAAGAGTAACATGTGACAGATGTTTGTCATGTCATTTTACATAGTATTCAAATGCACTCAGAAACAATAGCGATGGTATAAAAACCTAAACAGACCAGACTGAAACAAAGTGTTATGAAAATAACACTTGAATAAGAACAAAAGGAATTAAATATAGAAAGACCAAGAAAGTGGTTTTAGGAAGCTCTGTTGATTTTTTATGTCAATTTTAAAAAAGAATAAAGTCTCTTTTAAGGACTCTCTCAAATCCCAAATTTGTCTCCATTATCTGCTGACTCAGAGACTTCACAAGAGACTCTGGCTGGGAAACTGCAGGGGTTGCTTCCGACATAATACAGTATTGATGTACCACTGAAAGATGTAACAACACCATGAAACAGAGCATCCTCTCAGCCTGCAGGGTTTCTAGCTATTCTCGTATGCTCCGTATTTCCTCCCTGCAGCCAAAACCTCATTTTCCCTTATGTAAAACTTTCTATACGCATTTTATAAACAAGCAGATAAAAAGAATAAATAAATTATCCTCAGGGAAAGTGGCTGAGCAGTGAAACGTCAGAGTGTAATGGATACCTGATCATATAGGCATAAATTTCAACTATGAAGTGTAAAGAGAAGTGAAACACTCTAATGATTCATTCAGTCATATAAATATGTATGAAGGCAACTTAAAAAATTGTTCACCCAGTTTGGGCAGTATGTATTTTAGCAGGCGAACTACTGCACAGTGGTTGCACGTGCCCCTGTGGGGAAGACAGCGCAGATGCTTTGATTTTTCAGGCTGCTGCTATTCACTAAGAGACAGTGAAAGCATCATTCTTCAATCTGAACTGGGTATTGGTATTCCATTCTAGACCTGAGGTGCTGAAATCATTCTTCAAACATAAGCTGTTAAGCAGTCTAAGCAAAGAAAAATCCTTTATAGCTTTTTTCTATTTGTGTTTAGGTATTTGGATTCTGCAATAATTAGATTAGGAGGTATCTTCAAACAGTTTCTGATACTCCTACCACAAATGATAAGAAAACAAAATTAAAATGCAGTTTACCTGCAGCTGCTAGAAAAAAAAAAACCAACTATCTGCCTTCATAAACTTTTTTTCCTCACAGAGGCTCAAGACCCACAAAACTCCACTCTCTTCAGTAGCCTTTGCTTTTCATCTCAGCATAAGAACTATTTTTCACAAGCTGTTCCCAAATTTAAGAGTGCACTTCCACTGATTTCCCCATTTCTGCATATGTAACAAAAGTTTTACAACATAAGTAAACACCTTACATACAACATTAAAGAGATGTCCCTTCCTAAGCTAGTGGGACAGAACAGGGCAGAAAAATATAGAGCTAGCTAAAGAACTGAGATGGATTCATGGTCTGACAGAGGCAGAGAAAACAGCTAGTCGAAACCCACCCCCTCCACACCCGTCCTGTTGGTCAAAGGGCTCTGGAGGGAGGAAGGCACTGGTGGAGGGCCTGGGGTTGGTGAACTCCTGAACATCACAGATGCTACAAACTCTACAACAACAATTTCGCAGAACAGAAAATAGACATTCTTCCTTCGGCAAGGGATTCCCAGATAGGGAAACGAAACACAAACAAACAAAAAAAATCCCTCATTAGTCATCATTAGGGGCTGGTGCTGCTCCAACCAACTCATCAAAAAGCTGGAAGTCAGATGGGTAACAACTTTTCCCTTTCTCCTGCATCTGCAAATCCTCAGCAAGCAAGCTGAAGAAAGGAGAGGACACGCAGTCACTGAAAAAGAGATCCCCTCTGCTTCTCAAAGAGGAGCTCCACTCCACTTTTCTTTAATCCATTTAGGAATTAAAACTGGTTTATCCACATACTTAAATTTAATCAGGAACATATTTAGGTTAGAACAACATACAGGCTTCCCATTCATAATCCCATATTGACACACCCTGGGGAATATCCAGCAAAGTCGGTGAGCGTATAAAGATGCAGCTGCCAAGTAAAGTTTTCCTGAGCGCCTAAACCACCCGAAAATCTCACTGGCTGCCTCTATACCTTTCAGCACCAGTCTTTAAAAATAGAGCTGATGGTCTTTGGTCAAGTAATCAAGGATTGCAAGATCATACCCTGATTTTGGAGCACTTCCTAAGCTCCAAGGGGATTATCTGTTCCAGTTACTACCCCAAGTGATTAAGTCACATGATTCTGAGTACATCACAAATAAGAGGCCAAATCTGCTTTTCTTCTGTACAAAACATCTTACAACATGTGAATCAACACAACATGTAAATGAGGTAAATTTTATCCTCAGTGGTCAGGCAGGAGTATAGAGAAAAGGAGATCAATTTACTCTTTCACTGTCCAGTGAAAAAATATCAAAATCAAGACATAAATTCAGCCGCTGGTGCTGTGTTTGCATGGCTAAAACTCACTTGAAATATAACCTCTAAAAAGTGCCCTTTAAAACTCACTTAGATTTTTTTAACTCAAGCAATTTTAAGATCACCAAAGTTAAAGAAAACTGTTAGGGGCAACAATTCTGCAGATGAAGTTTGAACTTCTTGCAAAATTGGACCATGGAGTTATAAATGCAGGTAATTTAGACTCCGACAAGCCTTTGACAATACTTCCCTATTTTATTATTATGCATTAAAATCTATTTATTTATTGCAGTTAACAAGTAAATTTTACTTTTCTCCTGTGTTGCTTTTACATTGTTAGAGTGAATACTAATGCATATAGAGCTTATGAGGAGTCATCTATGACCAAACAAAGGAAAGAATCTTACAGCCTGGATCAGACAAATACAATACAATACAATACAGTAAGTATTGGACTACAGGGAAAAAAAAAATCATTGGGTAATCTTATTGTGCTCCTGAAGGATGTAAAGCTTATTCTTCCCCCCGCAAATATCTCATATTAAAAACAGTTCACAGAATCACAGAATGACAGGGGTTGGAAGGGACCTTAGTAGATCATCTAGTCCACCCCCCTGCCAGAGCAGGGTCACCTTAGAGCAGGTTACACAGGAACGCGTCCAGGCGGGTTTTGAATGTCTCCAGAGACGGAGACTCCACCACCTCCCTGGGCAGCTTGTTCCAGTGCTCTGCCACCCTCAAGGGAAAGAAGTTCCTCCTCACGTTTAGGTGGAACTTCCTATGTTCAAGTTTGTGCCCATTACCTCTTGTCCTGTCACTGGGCACTACCGAAAAGAGCCTGGCCCCATCCTCCTGACACCCACCCTTTTTATAACTACTTATAAATAAGTATTTATAAGCATTAATATGGTCCCCCCTTAGTTGTCTTTTTTCCAGACTGAAAAGACCCAAGTCCCCCAGCCTTTCTTTGTAAGAGGGATGCTGAAGTCCCCCAGGAGTTATCTACTTTAAATTCATTCTCTTTTTTTTCCCCTCAGGAAAGGATGCAGACAGTGATACACAAACCTGCTCCTTGAGTCATGATGACAACTTTTACGTATTTTATTTTCACAGACTATTCCTGGTCATTCAAGAAATACAATATATATCTTTTTGTTTCTTTAAACAAATACTTTGTATATCAGGTGGTCAAATGCAGCCTAGAGTCCTAGTAAGTAAAAGTTACTGGAAACTGTAATAAATTTACAAAAGCACTGCCATTGATGCCTCCCAACCCTATCGTATTTACCAGTAATCTGCTCTTTTAGAAGGGATCCATAAAGTTTTTGAACTCTTACGGTAACTGAGACATTCTGCACAAATGGCTGCAGGACACAGGCAGAACCTCCCTAGTGTACCTGTGTTACAACTCCATGAGGAGTTCCCGTAGGGTACACCAGCTGCTCCTCGGTGACACCCCTCTCCCCTGCATTCTCCACCTGCAGCCCAGGGCTCCCCAGACCTGCCACCCTGGGCACCGTCCCTACCTGACATGCCTTCCTCTAGGCAGTCACCTAGGTGAAAAACCACCTTCCGTTTCATTCCGAATGCCCACAGAGCAGCATCTGCGCCACGAAAGGCACCCCTGGACCTTCCCAGCCAGAGGTGAGCTGCTCTGTTTGTGGTATGAAGGAATTCACGCTGCTGCTCTGTAAGTGCACCATTACAGTTACTTTCCAACTTACCGCTTCTCAAGTGTATTTACCCTGGGAAAATCAATGAGTTTTACCAAGAGCAAAACGACTTGCACACACCATGGTCACTCAATTATTTATGGGGGATCTATGACACTCCTAATAAAAAAAAAAAAAAAAAAACCAAAACCCACAACAAAAATCCCCACTTCCTCATCATATTAACCAGTTATTTGTCTTTTCCACAAAGATAAAAAATAATCCATTAGCATCTTTGAGATACATGGCTACTTCCTTTTCCCTTTCCGTAAACACTGATTCTTATTTTATATGTGTATACACCAAAGAAATAAGATGTAATGTTTCCTCCTCTTGAGTAAGGTACTCTGTGGAAATGAAGAACCCTGTATTACTGCTTGGAATTAGGCAACACCAAATGTAATGAACTGGTAAGACTGCCAAATGGCTCTTGTAAATAAATAAATGAGTGAACTAAATCACGCAATACAGGGCAGTAGAAAAGAGAATCACTAATAACCCTACCAGTTTTAGTTCATATACTGGAACCCCAGAGAACAAGAGACAGTTGTGATGTTGACTGAGATCAAGTTGCATTTTTTGCCAATATGAGACAAGCTTTGGCCTCAATCCCAAGTGATCATCGGTGTTTGACAGTCCCACAGCTCTCTCAGGGTCCCCCAGATCACAAAATCATTTGAGGAAACCAACACTGTGCTAACCAAGTACTGAAACCTTATTCTCTTAGAGGAGGTTTCAAAAGGACTATTGTATTTCAGAGATTTCCTGCTGCATTATGTCCTTCTGAAATCCCAGTCTTGACATGCTTTTCTATAGGTCTAGACACTGTAGTATCCCAATACTGAATATTCTACCTCAAAACTTATGGTTTTTTTCAATGTTCTATGGTCTGGGCTGCCCAAAATTGAATTTATTTTTTTAACATTAGATGTCCGTATTTCCTAGTGAGATTAATCATGATTCAAAGAAGCTGTGAAAACCATTTAACCACAACTTCAGCACTCCACTTTAACAAATGGATTTAGATCTTAGATTTAGATTTTAGACCAGGGCTTACTATTCAAAAACATCAAGCACCCATAATTCTAACCTCAGTAAAAGCTAGAACTGCTCAACATTTAACAAAAATAAATGTTTAAAACAATTAAATAAAAAAATCCAAAATACTCCTGATTTCTCAGGTGAATCTCAGGTAAGATTGTCAAAATACATTTTCAATTTCAAATGGCTTTTGATAAATTTTATTAGGTAAAAGTCTTNTGTATTGGCTAAGACCTTTAGCTGAGGAAGTGCAACTGGACTTCGTAGCATCATCCATCTCAATTGCTTTGTGGGCAGCAGATTACACAAAACTAAAGGTGATGCAAACTGACATTACTGGTTCTTGGTTTATATGTGAATTACATGAGTATTTGATAGGTTAAGATATTTAAGATATTTATCATCTGGTGGATAATAGTTTGTTATGCACCAAAGCCANCAGATCACAAAATCATTTGAGGAAACCAACACTGTGCTAACCAAGTACTGAAACCTTATTCTCTTAGAGGAGGTTTCAAAAGGACTATTGTATTTCAGAGATTTCCTGCTGCATTATGTCCTTCTGAAATCCCAGTCTTGACATGCTTTTCTATAGGTCTAGACACTGTAGTATCCCAATACTGAATATTCTACCTCAAAACTTATGGTTTTTTTCAATGTTCTATGGTCTGGGCTGCCCAAAATTGAATTTATTTTTTTAACATTAGATGTCCGTATTTCCTAGTGAGATTAATCATGATTCAAAGAAGCTGTGAAAACCATTTAACCACAACTTCAGCACTCCACTTTAACAAATGGATTTAGATCTTAGATTTAGATTTTAGACCAGGGCTTACTATTCAAAAACATCAAGCACCCATAATTCTAACCTCAGTAAAAGCTAGAACTGCTCAACATTTAACAAAAATAAATGTTTAAAACAATTAAATAAAAAAATCCAAAATACTCCTGATTTCTCAGGTGAATCTCAGGTAAGATTGTCAAAATACATTTTCAATTTCAAATGGCTTTTGATAAATTTTATTAGGTAAAAGTCTTAACTATCACATACTTTACTCTTTCATTTATTATATATAGAAAAATAATTTTCTTTCATCCTAGGTAAACCTGATACTAATTTTAACTATTCTATAAATTAACGTGTAGTAGAGTTTCTTATTACAGCTAAACTGAAGAGTTTTTATTAAAACATATTAGAAACAAAGCTCTCATCTGAGAAATTTATAATTAAATTATAAACATGTTCTCAAGGCTTATACAGCTGTTTGGCAAAATCTACCTATTTATCTGCATTAGAGCAGCTGGGGGATTTTTAAAACTCAAATCTGACAAGAGAGTTTGAATTTTTCTCAGAATGCAAAAAAATTGCACGTTAATGCTTTGTTCCGAGATAATGTGCTCATATCAACCTCAAGCAATTGTTCCACCAACAAACTGCTTTTTCAGCTGCTGTGATGCAGCCACCTAACTCTGAGTTTCTTTTCCAGTTCTTAAGTCAAAATTTAGGAAGTACTTATCTTCAGAAAGCTCAAGATATTGCCCCTGTAAATGGAGTAATGAGAGCCTCTGGTACCTTAAAATACAAAGAACAAAGTGGAGTGTATTGTGTTTTCAGTTTTGTCCATGAATCCAGAGCAATTCCAGACCAGATTTAATCGGGGTTTACAATGTCTTAACTGACAGCAGATTTTGTCCCCACATTGTAGGTAAATACCTCCAAATAGAAGTAATCTATTTCAGACAGTTGACATCTTATATTTGTTCAGGTAGGTGAATTCTTTTCCTTTAAAAGAATTGTTCTTTCAAGACTATCCAAATAAACTAACCATAGTTTTGTAAAATCAGTTTGAGGCAAAAGAAAAGAAGATGACCCCCTATCTTACCTCACATCTGAGAAAATAAACAAGCCCACTCCTGGAATTTAGAATACCTAACAAGCTACCTAACAAATCTCACAGTTTGACAGTGCATGAAAGAATCGATATCTTCAGAAAAAAATGCTGAAATTCAGTATCTTTAATACAAAACAGAAAGATCAAAGGGGTAACTTACACTTTTTTTCCTTTCAAAACCACTTTCATTTGGAATCAAGTTGGAAACTTGGTTCTGAAGTGGGGCTTTATATTTTTCTTGCCTTATCCTGTGTGCATCAAGTACTCCCATATTTTACTGAAATATTGCAGCCAGCCTGTAGGATTTGGGCAATTAAAATCTTGCAAAGACAGATCAAGAGTTAAATCCAGTTACCTTTAGTATTGACTATGAGACCAGGATTTTTGTAACTCTCTTCACTTTCAATGCTGCCTCTACAACAAACAGAAGAATGCCCACAAGTATGAATTTGGATGAAAATGAAGTGCAAAACCTCAGAAAAAGAAAGAAATATAATGCAGAAAGTAGATTCCTTACATTAGGAAATAAAATAGACAAATCACAGAATGACAAAAATGTAGGGGAGGAATAACAAAGAAACAGAGAGATGTATTTTTGGCCAGATATCTTCTGAAGTGTTCACATACCCTCAGGAGAAAAATCTAGTGCAAAGATAATAATCACAAAAAACATTAACTTCTACTACTATAGTTGGAAAGTAAGGAATTAAATTGTCTGGAACTACCCCAGAGTCCAAACATTTGGCCACAGGTATTAAATAAATGCTGAAATAAAAGCTCCAGCACACGTGCTACCCTGGTGAAAGGAGAAGGGTAATGCACTCGGTGAGCATCCTTCTTGCCTCTCCCAGCCAGCAAAGAGAAACCATCTCTCTTCTGTAATAATAACAGAAAAGACACTTCTCAGCTAAGGGAAAAGCCTTTATTTGCCATGCAGCTAAAAAACACCAAGAAAACAGCCACAGTAAAAAAGATCACTGACTTGGTTAGAGTATTGTCTCAAAACTGATATGGGAAACATCTTGAGCCAGTATATTGTGTGTAGAGAAAATGAACAAATACAAATACACCCTTGAACTAAAAATATCATTATAATTTATCTCTTATTTACACAAGATCTGATTCAGCTTTGGGAGTTTAATTTTCAAGGCTCAGGTCAATATTGAATAATTAGCATTTACATGTCTCTAGGTCATATTAGTATGCTACCCTCACAACTATTGCACCACAATTATTAACTGAGTTACCCTCAGAACCCCTTTCTGAGGAACAGACCTATTATTAGTTTAATACTCTATGTGATTTAATTATCATTGGGGAACTAAGGCAGGGAGACTGAGAAATTTATTTAAGAATTATAGAGAATCAGATAGAACCACCATCTCCCAACTGCTGGCCCATTGCCTTATCTACTTATAAAATATCGACATATCTTAAAATCTACGTCACTATACATTTCAAACACCTCATTGAAAATACTGAAACTACCTGTAGATTTGTCACTTTAAAACAGGCAATAGACATGACAGTGACATTATCATATCTCAGCGCTGTATCACATGAGATATATCATAAACCGCTGTCCTCTTGTCATGACTGTGATATACAGACCCCTTTACATATACAGTTGCATATAAATAACTACAAAAGCGAGCTTTCAAGAAGTGATGTACTGGTCTGTCTCAGTATGGTAAGGAGTGGTTATACAGCCAACCTCCAGCCCTTCCTCCGTCCCCCCAGATGTCACCACCCAAGTCCCCAGATGGCACCGGCACCGCTCTCCCCTCCTGGCAGCAGCCACCTCGGTTCCCTTCTCCTGGACGTGGAGGTGATGAGCCACGGCAGAGACGTCCCCCATCTCCACCAGCTGCAAGCTAAACACTGCTGATGGGTTTCTAAAGCATCACATCAACTCTAACAGATTAATACTGGTTTTAAATTATGGAGCCTCCCAATCTTCTTCTGAATGCTTTAAATTTTTATTTTTACTTCCCTTCTGTTTGTTCTTTTTTCTCTTAGGGTTTTCTCTTTTGGGGGGGTGGTTATCTCTTTACACCTTAAGACAGCATATATATCAACACTGAGCTCCTCAGGACTGGAAGGCTTTTTCATTCTCTGTTCATTAAGTGCCATGGATAGCAACAACAAAACACTTCATATATTGAGTGTTCTGGCATTTGAGCTATAGAATAAAACACATATTGAAAACACAGGGTAGAAGTGTTAAAAGAGCTGAGAGCTCCAACGTCTTTGAAATACGATGAGATTATGCACATAACTCCCTTCAAATCACAGGACTGAAGCCTGTGATACAGGAGAGTGTTTATCTGATGGATGCTGAACATGCTCCAACATACCAGGGAGGCCCCAGACACATGGGGTCAGAGAGTTGCTCTGGATCTGTTTTGACACAGTACAGAAAACCCGAACCTCTTCTGCTCATAAAATGAAAAAAGCATGTCCTAAATCAGGAAATGGTGACAAAACCAGGACATTTTACGTACTTAGCAAAAGACATTTTACATGCTTAACAAAACTTGGATGAAAAGACAGATTTTGGGTTTTATTTGGAAATCCTTGATTCTTCTGAATTAAATAAAATTCTTAATGTTACCCTAACTTAACCACTTATGCATTAAACATACAGTTTCTCCAAAGGTTTCTGTTATACAGATTCATAAAAATTGTGAGGAAGACAAATTTTTTTTAGACCAAGGATATTTATTTCTTCTGCTAAGCTGAATCATATTGTACCATGAAGGACAACAAACAGCTTTAACGAACTGTTAAAAAGAGACTTTTCAACTACTCTCTGCCTGTGGATTCTGGCAGCGGAGGAGCCTGCCGGGAGCACCGGCCCCTGCCCCGCTCCCAAAGCCCATGGCGGGACAAGCAGCACAGCACAGAGCCCATCAGTGGGTAAGCCTTTGGGTCAGCAAGGCAGCCAACTCGATGCTGAGCCCAAGCTTTAGGTGCCAATACAACTGGAAAGATGTCGGAGGAAAGAGGAGAAGGGAGGGATGGAAAGTTCCTCTCTGGAGATGGGCAGCATGAATGGAGAGCAGGCAGCAGTCCCAGGGGTGAAAGCAAGACTCTCCTCAATCTCCCATGGTTTCCACAAGCACAAGGGGCTGGAATCATCTCTCTGGGCAGAGTAACCTCCCTCGCTTTTCCCTGCCTGTAGTCAGGGTCAGGGCACCATCTCCAGGCCTCTTCCATGTCCCAAGCTGGGCTGTAGCACAGCCCTTCCCCTGCATCACAGCCAGGGCTCAGAAGGCAGGACATCTCCATTTCCCAGGGAAATTTCCCAGGGAAACTTCCCAGCTTTTATATTAGATGCTGTGCTTCTTAAAAAAAGCAGCTAAAGAGTCCTATGCTAGGATATGTATTATGAAAAGATGGAAATTCTCATGCAGTAGCACCAGCACCCCAGACTGACAAATCTTTGTAGGCTGTTGAGCAATGGGATGGAATTACTCAGCACTGTCTTCCACTCCTACCTCTTCTTTTCCTCTTTCCTCCATTTTCTTTGCTGGCCAGATTATTCTTTATATTTATAATACGCAGTTACAGAAATACTTCACGAACCTTTCCAAAAAACAAGGCAATCCAAAATTTCCTTGTTTCATAAACAGTTCTAAGATAGAAACAAATTACAGGCAGTGCTTACAGACATCTTTAGTAAGCAAAACTCAATTACAAACTTTTAAAACACAGCTCTAACACACGGAAGTGCAAGATCTCCAGTCGATTGGCAATTCTCCCACAACAGAAATGCAAAATATTCCACACTGAACTGTGAACTTGATAAAACCGATATGAAATTGCCCTGAGTAGTTGATATTGGCACACGAAAATAAAGCAAAGCTCAGCAAGACACATGAAATTCATGCATTTCCAATGTAATTCCAACCAGCATAGCATAAATCAGCATGGGCCTGTAATTCTTGGCTGTCTTGTTTGACATAAGCAAAGCAGAAATTATGTGTTGTTGCAGGTGCTTTGCAAGCAAACATGATGCCCAGCTGATTCTTAACAGACAAACTTTTTTCAAAGGAAAATGAGCTGAATAATAAAAGAAATAACCCAGGTGGAAGTAGTTATGACCATCCCTGGGCTGGAACAGGCAGAAGCTATTGCATTATGTTAGGATGGCGCTGGAAACATGTTACTGCTATGGGAACGAGGAGCTGGCTCCAGCAGGCTCCTGAAGCATCCCTGGGGATGGCAGCCACTTCCAGCCAGGCCAGTCGCTGGGCTGCTCAGCAGGAGCAGCTCCATTAGGCTCAAACACTGTAAATGTCAGTCTCACCCTGCAAGCTACAGAACACCTGCATTTTCTGCTGAGAAAACTGCAGTTTCTAGCCCCTCAAAGCCAAATTCTAAAGTTATAGGACCTACAATATTGTTAATCAAATTGATTATTTCATTTTGTAAATGTAAGAGTTTCTTGGGTTTTATACAAAGCCACAAATGTATAAGATACTTTATAGGACTTAAAGATGAAGCCCTTCTGCTACAGGTCCCTTTTACTTTTGAAGATATGTTTTGCATAAAATTCAAAGCATTCGGAGCAGTCAAACAGCCCTTGCAGTGTGTAGGTTAGAGCAGCAAGGGGGGAAAAAAAGGGTCAGGAAAAAATCTGATATGTGCAAAGTCATCTACTCTTTATAATAAAATGTAACCACTTGATTTAGAAAATAATTACTGCAAATTCAACAGATACGCTCTTCATAACAGAAAAATATATTTAAAAAAACTCTAAAATATAAAGAAGGATCCTTGACTTGCAGACCTGGGTGAACCACCTTGGTTGGGTTTTTTTTCTCCTGTTTTCTGCTGCCCCTCTGAAAAACTCCAGTGTAAATCATATATTGCAGGTCGATCCTCCCTAACTGCAGGCTGTTTTCAGGAGACAGCAGTATTTGAAGCTGCCAGGCCAAGGGGAAAAAAAAAAAAGATGACAAAAAGGCTACAGAGACTCAGAGGCTCGGCGGTTCCCGGGTTTGATCAGAAATCGCCTCTCAGCAGTGGCACACAACACTGTTTTCAGGCAAAACATGAATAAACATGTGCATAAACTTCTGACTCAGAGCAATGCCCCACTAGTTCTGTGACCCATCAGACCTTCGAAGATAAACAATGCTGAGATGTGGTCAGTTCTTGCTAGGAAGGCTTCTGGACATGGACTTAAAAGCTGCAAGTAGTTGGTGATTGAGTAGCTGGCACTCTTCTTGCTGGGCATGACCCGTGTCCAGCAATGGGGCAGGGAGCACTTGCTCTCAAGTTGGACAGATATAACTAAGCTGAGAAAGACTGGTCAGAAACCAAGGATGCTGCTTAAAAAAAAAAAAAAAAAAAAAAAAAAAAAAAGAAGGGTTGGGCAACCGGTTTCATTTTATGCTTTTAAAAAATTAAACAAAGGAAAAAGAAGGAAATCCTTCAAATACTAGTTGAGGAATTCCCACTCAAGTGGGAATTAGTCCTGCACCAAGGTTCACTGGCAATTACTGTACAAACCTGCTCCACAGGATGGTCTCTGAGTCAGTTTAGGAGCCCATTCAAGTTACCTGCTTGCAAGCATGAATTTGGGGACAGCTTTATGGTGCCCCATCTGACATTCCCTGAAGGAAAGCTCAGGTCCCCACCACCTAGCTAGCTACCCACTGCTCACTCATCTGTTTTGGGATGTAGTTGGGCCCAGCACGCTGTGCAGCTTCAGCTATCCCATCCTTCTGATGACAGTGGCAGACAGACACATGGATGAGAAGAAACTCAGTATTCTCCAGCACAGGATGACCTCAGCACCCTCCAAAGACAGGTATTTTCATCTCCTGCCGCAAGGACACCTGCCATGCCTGAACAGCCCCATCGCTGGCTGAATTCAGTGAAGAGCTGGTGACGGTCCTAGGAAGGGAATGATCCCAGTGCTATTCCACCAAATACAGTTTGGACCTTTCCTTTACAGGACTATTAACTCTGGTGCCTGAGCCAAAGTCCCACTCATCTCACCTACTGGAGTCCTCAACAGAAGAAGGAGATGGACCTGTTGGAGCAGGCACAGAAGAAGGCCACAAAGATGTTCAGAGGGCTGGAGCACCTCTCCTATGAGGACAGGCTGAGTTGGGGTAGTTCAGCCTGGAGAAGAGAAGGCTCCGGGGAGACCTTGTAGCAGCCTTTCAGTATCTGAAGGGGGCCTACAAGAAAAGTGGAGACGGACTTTTTACAAGGACATGGAGTGATAGGACAAGGGGCAATGGCTTGAAACTAGAAGAAGGTAAGATTTAGATTAGGTATCGGGAAGAAATTTTTCACTCTGAGGGTGGTGAGACACTGGCCCAGGTTGCCCAGAGAAGCTGTGGATGCCCCATCCCTGGAGGTGTTCAAGGCCAGGCTGGATGGGGCTTTGAGCAGCCTGGTCTGGTGGGAGGTGTCCCTGCCCAGGGCAGAGGGGTTGGAACTAGATGGTCTTTAAGAGCCCTTCCAACCTAAGCCATTCTATGATTCCCTGGTGATAGTGGCTGCACAGAACATTACACATTTTCTGTACCAAATTGCTGTGTGCTACCACCATGCACTGTGAAACAGCTGCTCTTTTTCAGGCGGGAGACATCAGCTTGCCAAGGTTTCCTTTGCCCTTAGTCCTACAAATGACTGCACCTGTAAAAAGCCTCAATTAATTAATAATGCAAACACAAGCCAACAGTGTGCTCATGATCAACTTCAGAAACAAAGTCCTATCAAACTAACGGCACAATGAACCGTGCTGTGCAGTGAACAGTACTGCGTGGTTGTCAAAAGAAGGCATGAGATTTTTCATGAGTTCAGGTGCCCATAATATGCTGTGCTGCCTTGTGCCAGTTTTATTTAAAGGACCTAGCAGTATTGTAGTACATAAAAGGGGATTAAAAAAAGGATTGCAGAATCTCAGCTGGATGCCATCCTTATGTTACGCAGCTCTTTTCTCCTGAAAAATGAGGGTAGATCCATCAAAAGCTAAGTCTTGTTGCTTGTACAAGATAAAATCTGGCTCTGCTCTCTCACTGATTGCCTCAAACTCTACAAAGGCCACAGGCACAGAGAAAGGAGGACATGGAGACCTTCTAAAGGATCCTCACAGTGAAACATACTCCACGAGCTCCAGTAGATATTCCTCACAGCGGGTAAATGCTAGGGAGTCCCCTTGCCCTTTCCTTCGTGCCAGCCTCTCCAAAGGGAGTGGGAAGAGTTTCCAGTGAGAAACGAGAAACTGATGCCAAAGAGAAGGATGTGAAAGCACAAAGACAGACCAACAGCTCTCCACAGAGGGACAAACACACAGAGCCACCAAGTACCTTTCATGCCACTGAAATGGCCGGAATGGAGCCCTGCCTGGGATTACCAGAGGTCCTCATAACATAAGGACAATCTCAGTTTTTCACAACACCCCAGTAATTTGGAGGGATGTCAACTGACAACTCTAAACCCTAGCCCTAACTATTTTCAAGGTCGGTTAAATCTAGGATTCTGCCAGTAACCAATCTGGGTCAAAAAGACGGCAATATCAGGGCTCTGAAAGATGCCACCATCCACTGAAGCTGATCTGAAGCCCTCCAACATTGTGAGAAGCGAGAGGTTCCTGATGGGTTTTTAATTATTGTTTTGTATTGTTTTTTAGGACTCCTCATATTTCCAAAACAAACAAGAAGTTTTTGAAAACAAAAAGAGGAAAAAAACCCCTCACACCGCCAAAACCCCCACACAAATTATTTATAATTTGCCACTCATCAGGCAGCAGCTTTAACAGGCCAGAAAAACTGTAATAAGTCTATCATACACTGTGGTTGATGTACCTACATGTCCAATTAGCACTGCAAAAAAACTTAAATATCTCACTAAAATATATAAATGCATATTACTTCGGTTTCCTACACTTTACGACTTCCAATATATACCTGAAAGGCATTTTAATTTAAGAGACAACACTCCACCACACTCTCCTCTGTACAGACCTTTGCACGCTTGTACTTCTTTGTTATTGACAAAGCTTCTGCTTTACACGGGATTTGTCACGGAATTTAAAATAAATACCTACAAAAATATTTTACTCAAGCAATCAATAGAAATCCTCATTGAACAGGAGAGGGCTTTTTTTTTTTTGCAGTTTGTGTGCCTTTACTTGGACACGGTACTGCTTGTATAGACTTTTAAATTACATTGCAGTGTTCTTCACTCTGCTATTGATTGATCTGAGATTTTTGGCAAGTCATTTCACCGCCACGTGGTTCTGCCTCTTCCTACCTATCCGCTGTGTCTAATTAGTCCTTATAAACCCTTTGGGGCAGTGACTTTCTCACTGCCAGCTTGTAGTACCTTGTCTCCATGGGATCTGATTTCAGTTGTCTTGACAGACAAATAATAACGATCATGTTTTAAGAGACTAATTTTTTTAAAGTATAAAAAGAAAAGACTACGCAGTTGCATTGAAGAAATACAGTGCCAGTTCTCCTGGGAAATGATACCTATTCAGATAAATCCTCTTTGTAAAAACATAGTTTAGATAACATTTTAAAAAACCCCATATAAATAGAGTGCACATGATGAAAATATAATCACTACAATTGTGAAATTTAAAATTTCTCAGGAGTTTTAAGAACGGTATCTCATAGCCTAGATCAGGAGACCAAAGATGCGAGGCAGTCCCAGCTTCCCTCCCACACTGAAATTCACGGAGGTCGGTGAGGACGCCGAGGGTAACTCCCTGCTGGGGGAGTCTGAATAAGCTCTTTTTGTAAAGGACTTTCCAAATCTGGAAGCTATTCAGAAGAGTAATATTAATGCCTAGAGGGATACATGTGAAGACTCCTGTTTTAATGTCTCAGCTGCACATCTCTTTCCCAGCAGCATCTTCCTCACGAGCTGGCCAACAACCTGCAGATACGGGGGGAGGAATTCTGCAGCTCACTGCAACTAGTTCCTACAGAAAATTGGTGAGAAAGTTGCTTACTGCTTCCTAGAAATTTACTTAATATTGACCCGAAAGAACACTACTGGATCCCAATTGGAACTGCTATGTTTCCTGAGAGAAACAGATACTGCTGTGTTCACATGCAGGAGGTGCTTTCTCAGCTATGCAAAAAAAAAAATAAAAAATCTTCAGTTTCTCCAACTTTTACTTTCAGAAACATTAATTTTATTACCCTTAAAACACACACATGAACAAGAATCCCTACCAAGGCAAAGCAGCTGTTATACTTCTGCAAGTTAACTGTACACAAAAAAATCCTACACTATTTCACACATATTTAAAGGAGACAGCTTTAAATTTTATGGGTTCATCTGTTCTGAACGGTATTTCAGTACGTAAGTACCACAGGCATAACATAAAACCTCAACATAAATATGAATCCAGAAGACCTTTTAATTAATACTTCAATAACTGACTTTTAATTAAGAAACCCAACATCTTGGTTTTACTTTATTTTCACAACAGCACCTCCAATGCTGTGATGCATTCTTTTCCTGAAATCTTTTATGCTATTTTCACTGGAAAGTGACCAAACAGTGAGTGTTGAAAAAGCTCTTTTTACTGACTTATCAGAAATTCCAGTAATTCTTCTGGAAGTTTACAGGGGGGAAATATTCTTACAAAAGTAAATGGAGCAGATAAAAAGAAAAAAACTGAATTGTTCAGGAAATATATTCTCTGTATGCAGAATAGCTAAGGTTTTTGACCAGGCTTCACTAGCAGAAGCTCTAATGGAAAGACCATGAGGCAACAGACCAGTGCTACCAATAACAGAAGCTCCACATAACTGGCTATTTTCTCTTAAATCCTGTTGTTCAACTTTTATCCACTTTATAGCTTCTATCACCAAGACTGAAATGTTGTCAATTTGAGTTACAGATCCTGTGTTGAAATGATACAGAATATTTCCAGTAACTATTACCAAGAACGTCATTATGGCTAACTCTGCGTTTAATGTGACTACTTACTTACATTGCCATAGAAACCAGAGACTCCCAACTTGAAACTGTCATTGCTAGCTGCTGTAACAAAAAGGCAGTTCCTCTCACCAAAAGGTTTCAGACTTTATGCGTGAGACAACAGGCAGATGTAACAAACCCACATGGAAAGAGAAATCAGAAATACCAGGGGAAAAAAAAAAAAAAAAGGAAATATAATGAAGAGGAGTCACAGCACACCACCTAATACTGTCAAGTGCACAGCAGGGACCTCCAGAGCTCTCAGCTTCAAGGAGAGTGCTGCAAAAGAACAGTGTAGTGGCTGTGCGGGAAATTTGGGGCATAATTACACTTTACCTAACGAAAACACATGATAGCTTCAATTGAAAAGGTGTTCACCTCCTGCCCCAACCTGCCACAAGAGCTCAGCCGCTGCTGCCTTCCCCGCTCCACACGGACTGCTCTTCAGTGATGGGAGCGCCAAGGTCCTCTATCAGCTTTAAGTTTGCGACAGGACTCTGAAACACTTCCAAATATCAAACGCTGTTCCTATTCAAGGACAGAGAATTAAAATATAATGGGATTAATCCTTGTTTATACTAACATACCACTTTGGAAGCCTAAGAGGGGCTTACGTGACATTTATTAATGCAGATTTAGCACAAAGAAGGACTTAGTAAGGAAATAACAGAAACTAAGACTGCCATTTCATTTCATACCAGTTAAAGAAGAAGCCACGTGAATGCAACATGTTAGAAACTATTCAGCATAACTCATACAGGGTACAAATGGGACCATTCCTCAGTTGTCAATCTGAGTTTAAAATCAAGCAAACAAAAAACGTGTGTGTTGTAAGAACTTACATGTGAACCGGATGTCCTGGAATCAGACTGATGCCCTAATTTTGTTTCCTTTCAGCTTCTGTAGCATGAGTTAGGTGTGGCTTTATGAAATGGATATATTTTATCAGAAATATGCAGATTAATTCATGATCGTCAAGAAGGAAACAAAGCTGGAAGAATTTTATTTTATTTAAAAAAAACAACACACCATAAAATGTGCAATTTAGCAAATCATATTCCACATTTCATTTTGACAAATGCAAGGACAATGTGAGAAATGAAGATACCGAGATTAAATAGGTAAGTAATAAAAGGCGACTTATACCTGTTTGCAGGAAGGATTTCCACTCTGGAATACTAATGTTACATTAACACAGCTACGCAATTTACTAGCTAGTATTCAGTGTAGAAAATATTGCTCATTATATTCCTACTATTATTTTCCAGTTGTTGTGCTATTCACAGCACATCCATCAGCACTACTCATAACTATAACATCTATTTCTGGGTTTTTTTCTTTTTTTTTTTTTTCTGCATACTGAGGACATAATATTTCTTCTATCCTGAGATTTTCAAAACAAACAAACTCACTAAGACTCTGCAGACAGTGAGTGATCTCAATTTTGTCCTCAGTGTCTGACCTAACAGACTTCCAAAGGAAAACCCTGGCTCCCAGTGTGATAATCTGGGGACTCTGTGAACAATTTAATAATTCTGGACAATTCAATGAAATGACTGCCACCGATGGCTATAGAGACTACTATATGTTGTCAAGGCTGAGTCACGTATCTCCCAGACCAGGGACAATGGGAGATTGTTATACCAGGCTCGCTCCCATCACAACAGGAATGATCTGGAATCATGGAATGCCAAAATTCTGGCTCAAAACAAGTTTCTGCATGCTTTCTGAAGTAAATTCGAGCATAGAGGGTAGAAATATCTTACTGGCAGAATAAACTAGTTGACGCTAATGCCAGACTTGAAAGACGCACAACTGGAAAGGGTCAAGGTGAATTCCAGGGACACAGAAGGTCCTGAACAAAGATGCTTCAGTAGCAGAGAAGCTGTGGAGCAGGCAAGAAAGAATGACACTGGTGGCAGTTAAGGTTCCGTGGTTTGTAAGAAAGAAAAGGCATATGGGGGGAGCTCCATAAAGTACATCGATCTGAACCAATGATGATTCAAGACACTCAGAAAAACGTGATACAGATATGTGAGGAAGCACTATTTCACCCATGGCTTTTTTTCTGGCAGTGGACAAAGCCACTCTGTTTTGTCTGCAAACCATAATGCACATGCATGCTTGGGTTTTTCTTCCATTTTCACATGGTCTTGAGCACCTCAACTGTAACCCTCACTTCCCAAGGTTGGAAGTCTGAAACGAAAGGTGCAGAAGTTACTTAAGTGTTTGTGGGACAGCACTACTTCTGAAGGTCAATGTCACCACACCTCTTTTAGTACCAGAGATGGAGAGGATGCAGACAGCGAACGAGGGAGGTGAAGGTGCCACCTCAGCAGCAAGGGACCCGGCTTGCAGTTCTGGCGTGATGGCAACTAAACACTACCGGGTAAAATCTCCATTTTTGTAGGACTGTCACACACATACAAAAGCCATCCTACACAAATATGTGTCATCCAACACAAATATGCGTTCCTCCTCCGCTTCTCAGGGGGCACCATTGTTTCGCCATACTTTGGTGAGAACCTGGGACAGAAATATAGATGCATTAAGAACAACTCGTGATGTCAGCTAAAGAAGAAGGAATACCATTTTTTCATTGGAATGAGTCAGTTGTGGGTATTTTAGGGGATCAATTTTAGCCCAGCGTGAGATTTCAACATATTTTGAGGAGCTAAGACGTAGTAAATGCATCTTGCCTGTGCTGGTTTTCCCTGTGCTGGACAATCTATTCAAGGCTGTACAGTCTCTTTTGAATATGACAGAACGTATGTTTTCTAAACCAAAAAATATTTTAGTTCAATAATCTTTGAATATTTTTTCCTGAGACTTTCTCTCCCACATTTTACTTTCTCCGTTTTGTTCCCTGTCTTACTTTCCTTCGTCTTGAGTTCACGCATTGTGGAAATAATCAGAGACATTCAGGAGAAACGTCTGAAGCCGATAAGCAGAGTGAAATGGCATTATTCATATAGTACTAATCATAACCTATATATGAATGAGAAGACACCTGGAAGTGCTGTGTTGAGAGCAACGTACCTTTTGATTAAGCTGTCTGGATTCTAGCAATCTGCATGTCCTGACTGAAAGTTCAGAAAGAATGCATTTCTGGTTCATTTTCACTCTGGAAACAAGGTAAATACATGGCAGATATAAACAAACAGCAGCCTTCTGTCAACTAAGCTTCTAGCAAAGAGTCCAAATTATGGATAGAAGGTTTGAATAAATTAGAATTTTTAGGCTAATGTTAAAAGAACATTCAAACCATAAGTACTGTTTAGAGATTACCAATTATCAATGCGAATTTTTGTCCAGTTTAGGAACACTAGATAAAGTTCTTTTTTGTTCAAGCCCTTCACTCTCTTCCTTTGCTCTTGCTTCTCTCTGCTATTCCGCCTTCCACTGTGGTGGCTTCAGCCTACAATGAAAAAGCTATACACATGGCAAGCAAAACTATTATGCTTTTTTACAGGGTAGATTTCCACACGGTTGAAAGAAAGCTGATTTGTAATAAATTAGGTGTGCTGAAGAGATACTGCTGGGATCACAGCCCCTGCGATTTTAGAAAATTCAGTTAAGGCCAGCATTGCAATGACATTCAGCAACAAAACCCAAAGATCGGCACTTTGCTACTAAAATCAATACCTTCAAACTCTGCACTATAGACTGCACCTGCTTGGGTAGGCATCTAGTCAATCTTATCCCAACATTTATGATGATTTTATTTGCTACTGCAGAATACGGTGCCATACTGCACATTGCTTGGCCACAAGAGTGAATGAGTTCATTCTAAATATCTCATATATATGCATCAAAACTTGTATGAAAAATATTGCAGATTAGTACTGTAGCCCATAAATATCATTATATATTATAGTACTGTGTAGCAATACTACACAAGGTCTTACACACTCTCGACCTACAGATAAAAAGTCCTACTCATAGCTCTCCAAAAAAAAAAAAAAAAATAGATACCAATGTATTTGTATACTCATATATTTATAAACACATATTATATGTATGGAAGAAAAAAAATTGCTTCCAGAATGTTAACGTAGTCAAGCAATAGCACTGCGTTCTTCAACCCCTGACTTGATGGTCTCCAGCAAAAAATGTTTCTTTTTTTTTTTTATTTGTTTATACCACTATGAGGAAGAGAACAAGAAACATCTGCTTCTACAACTACTCCAGCACTTTCCTCTCCATCACTCTTTCTAAATCACAGTTATGACCACCTCCTCACATAAATCCCTTCTGAAGGAGCACTTTTTCCATGTATATACCACTTCTTGTATACAAAAAATGTAGATGAATAATTTATCAACTCTTTCATGTCATGAAAGGAGCTCCTCATCTATAAGGAGCAAGATCACAAACACTGAAAGCAAAAGCTCAGAATCCATCTTTCACAAAATGCTGAATTAATGCAGGTGAGGTTATAGGATGCATAAAATAAGTCAGATGCAATTTTACCCGCTTATAACCAGTACTTTCCTTTGATGTCAACAGTATCAACAGACGGACAAGTGTTAATGTGAGATTAACTTTACTATATGTGACTCAACACAACTAAGCAGAGCACTCTCAATTATTTCATTTCTTCAAGGAAATGATGCACTAACAAAGTCATGGCCCCATACTTTAATGACACACTAGTAATTCTCAGAGAAGGAAAAAGACTGATGAATATAATTCTACTGCCAGTGAACACGCAGAGTTCCTGACATGAAACACCACAATCTCGCTGGAGGAGCCGAAGAATAAATCACCAGCTACATGAGTCAGAAGTCAGCTTCAATGGTCTTTAAATTAAGATGGACAACCGTAAGAATGACAAAAAGTAACGGTAAAAAGAGAACTCTGAATTTAATTTCTGGAGTTAGTAAAATCCTAAAGAGCACAAGTTAGGAAAAAGAAGTAGGTCTGAAGTTCAGTTTATTTTCAAAGAATATCTTTGCATTATATTCCAGAAGTGCAACCATGCAGGTTTTCAAAGTTCTTTGGGTTTGGTTTTTGCAAGACACAAGAGAATTTTATTTTTTTTTTATGGGGGAAAATCATGCAGCTTTCTATTGTAAAATATTGTTCCTTATACCTGTGAAGAAAACTTTATCCAATATTCACATCTTGGAAGACAGTATATATCAATACCAGGAAGAAAAAACACAAAAAGACAATCTGTATGCACAGAGTACTTTAATGAACGTAGAAGAGAATTATTAATGAATTCAAATAACCACAGAAATGTCTTAAAAACATAACTATGCATAGGAAAATGTGTATGGAAAAATCTGTAGGAAAATAATAAAACTTTAATCAGCTGACACGGTATTTACATGTGCAGGGCAAAACTCTGGAAAACCAAAACATTCCTGTACTTCTCTGTCAAAAGGCAGACTTTTAAAGGAAAAAAAAAGTTAACTGCTATCCAGGTTTTAATTGCAAAATTCATGGTCTAACTCATTAAGAAGAAAAAAAAACAAAACAAAAACAATGCTACAAGGCTACTAAATCCCTAAGCCACAAGTCACTGGGTGCCGGGACAGTCCTGTCCTGTCCCTTTACTCTTCACTGTGAAATTGCTGTCACCGCTACCAGAAATAGGATGTGGAGGATGCTGAGCTGCCCAAAGGGCCACTGCTGTATCCAGCCTAATGAAGATACAAATCTTCTGACTGGGAAAGCACTTGCAAACATGCCCAAGTCCATCTATAGTCAGCAAAACATTTCAGCGTATGCTTACTGTTAAGTAAATGATTGGACTGTGAAAGTAAAACTGGTTTTAAGTCCCTGCTTACATTATGCGCACTAAATGCCTTTTTGCATAAGGAGCTCAAGCACTATGGGCTGGACCTTGAAGTCTGGCAATTTAGTCAAATCAGAGACATTGGAAAGTGTAACATAAAGTACCAGTGTTATCCAGTTCAACTACTAGTTTCATATGGCCATACAACTAAATACTTCTGAAAGTAAATTAAGTTGCTCAGTTAGTCAGATCACCCGATTACTCAGTATGCCCAAACCATTCTCCTTGAGGAAGAGATGTGTCAGGCAGCAGCTCCTGGACAAAATCTGCTGCAATGCTCGAGTTCTGAAATCCATGTTCTCAGACCGACCGTTGGGATTCTGGTGAGCACATCCGTGGAAGTTTATAACTCCATGCAAAGAATGAAGATCCTGGTTTATGTGGTACAACTGAGTGGGCTGTTCCCGCAACCCTTCAAACTAAAACCGAAACTGTACTGGAGGCTGTGCACGTCATGGACCTGTGTCGCCTACTGATGGGCATTACTGGAGAAAGATGCTGTGGGTCTGAGACAGCAGTGATGAACAGAGAGTGGAACTGGAGACAACATTGCTCCTCACATGACTCTTCCCCTTGTGATCACTTATCCAAATTAGGATGCTTTTCCTTAACACATTGCTACTTTTACAACTATGCATCTGTGCATCTGTGGGAAGAAGATAGTACTTAATCTAAAATGTTCTGCATGTAAAAACAATCGCATTTGACATTCAGAAGTATTTCTTTCAGAAACAGCAAGGCTCTTCTCTACACCAGAGTGAGCAGAAGGTCAGAACACATAACATTTGCAAAATCTGCCCGACTAATTTGACTACTGTACAAAATTCTCACATTGAAATGGTATATATTGAAAAAAACTTAGGGCTTTACAGAGGAAATCCTGTCTTCTTCATTCGATGTCAAGGACAGCTTCGCCATTGACTTCACCTGGGCCAAGATTTCACCCCATGTATTTTAAGAGAACCTCTGTGATTCTGTCAACAGTAGCACAATAAGTAGCTCGTACAAAAAAACTAACAAAAAAACCCAAACAGGAAACAGTCTCCAAGGAATACTTCTCTTAACAATTAGGATTAAAAAATAATAATGATTCTTACAATGTTTTTTCCCCATGCAAAACCAGGCAATAATTTCCTGCATTAAAACCTTATTTATTGGGTGTCATATTTAGGGGAGTTCTATGTAGGATCATATTGTGGAACTGCTAATTAGTTTCTCATGATGTTTACTCCTCTTGATTATATACAGCAACTCCTACATTAGATGATTGGTTTTTTCTAAGTTAATATTTTTAGCTCAAGATGTTCAGCTCATATAAACCAGCAATATTCCATTCAACTTTTTTTAAAAAAGTATTTCACCTTGTAATGTGATAAAAGATCAAGTACTTTGTTATTTCCAAGAGGGGGGTGTTTAATCAAACACAATGCAATGAAAAATCATGAAAGCATCTTTATTTATCAGTACTTCAAACCAGCTAAGCCAATTCCTGTAAACTGAATTAGCCGTTCCCTGATTTCATCTACAAGAGAATTGTCACTGCTGAATTATCGAAACTTTCAAACAAGAGAAATACTCCCAGTCTCTTAAGCATCACATTATAAATAGTCATGTCCTACCTCCACATTTCTCCCTCTGACTTCACTCCTAGGCAGCGCTGAAGAAGCAGCCACAGTCACATGGTGCATTCAAGGTCATGCTATTCTAATTTACAGAGATATCATTGATAAATTACGCGGAAACAACAATAATGGAGTCATTAACCTTGTTCCAGCACACTAAAGGTGTTTTATAATTAAAAGGAGAAAAAAAGATACAAAAACATGTAAAGATTTTACTGCCATGCTTTTTCTCTCCTACACACTGCTGCAAACTACTGTTGGGGGGTAGTAATTTGTTACTGTGAGTAACGTAGATGCCTGCTGTCTGCGCTTTGTAACCGGGGGGGTTACAAATACAGATTAGTCTGACTTACACTGAAGGAGGTAAAAATGTGAACTGTTGACCTTTTTTTCAAAAAAAAAAAAAAAATAGGAAGTTGGATCCAGAAGGCCTCTCCCTTTGGCGAAGTAAAAGATGCTGGAGCACAAGAAAGATCATTCCAGCCAGGAATTCTCTCTCAGTCCAAGAATATATGCAGAACTGTCACTTCCAAACACACAGTCGTCTGGCCAGTGCTTTGAGGACTAGCATCAAAAGTGTAGTGTGTTAACATACGGAAGTGAAACTCCTCAGAGATATATAGATATATATAAAAACCAGGCAGAATTTAGAATTCATCCTCTCTGTCTCATTCACGAAACTTGCAGTAATCCACGGACTAAAAGCCTGACTAATGTCCCCAATTCATGTATGACAGATACCTTTATTGAGGGCGCACACATTAATGAATCACTGATGCTTGCTTTGACTTAAAGAGAAATATTAGAAAAACAGTGAAGAGGTGGGACAGAGACTGTTTCGCATAGTAAATTAACATAACCTTAAATTGGTATCACTGTAAAGCTGTTATAGGATTCCTGCAAAGAAAAAAGTAAGAATTGAAATAACTTGACAGACAGGATCTTCTTGATATTGACCCTTATCTTCTTGACACTTCCACTGATGCTTCTATTTGAATCCCGTTACAGTAAGACCACTGACACTATAATTATTGATAAAAAGAGGAAACTACAGAGCAGGTTTCCTGGAGTTCAGGTGCCCAGAGATGACACTACACTGTAAGACACAATCCATTATACTCCTTTCTAATCTTAACATGTAAACTATTGTGTCTCCCTGCATTGCCTATTAAGATACCATCTACAACATATTGCACAACTTACACAAAAGGACGGATAGAAAAATCCCAGATCGTATTTTTATTTAGAGGTTTGACCTTATGTAGATAGCTGAATACATCATAAAGTACATGCTGAAGGCCTGAGTGAGAGGCAAATTCTACTGATTCTGCTGTGTTTGGATAAACTTACAAGGGACACCTCTTTCAAGCATTCGGGAGTATCGCAAATGCCACTTTCATCAATAAACCGCCAATTACAATGAGGAAGTTCAGTGATAAAATTTTACCAAATGTCAGAGGAACCCTCCTCCGTGTCCTCTGAGCAAAGGCTGCCGGCTACAGCTGCAGAGCACAAGCGTCTCCGGCGCACGGCACCCAAACCCATCCCACTGCAGAAGTCCCCAGATTCGCGGTGCCCGCGCGTACCGCCCGGCTCAAACGCGTCCCTTCGCGAAACGCCTCCAGATGCTGCACCCTCCGTGTCCGAGGAGCGCCTACGGAGCCGGCTCCCAGAGCAGCTCCCAGCTCCTGCGCTTCCCAAACGCTGCTGGGGCAGCAGAAAGCCCCCCCCAGCGCCCAGCTGCGGACAGCCCACCTCGGCGGGGTTGGAAGAGGGAGAAACAGACACATGGACAGCATCCGTGGCGTCTCCGCTGACTTTCCCAGAAACGCATTAACCTATTACAGTACTCCAGAAATAAGCAGGAGAAACAGAGGAGAGGCGAAAGTAGACCGTTCTCTCCCGAAAGTTTCTTCCTGCCTCTCCCTCCCACTTTCCCTGAGCTCCCCGTTCCCTAGGATTAGGCGATCGTTTTCACCAGGGATCAAATGAATGACTTTTCCGCTAATGACACTTAAGAGATGCTCAAGCCGCCACCA
>VXBO01002061.1:58826-98502 GCA_013400135.1 Rhinoptilus africanus
GTGCGGGAGCTGGGGGGTGCTGCGGTCCGGCGGGGGGGGAACCCGGGCACCCCGGTGGTGGGCAGGTGGGCAAAAGGCCGCCCTTTGCCTCCAGGGTCTCGGCGTTAGAGGCCTGGCGGGGTGGTTTCCCTCCTTTCCCGGGCCTCGCACCTCGCTTCACTGAGGTGAAGATGGGGGGCATTTTCAGCGCTGGTTTCTGCGGCCACAGGAGACGGGAGGTAAAACCTCGGGTGGGTGTTGTACCCTTAGGTCTGCAGAGAGTATAAGGGGGCGAGGGCTGGCTCTGTCAGAGAGGTTCACCACCCTCGCTCAGGTTGCCGCCTGCTCTTTGGGCTTAAACCCCAAATGACCTTGGCGGCCAAAGATGGGCATCCAACCTCCAGAGCATCACTCCGGGGTGCCCTTTGTTCAGCAGGTGATACTGCAACCCGCCCCTCCTGTGGGCTCGCCTTTAATTAGTCCTGTCATATGCCTAACACGTGTGCGAGCAGTGGAGTGTAGCAGTTGGCATGGCTTTCTGAGATGCTTGCCTTGCCTAAAAAAATAGTTTCCATCTGAAGGGGAGACTGACAAAATGCAGGCAGAGCAACCTCCTGACTTCAGGAAGCGCAGTTTTTGTGCCTGGAGGCTACAGGAGAGCGGGATAGGTGAAGGCAGGGGTCTGCAGGCTGGGTACCGGATGGGGGAAGGCGGGAGAAACGTAGCGTGTGTTACCGCACGTGATTTAAAGCTGGTCAGATATTTTTAAAATTTCAATTAAAGTCACTCCGCAATGAAATTTTTCACAACTTGTATTGCTGTTTTCCCTCTAGGTTCCTATGGAAACAGGCCTTTATGCGATCATGCTTGGCTGTGTCTCCTTTACTTCTCCAATAACTTTTGAAGCTGTTGGGCAGTTTCACCCAAATCTATCTCAAATATAATTAAGATATTTCATGAAAATAGGCAGCTGGGTAGGGCTGAGAGATCCTGTAAATGTCCCAAAGGCTGTAATATGAACTTGCCTCTTATTAAACAGTGATTCACATGGTTGAGAGACCATATAAATGTCTTGGTAATGAGAAAAGTTTCAATTACAGCTCATTATCAGCCTCGGTATAAGTCTGTGGGAAACCAGGGTTCTTCAGTTCATGTTCTCCCAGAATTACTTGTTTAACGTCCTCGTGCACTCAAAGGTGGAATGGGCACATGCAGGGGGGAGGAAGAAAGCAATCAGAAATTGCTAAAGTCTGTGTCCTGCAAGTCATTTCACCTGCTTCGCTGCGTGGGTCTGGCCAAAAAGAATTTTAAAAAAACCAAACAGAAAACAAGACCCCACAAAACTGGAAATGAGGGATCCATAAGTACAGAGAGAATGAAGATGGGAGGGGAACTGTAAAGGTACTTTGGAAGGTACTAAGAGGTTTTCACTGGTGGGACAAGGATTGCAGTAATGGTCTCCTTTTCCAGAGGTCATCAGGAGCGTCCTGCTGCCACTAGGAGCAGGGTCTCTGGTCTGGATGGAAATTGGCTAAGGCACTTGGAAAAAGAGCAAGAGAGTCAGTAGGTTTGTTTCTCTCTCTAGCCGTGCCCTTGCCCTTGTATAGAATCATAGAATTGCCTAGATTGGAAGGGGCCTTTTGGATCATCCCGTCCAATCATCAACCTAATGCTGACAAAAACCATCACTAAGCCATACGTCTAAGCACTACGTCTAGTCTTTTAAATACCTCCAGGGATGGTGCCTCAACCACTTCTCTGGGCAGCCTGTTCCAATGCTTTTTCAGTGTAAAAATTTTTCCTAATATCCAGTCTAAACCTCCCCTGGTGCAACTTGAGACTGTTTCCTCTTGTCTTATCACCTGTTTCTTGGCCGAAGAGACTGACCCCCACCTCTCTACAGCCTCCTTTTAGGTAGTTGTAGAGAGCAATAAGGTCTCCCCTCAGCCTCCTTTTCTGGAAACTAAACAACCCCAGCTCCCTCAGTCGGTCCTCATAAGACTTGTTGCCCAGGAGCCCAAAACTGGACTCAGTACTCGAGGTGAGGTCTCACCAGTGCCGAGTACAGGGGGCCAATCACCCCCCTAGTCCTACTCACCATGCTGTTCCTGATCCAGGCCAGGCTGCTGTTGGCTGCCTTGGCCACCTGGGCTCACTGCTGGCTCCTATACAGGTGGTTGTTGACCAACACCCCCAGGTCCTTTTCCATGGGGCAGCTTTCCAACCACTCTGCCCAAGGCCTGTAGCGCTGCATGGGGTTGTTGTGACCCAAGTGCAGGACCTGGCACTTGGCCTTGTTGAACCTCATCCCATTGGCCTCGGCCCATTGGTCCAGCCTGTCCAGATCCCTCTGCAAAGCCATCCTACCCTCAGGCAGATCAACACTCCCGCCTAACTTGCTGTCATCTGCAAAGTTGCTGAGAGTGCACTCAATCCCCTCATCCAGAGCATTGATAAAGATATTTTAGTTCAAAAGTGGGGTAGGAATGAATGGCTAAATAGAGGAACTACAAGAGAGAACAACTTGTCATCCTCCAACTTCCCAAATGTTTCCACAGTCACTTTCCTGAGTCCTCTGCTCTACTAAAGCCTACTCTACTGAAGTGGTCACTGTTTCTTAATATAGTTTATAGTCATTCTGCTAGTATACTCTTGCAATTATTGATTTTTCTGGTAATTAAAAGTCAGTTTCTAAAAAACTTCATGTTCACCACGATATATGTACAATACTAGATTGCTGGTTTATGGTCTCATGCTCTAGCACAGTAAGGACACTGATGGAAATGCATAGTTTGCTTTCATCTTCTACTTGAAAATACATGGTGAGGAAATCAAACCTTATATAAAGTCCTTTTGTGGCAGTTACACTCTTTCAGATAATTTTGTTTCAGTTTTATGGCGATAGAAGGGTAGCTGTAAAACAGGATTATCTTTGCCACTAACAGAGCAAGTGTACCAGCACGTGGCTGAGGGGGCGAGTTTGCAGATTTTCTGCCTGGCCCCTGAAGAGCCTGAAAAAGGGCTTTGTGACTTGCCAAGGTCTTTCTGTTAGTCCCTTCCATCGGGTTTCATCCCAGGAGGGCATGAACTGGTCCTGCGCGTGAGTGTAAGGGCATCGAGCATGAGGGATTTCCTATGGGGAGGAGTAACAACAGCACATAATGAAACACGTTCACCAAACACAACACAAATGCCTTTTATTATTCATTTAAATCTGGTACACAGGAACCAGTAAGATACTGTACTTTTGGGAGTAAAGTTGAGCACCTGAGTATGCTGAAGTGTGAGACTTCAGTAAATAAATGTATTTTGTCGCTGGAAAGTAATCCTTCCTATGGCAACACTACAGATTCAGTACAAAAGTAACTGAATTCTGTCTGTATTTTCAGTATGCAACATTTTTGGATAAGTGAATTCCTCAAGTGGAAAATGATGTATTGCATGTGCCATAGGGCAAAAAAGGGAAAATACATCCATTATCTACTATTATTTATGCAGGAAAGGAGTTCTTTACCTTGTAATTGTGTTTTTAACATGGGACTTGAACTCAGAAGACATTAGATTTCCATCTTCGGCTCATGCTTCTGGTGTGACTGGATGCCAACTATGTGACATTCCTATCTCTTATTTTTTCTCTTTTAGTAAGGGCATAATAAGATTTTTCTCTCACAGTTTTCTACTTAGATGTCCACTACCTGACAGCCTTATTCTTACCTGAGGCTTCTCAGTGCTACAGCCACATATGTCAACCACAGGACATACGTTCATCTATGAGCTGGGCAGAATTCTGATGTTTAAATCCAAATTCACAAAAATTTTGCCTATGCCTTTAGTTGCCTGAGAAGATTGTACTAGTTAATATTCCCACCAGGAGAGCTACAGTGTCTTATCTGCTTTCACTGTCTTCTACTGGGAGTTTTAAATGTTCTCCTCAGGATTCTGGGAAGATTCTGTCCTTTTTTTCTTTGGGTAAAAATTGCAAATTCCTAGCATTTGCAGATGCAAATTTCTCCAAAAAGTCACTAAAAGTTTGTTATGATGTTTGCTACTGCCACTCACATCTTTTATGAGCCTAGATTTACTAGTATGAGCTTTGTATTATTACTAATATAATCTTTTCCAGTTTTCTGGATTTTGAGAGCTTTTGCTTCAGAAAGGCTAAAACCGTGGGCTATTTATCTCAAACCTCTTTTCCCAAGTCCTCCACATTCTGAAAGCTTTGATAAAAAAAATACATGTTTTATTTACCTACAAAGCCAAAGAAGGATTTGGAGGGGTTTTTTTTAAGTCTTGGGACAAAAACCTTCCATAGTTTTGGCCATCAGTGCTTCAAAATAAACTGTTATTTAATTGTAGTCTTCAAAACTTTGTAAAACATGTCTGGTTAGAATAGAAAGTAATGGGAAATACTCAGCTTTCTCAGCCCATTAGAGGATTTCTGTTGCGGCAGTAGCTGTTGCAGGGGGCAAATCTGATTGCTTCTGGATGTGATGAAAATAGTCTCCATGCCTGTACTGAAAAAATAAACGCTGCCTTTGGTAGTGAAGCACAGTTTAATGAGAGGAGTTCACCTAAATAGTGTCGTTTACCATAAGATTGCCAGAGACATTTTGTTCTCTCCTGATCATCTCTGTATTGGTGTTTGGTTTAAATGTGATCTTTTCCAGTCTCCTTCCTCTCTCTTCTTATCAAACCTCGGTATTACATACTTCCTGTGCTGCTCTTGCTAGCTGCTCATGGCTTGATTAAGGTGAGATACAGGAAAGTTGCTGGAGGTCAAAAATTTCCCCAGGGACAAAGTTCTGGGAGACAGGCTGTCAAAATAAATTAGGTAAGAGCCGTTAAAATAAACAAATGGTGGCCTCTTTCCACAGAAACGCAAGTTTAAATTGCGTCCTTGTAAATATCCACACTGGGAGACAGAATGAGACAGAAACAAAACTGCACAGAATCCCCTATCAGAAAATAATCCTTTAAATCTGACCTCACACTGGAAAGGCAGCAAGCCTACAAGTATCCGTTCCTGCAAATGGAAAGGGAAGCGTGAGGGTTGCACAGTGAATTACTGCTGCCAACATCCTCGCAGCTCACAGGGGGATGGTGGCTGGGTTTCCAAAAAATACCAAATGAAGTGGCCAGGTAGCTGCCTGGGTTTGAAATGATGACTCTCCGCCGCCCTGGCACCGGTTTGCACACTCGCTAGCTTAAATTACCCCATACCCAGGGGTAAGCCTCATTGGGCAGCACAAGAGTATTACCACATTGAAGGAGGTGGATTAGCCTGTAATTTTCACTGAATTTGAATTTCTAGTATCTTCATTTCTCATTATACTATTTATTATTCAATGATTTATTTCACAATTAAAATATCTATAAAAATTAGCTATCCCTCTTACACGATAATATCTTAGATTAACAAACTACAAAAGTCCTATTCCCTGAATTTTTTTCCTTGCTCCATTTTCATTTCCCTTGGATTAGACGAAAATGAGGCTTTCCTCTTTCATGTCTATAATCAGTTTCGGTTTACGTTTCATATGAGCTACCAGTGCTGCTGAGATTGATCTCACAGCGTAGCTGGGAAAGAAGATGAATATTTTATGAACTTACAAAAGATAAAATGAAAGCATATTATTCTAGGGATGTATTGTTCATGTTCCACGTAAAATTGTGACAGCATGTCCATTCAGAACCTTATTTGCACATCTCTCTCATGTCTTTGAGAGGAATCACCTTTCCATGTCAAAATTCTTGCTCTTAATGTGATTGCAAAGACTTTTTGTCATGAAAATTAACAAATACTTCTGAAGTCAGAAGTAGTGTATTTTCTCACAAACATCACCATGGAAATTTATAAAGGGTTACACGTTTTGTAGATACGTTTCCATAAATATTAAAGCATGGTGCAGCGAGAAGATTAGAGAAAATGGCTCTGAAATAATACCTGCACAAACTCACCCTGTCGCTGCTCAGAGGCCGAGCATGAGCAAAACCGTGTAGGAAAGATTTACACATCAGTCAATTTAGCGCTTCAGTGCAAGTGGTGCCGAAGCACTGAAGTGGCCAAATTCTCAACTTTTTTACCTTAGAAAGCCTGAAGCTTTAGAGCATTTAGTTGGGTGAGGATGATGTCTTATTTCCATTGCTCTGCCAAGCTTTTAAATTCAACGGAGTTGCTGGCTTGTGCTGTCCCATGGCAGCTGGAGGACCAGGCTCCAGCTAGTCTCCACTCCCTGCTGTGGATGCTTTTCACAACTGCAAAAACCATTCAGATTGTTCCCAAAAGCTAGTTGTATTGAAGGATTATCTAGTGATGGATGAGTGTTTAGGTAAAAGTATCATCACACTGAGCTTAGTGGCAAAAATGTTTTTCAGTTACCAGGGCTTCATTCCAGAATGACGTATAATACTCCCCAAACTTGAGTACTAGGGTAAACTTAGAGGCTGATAACCCCTTCTCTCTGGCCTACACCCAGCGTGTGTGTTCCTCAGATGATGTGATATAAAGCCATTTGTGCCACCGTGCATATGCATAGTGTCCTCATAAAAACTCGTCACCGAGGTTTTATTCCATTTTGTTTATATAATTCTGGAATTGGTTCACACAGACTTAAAAGCACATGTTAGGCTTTGCTTTGGAATTGAGATGACTGAAAACAAAAATGCATTCAAGGAGGCTAAATTACATTGTTGTGCAGTTATGGCATTATTCTCAGAATATGGCTTCATGCTCAGTCATGCTACTGGTTGTACATTAGACTCAATAAGAACATTTCTACACAGGTGCTTCCATCAATAATGGCTCACAGGGTAGAACTGGTACTGCGTTGCCATGTCACTAATGCTGAAGGTCTGTTCTCAGATGACTTTCTCAGAAAAAAAGAAGCAGCTTCTGTTCTAATAACCTAAATCTAATGATTTGAAGACAGAAGGCTCAATCAAGGTTTCAATTCAAGATTTTTGCTCCTGTAAGTTGCAGGTCAAGTGCACAGTCTCCAGGAGTATTTGGGGATCAAGCACAGAACCCCGACTTACCCTGCAAAAAACTCTCAGAGAGGGACTTACACTGAATTTGAAGAAAAAACTGTGCCCCACTCTCATGAAGCAAAGCAGGAACAATTTAGTTCTTCCCGCAGTCACTTGAGAGATTTGTGTTGAACACGTTGAATATAAAAATAGAAAAAAAAAAAGTTTCAAAAGTCAAATTATTCTGATTTTGTCTTTGGAAATGTATTTACTTGTGCTGGAAGGAAAAGATACTGTACTTTATCATTGCCTGGTTATAAGATAGCTGGAAATGAAAGAAATACTGTTTTTCCTAGACTGGCATAGGTGTTGAATTTTTTATCAGCATTCAAAGGGAAAAATGTTCTTACTAACTGACTGCGTAGCTAGAAACACACCTGAAAAAGAAATGCCGGATGGGCAATTAGGTTGTTTTTGAAATTTCCTGCAGATTAGTTAATTAATCTTGATACTTCATTCAAGGACAAGCATGTAGGTTTTCTTCTACCTAAATATCATCAGAGCTCTCATAACCTTCATGCCATGATGGTATTTTGTTCTCATAAGGATTCTTTATTTGCAAGTCTTCTTCTTTCTTGTCATGTCCAGGGTCTGGGTTGCTGTACCTGAAGACCGTAACACTTATTCTTTTGTCTCTTCCAGCTAACGATGTATGAATTGATACCTCCAATCCACAGTTCTGCTACTGCAACATGATGTCCTTCACTCCATTGTTTTTCACCCCAAAGTTAATAATGAGGTAGTGGAATAAGCATGAACATACCATAAGGTAAATAATGAGACTAACACCATGCAAAGAGATTTTGAAATTAGTTTTTTAATAGGGTGGAGAGGAAGAGTGAGAGTACTACTGTCATCAGGAAGAACTTTACAAAGAATCAAATGACCTCCCCAAGACATATATTGATTTGGGAAGTGTCTTTTTTTCACTTTAGCCTTCAAATTGAATGGTCTCCCAGGCATTTCTTGTTGGACTCCTACTATCACCATGAGCTTTTTGCTATGCAATTACATTGTAAGAGATGGTTCATGCTCTGAACAGTTTATAAGCCAGATGTCATAGGTAATACGGGTAAAAGCAGGTAGGATTGCATAGCTCCAAGATCACTTTCTGAGCACAAAACAGAAGTTGTGGGTGTTTGTACACTAGAACAGGTTGTGCAGAGAGGATGGTGAGTCTCTGTCTTTCCAGGTGCTTAAAACCCAAGGGGACTCAGCCTGAACAACCTGCTCTACTTGTCCCTGCTGTGAGCATGGGGTTGGGCTAGGTGATCTCCAGAGCTACTAGAGCTACTGTCCAGCTAAGATTATTCAGTGACTCTGTGTAGTTGTGTTAGGAGCAAAATCAAACAGACCTAAGTCTATGGAGTCTGAAGACAAAACTGTTCCACGAACCACATCGTCTTTGCCATAAAGTTGTACAAACCCAATATTGTTATGGATGGAGACCAGCTGTGCAATTATTAGATTGAGTAGTACTTCTTCATACCAGTTGTCCCATTGACTTATATATTAAATTGACTTCTGAGCACCTCTTGACCTGAAGGTTAAGCTGTTAATATGCAATTCAATTTAAAAATTAATTGTCACTATTAAGACACTTGTTCCAAACCCAGATTAATATACCTCTTAATTTCCAGACCTAGGAGCCCTGAATGAATTAATAATGTATTAAGTGGGTTAATATATCGGCATTCCTAGAGCAATAAATGGGTGCAACTGGTATTAGTTCAGCAGGTCTTAGATTGGAACTGATCTCTTCCCGTGATGAGAGAAAATGGCAACTTAGTCATTTGACAGGATTGTGTCTCTTTTGTGGGTGCTGGAAATAGACTAAAATGTTGCATCATGCTACACAGATAAACTAACAATGAATTATTTTTTTACTTCTTTACAGGAGGTCTCAGTAGGTGAAATCAAATTTTCAGTGGGCCTCATATACTGATGCATTTCATGTCTGACATTTTTACACATCAATGGAAAAAAATCTGTCCTCGCTGCTTGCACTTAAAAAATGAGTGCTTTGCTGGCAGCTGTTTCTGGTATGAGAAAAAGTAGACCTACTCAATTAACAATATTGTTTTCTCAAGTACTTCAGTGTTTTCCTAATATCTCTCCTTCAGTTCTGGTATTTGGTAACCTCAAGATGCTCATCTCTCAAAATATATACAGGTTTCCACCTGCAGATTTTGTGTATGCCTTGATCTTTATAAAGCAGATCTGAACACTGTAGTACCTTGGCTCCTGCTAAAGTCCATCACTCATCACATTGTCTTCAAAAGAAATAAAGGTAGTCAGGTTTTTTTTAATCCTTTGTATATGGAAAAATACTGAAAGTTATTGCTTTTGAATTGTACTGTTGCAAAATCTAAGACATTTATTTTTAAACGTTTATCTTCTGAAGTTAGCCAGTTTATTTTTTAAAAAAATTAAATCCACAGCAAACAAACAATCAGATTAGATTTTTCACCGTGTTTTTATTACAGAAGGACTTTCTGAAGAAGACATTTTCAGTCATTGCAAGAGAGTAAGGAGTCACCTTGTTTCTTAAACAGCAGTAACCAATTGATAAGAAATATGTCAAAGAACCTTTTCAAGTTTGGCTTGGTTTTTATACATTTAAGAAAAATAAGTAAATTTTGTGATTTATAAATAGCAAGTCTGTTTCAGCCCAAAGAACAAGTAAAGTCATTTGCACTCCCTCTTCATGGTGTCAATATGATACTATTTAAGTCCATTGATTTGATTTGTGTAGTATGCATGTCATAGTTAATTATCAAAATGAAGTCGATGTTAATATTAACATTCACTTTAATCCTAGGGGGAAAAAAGAGTAAAAAATTAAAGTTCAATGTCTGTTCTTAATGATTTATTTTGAACTTTAGTTTTCTACTATATGTGCATACATCCCTCAGTTTACCTGTAGGTTGACATTTATTTGTTACTTTGAGTAGTTATAAGATTAGTTTGTCATTTGGAAAGTGGGTGATTTTCTAGGATAATTGCTGGAAATGTAGAAGGCAACATAAATTGTTTCCTTTCATCTGACAATGAATGTATCTGCTTCGATTTTTTTATTCTGAATAACAGACTTTTTTCTTTTTTTTTTTAAGATTCTAGAAATTATGATTCAAGCAGCGATTTTAACTGTTATGAGTGCTCACTCCTTACGAGCTCACTCCTTTTTGCAAAACCATGGCACTTGACAGTATTTGTTACTACTAACACTTGGCTCTCTGCAGTGATGAGGGGACTGTAGTAGGCAGGTGTTACGCTGTGACTACTACTTACCAGGAAAAACTTGCTCCTTATCCTAGCCCTTATTTTTCCATCTGCTTACTTCACTCACTGTTGTGTCTGGCTGTAATCCAGATTTGTAAACTCTTTTGGGCACTTGGATTTTTCTGTATTCCCTGCTTCTATATAACTTAACCTAGAGAGCACAATAATTATCTGAATGGCAAATATTGTGGCAAACTGAAGGGCAAATATTGTTCTCTGCAATCTTTCCTCCTGACCATCAAAACAAAATATAGGACCACAATGTGGCTCCATCCCTGAGGATGCAGCTCATTTTTCTTGTAATAGGAATAAACCTCTTTAAGTGTCCTTATTTGGGTTAACAAATAAAAATTTTTAAAAAGGGATTGATGTTATCTAATACATCAGACTAAATTAGTCAAAAAATTTAGCCATTTATCAGCACCAGTATCTTGGTGTTGGTGAACTGAATTTAATCAACGCTTTTTAGTTAAGAGTATTGCAACTATTAGCTGTTCACTTAAACTTCTCTTTTAAATTAATCAATGAGCTAATCTTCGGTAAAATCAAAATATAGTTAATATTTTTTAAAATAACCTGCATTTTTTCAAGGTTTTTTTTTATTTTTTCACATTTGGATTTTGGATGCTTTTTCCCAAGTACAGTTACTGTAGCCTGTGATTTATGGCAATGTAAGACAATACGAATGGATTTAGATTCTGAGTGCACACATTTTTTAACAGGCATTGAACTTTGAACAAATAAGCGATTTCTTTACTTTAGGGGGATAACTCACTAAAGGAGTACAAAACTCCTGCAGGTGTTTCTAAGATCAGTGACCTAAATGCTTATAGTGACATAGAAAATGGTGTTGATACAGCCTTTAAGAAGCAAAAGGGTAAAGAATTTGAAATTATGTATGAGGTGTACCAAACGAATTAAAAGATACTTTATCTACAAAGTTTGCAAACTTTTCTCAGGCTCTCCCTCATTTTCTTCATATGAGCTCTAAAATAATTCTGGATTTGCATTCCCTAGTGTTATTCCTAGGTCCACTTTACCTCGCAAATTTTACAAGTTTCAAATAGGACAATAAATTATGAACCCATTATTTTATTAGCACAGTAGTGAAAGTCTGATGCTCAAATCTTTAACCTTAAATAAATGAAATGTTTCTGAATGTATGGGCCACACACTTGGCAAAGAATCAGTTGGGCAGAATGCTGTCCCCATGCACCGCCCTTTGCAGAATACTGCTTTCTGTTACGTTGGTGGTATTTTATTATTATCCTTTTAGTGCATTATTGCACTCAAACAAGATGTATTTATATAACAGGACAGAAAAATAATTTTGTGGAATAGTAGATGGAAGTTAAAAACATGCTGTTTTCTATGTTAGACAATATTTAGTTAGAAATAGCCAGGCAGAATAGAAATGATAGAAAAGTCAAGGAAAATGTAATTTTACCAATTTTTTTCCTTCTGCTAATCTTTTCTATTTCTTCTCTCTGCATGGCATCTTTAATCAGATCCATCAGCCTGAGGATTCCTGCCTCGTTAGATATCCCTTGTTGGAAGAAATTAATGTAAATCTAGCCAAGCCCTGATTTGAGCAGGGAATTACCTTAAAACTGGCTTTGAATGACAGTCATGTTTGACTTTTTTCTGACTTAGAAATATTAGCATACCTGTCATACTAAAAAGCTTTTGATAGTGAATTAGAAATCATTCTGTTTCTCGAGGGGGGGCACTTTAATTACCTATATACACAAAAATGAGAAAACAATAGTGTAATTATTGTTTAGAAATAATGATAACTACTCTGTCGAAATACAAGTCAGCATAATACTTAAATTATTTATGATTATTTCCCAGATCTGTTAACAAATGTTTACGTGCAAACATGATCAAATCCATACTATGGCATATGGTGCAATGTTTTTAATGAAACACGATAATTAGATGACTGAAAGAGATTAGATTGATGCTTGACAATGTTATTAGGAAGTGGATTTGCTTTCCTTACTGTGTGCCTTCTGTCTTCTGTGAAGTGTTGGACATAAGATTCCAGACCACTTCTGTAAGGTGCTGGTGTTCATTCTTCCTGATCAAATGAATAGGTGTTAAATTTAATTTTGGTGTCTGAAGCTTTCTTTGATAACCAGCTAAAAAGCTGGGTCCGCCCAGCAAAGTCCACCCTATCCAGATTCCTCTCGAGCACCTTTGGCAAGCCTCAGAGAATAACTGAGCTGTCAGCAGACAAGAAGTGGGTGGAATCACCTGACTATGGGGTTTTAAGTGCCTTCTCAACATCTGGTGTCAAAGAGGCGAGACTTTCCTCTGCTCAGAACATCTCAAACAGGGAGGTCCCACTGGTACCCTTAATCACATGGCTTAGCCAAAGCTGTCTCTAGGAGCACCAGGGGTGAAGCAGAAACTCTCTGGTCTCCAGGAGCTGGATGGAGAGTTCCAGTGGGAAAAGGGCATCCACCTGGGGAGCCATCACAGCAACAGAAGAGATCTCAGGAGCAATGGTGAGGCAGGGCTCAGTCAGAGATGCACGCAAGACTCACAGGTATATTAAGTCTACAGTGTCTCTCCTCACACTCACACAGACTCATAAAAATATCTTGGGGTTTTGCAGGTCAAGCATTTCCTTTCACCTCTTTTCAAGTGTTTCTGAGTCCCTATTCCCACCTGAGGGTAACTGGTGGGAAAACGGAGTTCCAAAATCATACACAGCCTCTCCCTTTGCAAAAGCAAGCATGGTAACCTACCTACTTGTAGTCTGGGCAGGTTTCATTGAAAGTTGTAAAACGCTTTGAAAATTATTCTTACTAGATATTAATCCTTTATTATTGTGCTGTATTCCTGCCGTGTTAGATACGTGTGGGTGAAATATGGACATGTGTTTGTCTCCTTGCTTGTGTGGGAACTCTGAATCTTAAAATTGACGTGTATAGCAGGTTGTGTTCAGAGAAATTGACATTAGTAGCTGCAAGCATATGCGTAATTCTTTATAAATATAAATTCTACTTTTCTTAATACCCATAAAACTCTGCTGTACTGAGGGCAAAACTCCAAGTGCTATATTTCTGTAGAGCAGCTACCAAAATGAGCTATTGTTCATTGAAAGTATCATTTGGAAACCAGGTTTTAATGGAAATATGAAAACTTAATTGAAAAAAAAAATTTAAATCCTTATAGTTTGGGAAATACTATAACAAATCCAGATCCTGCATATAGCGGATAAAATGGCTGGGGTGAAACTTTTCAAACCAGACTGAACAAGTGGGGTCCAAAGTCCACAGTTAGGATTATAAATAATCACCTTGATTTCTAAAAACTCCTGCAGAAGAGAATAATTGACTGATCGGTCCTAGACCTGGGTAAGCATCTTTCAAAAATATATTGCACTCGTTTCGAATGTGGGACTCCAGGACTTGGGCCTTGCAACGTTATAGTGTTGCAAGGGTCAACTTTGAGCCATCAGGGGAAGATTTGAGCTATATGCCTGGATATCTATAAATTATATATTGATAAATGGATGTCTGTGTGGTGTATAGGAAGAATTAGATGACCAAGAAAGAGATCCACTAATGTCTTCAATATGAACATGTGAATTGTTACAACATTCTTCTGCCCCATGTCCTGTTAAAATTGTAAGAAAGGACATTTATCTGCATAAGTCATGTTTTATATCTGATTTTCCCAACACCTAATGGTTAGTCTTCACTCAGTAAATGAAAAACCTGGGATCACCTCCCTTTGCAGCCTGATGATGCTGTACCTACGTTTTTCAGCTTCTCATGATGCAGCATTTTTATTTTACAAAGAGTAAATAACTACTTGTATTCAAGCGAGAGAAGGCATGACATTGTGCACTGCCTTTGGGTAGAGAGCACACACTCGGTATTGTTCCGCCTGTGTTAAATAGTACTTGGAGCAAGGGCTGAAATTTCTGTAACTTCCCAGCAGGAGCTGATCACCTTTATGTTTGGAGTACATACATCCTATCACACGTAATCTCTCTCTTTGGTTTTGTAAGGGTCTGTTGCTGGGTGTCATGTGCAATGGAACAGTTTGAAGGACAGAACTTCCAATAGCTTTGTGTTTAAAAGCATTAATGTGGAAAACGTGGCAGGTTCAAAGCTCCGCAGAGAGAAAAAAGGCTTTTTTCTTGTGCCTCACACAAACACTGTGCTTGCTGCTAGGAAAGAGGCAGGTGTTTTTATCAGCTTCTTAGTTCTGAGGACCAAATGGTGGGCGTGCTTTGCTATTAGACCTGATTGTAGGAAAGAGGCCGTGGAAAACCTAGCACATGATTTTCGACAAGGGCTAGACACGGAGCTGGAAAGGGGACCACAAGAAGGAGTGAGTATACCCTGCTGAAACTTGCCCGTTGTTACACTAGCAGCTGAGATCTAATCAAGTTCAGTAGTAGCCGCAAATCCTTTCCAGCAAGTTTCGTACGGCATGTACACAGACAGATAGGGCCCTGTTCGAAGGAAGACCTGGAGGAGGGCTAAAGGCGTAGGAATGAAAAAAGAAATCCTCACTGAACAAAAAAATGTGTGTGGGGGTGTGAGAGGAGAGAGGAAATTATGTTCATTTTTCAACCTTGTTTTGCAAGTAGATAGAAAACGCCTTTTTTTTTTTTTAAACAGTCAGTCTAATTTTCACTTATGATAGGAGGACATGCATGAAATCATTTTAATGAGCAGTTGCTTAAAAGAAACACAATCAGGCAGATTAGAGTTTTCTGTACTTTTTCAGCTTTTTATGTCTGTATCTACATGTGCTAGAATATTCAAGAATTAATAATTTAGTTTCAAAAATGCTTTGGGCTTTTCAAGTAATTCTTTGTAATTCTTTTTTTTTTTTTTTGCTTTTTAAGCGTCAACGTAGCCATGTATTTTTCCATTCATGGTTCGGAAATAGGATTTGCTTCCCTGTTTTTTTTTTTATCTGCCAAAGTCAGTAGAAATCATAGGGTATTTATGACACAGTAACCAACTTAGTGCTCTGCCAAACACAGTGTTGAAAATGGGGGCGTAAAATGTTCAGCTGTTTCGTGACTTCCTAGAGATCTCTGCATGGAACACATCCATGTAGTATTTTAAGAGCTTTAGCTCTATATCTCTATTTACCTTGATATAGAAATATTTAAGTGAAAATTATTAAAATTAATGAGCTGATGTTTCCAAGTCTAATGATGGTTTAGAACATTGTTATACTGACTGACTGAGCTGAAAGGAAAATACAGGACCATTTTGAAGGATGTGAACACCAACCTAGAACATGCTGATTGGAATAGAAATACTGTGGAAGAGCAGGTTTTAATTTTTAAAATAATGAAATTAATATATGGAATATGTCAGTAATTTCCCCATGGTTTTGTTGTTGTCAACAATAGTTTCAGCCTAGCCAAATCAGCCATTCCTAATAAAGAACAAAGGCACATAGTAAATTCCTGACCAAGAGCACAAACATCTGCTACTCGGTTGCAAGTACAGTAGGCTGTTGTGGAGGACAAAATGCTGAAAATAGGGAATAAGGGTCTGGAACCTGCCATTATAAACGAAGTTAATTAAAAGACCATATGAAACCATGGTGGACAAGAGGATATACTGGAAATTAAGAATAAAGCCTAGTGCAAAATACTTAATAAAAATACATTTTTCTTTTCAGTCTTCCCTGGGAAGTGTCAAACAGTTATCTTAGCTGTGTTTACTCTTCCTGCATCTACCCTCTTTCCTCTTTTCCTTTTATCGCAAAAAAAAATTCTTTAAAAAGTGCTGATAGAAGCAGAGAAGTCAAAGATCATGCTTAGAAATGAAGGCATGTGAAGGAGTGTCTGCTTTTCACTCCTGCAGAGGGTTTTCAGAACATGTGGCACATGCGTGTGCTTGTTTACGCCGTGCAAATGGGAAGGCATTTCTCGGAGGAATGCGGCGAGCAGCGTTCGTGAAAGCAAACGGGAAATTCTTGCTGATGTGGGAGTCGCCAGCACTCTCCCAAGCTAATGAAACCCCCCAGATCAGAATTAAATGAGAAAGAAAAGTGTCTGCTGATTGATTTTTGTCATGTGTGGGGTAGGAAGGGTTGGAGGTGGCTCCCTCCTGAGGGGCCGGGCACGGCTGGTGCTCAGGCTGTCCCGGCACTATTGGCATCTCCCAGCTCAGGGAACCACCCTCAGTCTTCCTTGCCTTAATTGCTCTTCTGGTGTCTCCCTCAATCACAATTTGCTGCTTATTCTCCTCCTTCAGCCCTTGATTTTTCTTTTCAGTTTCTGCTCAGGCGCTTTGCTGTAGCTTTGCACACCCAGTCGTGGTTACTTCGGTATTTAAAACCCGGCCAAGGGAAGGATGGCTGCGCTCTGAATGCCGAGCGGAGCACGGAGCAAGGACTTTCTATGCTGCAGGCGTAACTGGGAGCTCTTCGTGCTTGCAGAGGGGATGCCATTGCCCCCCACCCCACACACATTTCTGCCTGGGAGTACTCCTAGTAATTTCCTTATGAGCCCTGACCTCTGGTTCCCTGGGAGGGAGATACCCGTGGTGCCCAGCAGCAAGAGCTGGGATGCTGGGAGTATCCAGTATTCTGGAGTGCCATCTGCTGGCACTGTGTCCTCTCGCTGGCTCCTGTCACAAGAGATGCTCAAGGGGTAAGTGCCCGTAGGTGGGAACGCTCAGGGCACTGCAGACTGCTCTACCCAAGGGCAGGAACTTGAGAACCATGACAATAATCAATGATCCGTAATTGCCTTCCAGTCCTCCTCCTTCCCACTGCAGCAAGAGTGAGCAAGGCTGACCGGAGACGCTGGGGCATGCGTTTTGCCTAGCTTTATATTATAAACATGAGTTACATTAACATCGTAAGCATTGCAAGTCTGTACTTTTACCAGACAATTCTGGTTGACATGACATGTTTACAAACAGTTTGGTTTCTCCTGCTTTGTTCAGAGCTCTGATTTGAATGGATTGAATCTATATTTCCTTTCCATTTCTATGGAAACAGCTAACCCTCTTCTAACATAGCTGTTTTGTAATGTCTGGGCCTGATTCCCTTCTCACGTGGGCTGTTTTTAAGCCAGTATCGCTCTGTTGATCCCACCTGAGTTACTTGAAGCTGACAATTACAATTGTGAGCTTTCAGATCTGCTGCTCTCCCAGCACATTGCAGTGAAAGGGACTTACATGCAAAATGTAAGCAGGTTTGGAGCAGACATTGTAAAACATCTCTTGCCATCCATCATTTTATTTTGATAGCCCTAGTTCTAACTCCAGAGCTAGAACAGCCGCAAATTTCCATTATATGGCTCACACTGACCTGCCAACTGTGAAGAATCAGCTTTTTTGTATTCATTAGGAATATGGAGTTAGATTTGGTTTTCCTCCAAAAGCTTCAGAATACAGGATCAGAATTGCATTTGGGTTTGGTTTTTTTTTCCATTTGCATTAAAATACATAGTTTTATGTGTTTCAAAATTAAAAGATGTCCATGATTGCTCATTCTCTTATGTGCTGGCCTGGAACAGAAGCAGGAGAGGTCATTGGTATGTACACCTGACTGGGGGAGAATTTGTTCTTTGCTTTAATACTATGTGCCTTCCTCAGAAAAACACAGTAGTTTCTCTTGGGGCTTACCATCTTTATTGCATTTGCTGCTGGAATGAAGCTGATGTCAAATGGGTTTGATCCTCGGATCAGGCAGTTGTGGCCCCCAGAGAAATAATGAATGATGCACGGAGAGCTGGCTGGTCATAACAACTTTCGTATTTCTAAGAAGTGAAACTACATGAAAAGTTAGCCAACAGGTGAGTTCTTTCCTAAAATGGATTTCCTGTATTATTTGGGCATTCAGGGAGCGGGTAGAAAAGTATCCCACACAGCTGTAGAATAGTGAGAATGGGAATGACCACTACCTCCATAGGCTTCCTGCAGCTCATGGTCATCATCTCCAGCTCTCCCTGGTTCGGAGGACTTGTGCTCACTTCTCCTGAGCTGGCAACAGCAGCTAGTGAGGCTGCATGCATTTACCTCTTGGGAACACTCCTCTTCCTCTTGCTGTGGCTGTGAAAAAAGCTAAAATGTGTACGCATGAGGCAGGCTTTGTATTTCACTGTGGCTGGCACCATGGGACACATTATTTTTGAGTCATATTTACACGGTTCCCTGATGGGTTAAGTAGACACTTTGGTTCTTGGTGATTCTTGGTATCTTGAATTGAATCAACCCATGGGTTGATGGCTCTTCTCTGAGCTACTTTAATTTTATAGTAGTAAATATATTTGCTAATTTAGCAGTCACAGTAGCTTAAAAACAGAGTAGTATTATGGAAAATCTGGGGTTTGACCTGTAGCTTATAAAATTTGTCTGAAGACCTAAAATATACAGAACACTAAAAAGAAACTTTTTATATGTTTAATAAACCAAAGGTAAAAATAAGAACAAAGTATTTAAACAAATACTGAAGCGTATGAAATATATTTCCTTTCACATTTTCAGCTGACTAATACCATAGAGATACTGACAAATCCATTCCTAGAGGGTAAAAGTTGGGGTTGTGGTAATATGACCAAAGAAAAAAATGTGGTAGGAGGCAATCTGTGCCTTATCCCCCTTGGGGAAGGCGGTGTGTTTGGTTTTGTTCTTGTTTTGGGGTTTAGTGTATTTATTTATTTATTTATTATTCAATTTTTTAAAATTTACTTATTATTTCTCACTATTGTACTGTCATATTCACTTCCCTTTTGTGGATATATTTGTGGAGAGATCTGACAAGGTTGATATTTGCATTGAGCAGCTTTGAAACTCACATAAAGCCACTTATCAATGAAACAGATGTGCATAGTGTTACGCTCTCGGTTGTTATCCACATAAAAGTTTCAGGTCGGAACGAGCTCCTCTTCCTAGCTGGGGGGTAGTCTCTAAAAAGGCATTTGCCTGGGAAAATACGCAGAGGAGCTTTCAGACCATCTGCTTGTCTGATTAAAGCGACATGGGAGATTCATGCCGTGGGCCAGGTAGCAGGGGCACAGTTTACGTGTTGCAATGTATATGGCTTCTCTGAGGCCACAGGACGAGGAAGAGAGTTGCTGTGCGTGGAACCCTAAGTAGAAAATCATGTTTGGCAGGACTTCTTCGAGTGCAGGGCCCTGGTCAGGGTGTCTCAGTCCCAGCTACTGCACAGGGGATGCAACCTCTTCTGGTTGGTGGGGAAAAAAGAAAATCCTGGCACTTGTGTGACACCAAGAGAGTTTCTCTTGCAAAGGTTGGGTCAAACACACACATTTGGCTTGAATTCATGACCATGTATCCCAAGTGCACTTTTGCTGGTGCTACGAGGATAAAATATAAAAGCTGCACAAGACAGCTTCCAATAAAAGATTATCACTGCGATTCAGAAAAGTTGTGTTTAGAGATTTAGAAATCCATTTCTAAGGTCTGTAAGTCTTTCTGCCTTGAGCCTATCTTTTCCATTTTATCTTGGTCTCTTAATTGTAGTTCAGGTTTAGTGCTAAGATGTTAACAGTACGTGAAGGGAGCGGTAAAATCTCTCACAGTACTGACCATTTATTGTTTTCAAGCTGTATATGACTTCCTGTGTTATTTAAATATCTGTCCTTTGTTCTTATTTTTTCAGAAATAAGGAAGAACTCTTTCTCATTAGGGTAGCATAAATATAGGTCATGTGGGGTTTAGTGCCAGCAGTTTTCTGGCCATTGCAAGGGCTCACCCCATCGGTGAGAGTCTCAATTTCTTCTGCCATTGACATGATAATTTTTTTCAGGTTTTTGGTTCCTTACAGTGAAAGATCTTAAGTCAGTGGGATGTTTAATGCATAGTGGTACGTAAGAGAGCGGACATCCTTATGCACCCTTCTGGCCTTTGTGACAATGACACACTTGCCTGACATTGTGCAGGACTGGACTCCATGATCCATGTTGTCTCTTCCACTGTTAGTTAAGCTGCCACATAATTTCAGGAACTGAAAAGTACCGTGATTCCCATGCTGTGATGTGTGAATCACTTGCACCTGCTAGACAAAGAAAATACTTGGTGATATGCAGAGTTGTGGCTGTTGATGTGCCTCGGATGGTCTGGGAGTCCGGGGCCTCTTGGCAGGGAAATTTAGATAAATGCAAAAGCTGTGGGGGGTTCTTTAGTCCAGATCCTGAGATCTCATGAATTGCCAACATCCTTAGGATGTGACCCTTTGTCATCTGTATAAATAATATGTAAATATACGGAAGATGTAGCCACAGTTGGCCTAAATCTGCCTACATTTTAAATAACCTGATAATTGCCCAGTGTTTATGCATCTCACAGCTTCAGAAATCAAACAATCATCAGTCAGGAGACAGTCAAGCTTGAAAATACAATTGCATGTGTTTTTCCTATAGAACCTTTCTGTGCGGCATTATAAATAATTGCTTGCTATCAGTTAATGTCTAATTTAATGCAAAATGGAACTTCATATGCATGATGACATCGAGCAATGTTCAGTGTGCCTCCATGATTTCAGGGGTCTGTAGGAGTAAAGGCATGACTTCAGCTCGTTTAGATAACGAAAGGTGATGTAGCTCATTTACAATGATAAAACACCGCTGCTCAGGGCAGGCTGCACCCTCTCAGCACCAGAGCCTGGATCCGCAGTAAGGAATTGGACTGATATATGACATTTCAAGGAGATCTAGACCTCATCTGAAAATATCTCTGAGAGACATCTCTCCAAGTGACTTCCTCCTTTTCTTCCAAATATGTCCAGACTTTGGTAAATTCCCAGACTAGGGTCTTCATTGTGTCACTGGGGATTCATGCTAGGAATGTGTTTCTTATGTCTGCTTCTTCCTTTCATACAATGCCAATTTTTTTTTCTCTTCATAATTTGAACAAGAAAGACAAACCGTTATGCAAAAGCTCACTTGGAAAAATAAAATGCCTTGAACCAGTACAGCTGCTTTGCCATAAATAAAATTAAAAATACTGAGCTTTTAACCTAGCTGTTTCATTAGTTTGGATTTGCAAACCTCACTAGATACAACCCCAGTGCATAATATCTCTGAAGAATTTATATTTTATGCGTATTTAAGTCCTTGTGAACAGAAGAGCACAGGAACAGTTTGTTACGAACTGTTATTTATAAATTACAACTTCAGGCACACAGAAGATAGGCACTCTGTTGTATATAAGCAGTGCAAACAGTGAGAAAACCAGAGCAATGTCTTACATCTGAATATCCCAGAGATCTGAGAGATTGTCATCTGCCTAGATCTAAAATCTTGACGGACTGTGTGATATGAAACAATAACTGCTTTTCACTTTTTAGTCACTTTTCAATAATAAATGCTTTTGATACTTGATTTTTTCTTCTTTGCCCAGAACATATGAAATAATTTTGCATAAATTATGATCAGGCATAACTGAGATGTCTGGCATTTTGAAATGGTTTCCTATTCCTGCCAAAGCAGGAAATCATGAGTAAAACAATTAATAAATGCCATTTCTCGCTTCCTAGCACAATAGAAGGAAAACAAATTCATACCAAGTGTATAAGCTTTCAAATATGAGTATCCATGTGGCAAAATGTAGCATAAAGATCATGTCTGTTCTGTTCACAGTGTTTTAACTAAATGAAGACCATCACCTTTTCTTTAGAAAAATAAGAGCAGATTACACACAAATAAGATGAAAATGGATGGCTTCCTATGTGGAGTTTCTTGCTTCCTGATTTAAGGAGTGATGATCAGAGGCAGTGAAAGCTTGTTGGAGATTTTCACATAAGCTGGGACACTCCGAGACTGACTCGCGGTTTGAAGCCTGTCCAGCACTTGTGGCTGACCCACTCCTGTCTGATGCACCAGGTGACATCCAAAGGTTCCGGCATTTTGGGACTGGGGGACTTGGAGGAGTGTGAGAGGATTGAGATCTAGAGCAGGGTTGTCGAGCTTTATTGCACACACAGTCAGAACTATTCCTCAAAATTCAAGAGAGCAGATGTGCCCATGGGAGGATGACCTTTACCCTGATGTTCAGGTTTTCTCTGTTTACACCAGGGATAAGCTAAAATAAATATATTTACTTCAGATTGCCTGGGGCCCAAATGGTCTAAAAATATTGAAGCTCACTGCAGCATCTCAGCAGTGAGTTTATTTGAACAGAATCAGCATTATTTTTATAGAACACAAAAATATTTTACGTACTTATGAGTAATGGAGTTTGTTATTAAAACCTATCCTCAGCTCTCCGCCAAACTATGTAGCTTCATGCATGGAGAAACAATTAACATCAACTAAAACCTTGAAATAGCTTCTTTCCAGCTTTTCAACCACTCTTTGAAAAGCTCTGAGGAATGACAAAAAAATAAAAACCCAGTTACTAGCCAAGCATGGAGCAAAAATTTTAGTTTGAATATCAGTGACGACAACAGTCCCTGAGCTCTCATAATCAGGTATGTGGTACAGCAGAGACATCCCCACTCAGTACTACATAATACTTCAAGTATTTTCCTTCTAGACATGACCAAGCCCATAAGTAGAAGACCTTGAAGGCTCTCAGCACCTTTGTCTCTTGGATTCCAGGCACAGGGCATCGGTTCCTGGAAAAGTCAGCCTTTCGTTAGCAGGCGGGTGACAGGGTGCTGCTCACTTGTCCAATTTTATTATTCATTCTCCAGAATAATGTCTAGTCTCCTTGTTATTTTTCTTTTATTGACTGTTCCTCCTGAAGCCTAAAGGTATGACGTTCAGAGTGTGCTTTTTTTTTCTATATCCCTGCTCACTGTCTCGGTGGCCACCTTCTGTACCTGCTGGTGAGGGCCTGGCATGGCTTTTCAGAACATAGCGTGGTTCAGCAGCGTGTTTTCCTTTGGTTTTCTTACTCATTTCAGACTGGTGCAGACGGATGAAGAGAAAGTCCTGTAAGAAAGGAAAAAATTACTGCGATGAAGCACACGGAATTGGGTAGTCCTCAGGAAAATTCCTTATGCTGTGAATGACCTTCAAGTTCACATACTCATTTTGGGGGTCTCTGACCTGAGAAATCTTGGAAATGGTGTCCAAGGAGGCCAAAAAGCTGTTTTCTTTAGCTGAAAGGGATGGAAGATTCAGATGCATCGCATTTTTCAGTGAAGTAACAGGTAAATGAAATTGATTGCCCAAGTTTTATTGCATTCAGATTAGAGGAACAATTTTGACTTGACCTCTCTGTACCTCCATTTTCCAATGAAAAGGGGAGAGATAATAATCTTTCTCTCTCCTGCACAAGTGGTCTAAGGCTCATTTGTGTGAAACGAGGCTCAGCTGTACTCAGTTTGAGGCGCCATGGAGAGACCTGTGCCTACGGACAGTAAATGCATTTCTAAGTGGCTGCTAGTCAAGGACTGCATTTCGTCTTTCCTGTGCCAACCCTTCAATTGCTTTTTAAATAGGAAAAGAGGGTTGTGGTCTACTTGTGTGGTATTGTTATGCATTTCGTTCGTGTTGCATTTCAAGCAACATTGAACATAAACATTTTTCACATATTTTTGTCAGTAATTTTTCCTTGTGGTAAATTCTTAGACTCTGACATATTTTGAGCTTGCCTTCAGCAATCTGTACACATGTTTCTTATTAGGATCTCCCTTGTTACATCATTTATTATAACACTGTTTTGCCAAATGTTTGAATTAGGAAAGGCATGCCGTTTTGACGTTATTCAGGGATTCTTGCAGGGAAGTAAGGTAAGATATAGATGATACTCTGTTTTGAGCCCATAAGCACAGGCGTTTCTGATTAGGGTTTTCAGCAGCTTATAAAACCAAATGGGATTTGATGGAAGTGAGTTATAAAGGAAGTTTTGCAAAACTTCTTAGAAAGATTTGAATCCTTAATTTGTATGTATTCCCAGCTGAAGTTTCATTGTGAAGGGAGATGAATATAGGGAGCTGTTGCATAACCAGCAAACTCCAATTCTGATTTCAGAGAATCATAATAAAGTGAAAATAAATTACATAGTAATAATTGTTTTGGACTGCGGGACTAGTGCAACTTCCAGGGAGAAAAAAACAAAAGATCTGATTCACCATGGTATTTCTGCATTTTTATACTGATTTATCTGTATTGCATTCAAGGAAAAACACTGACAAAAAATTAGAATAAGGGCAAAGATGACTCAGGTCCCCACAGTGGCAGTTTATTTCTTATTATAACAAAGCACATACAAGGAACCTATAAAAAATGGGTGCACCTCGTTCACTTGACATTTTCCAGTGATAAAGTCACCATCCATCTGACCATATTTTCTTTTTAATGTATGGTAGATCGTTCAATGGTACCCATCAGCGCAATATCTGCATGACAGTGTCCCACAGTGAGTCAGGGAAATATTATTACTCCATTACGGACTGAAGAAAAAGAAAGACTTTGAGGCTTGTTCAAATGCAGGCAGTAGAAGTAAGGCAGAGGTGGGGGTGGAAACCACATCTACTGTTTCCCAATCTACTGCCTTAACACAGGGTTTGCCTGGCTTCTTAAAGATGGACTTTCCTGGATCACCGCTTTTCCCTTTCCATCCAAGCACATCACAGATATTTATTCATTCTAATGTATGTCTTCCATGAGCCGTGTGCTAGCTCTTTGCAGTGCCCACCGTGAGATACACCCACGTTAAGAAGTCTAACCTTAAATTCAGGATTGCTTGTTCCATGCCTATGCTACAAGGAACAGTCAGAACATGAATAGAGACAAAAGGGATTGAAAAGGCTTCTCAGTTTCCTTGCTTGGTGCGTTGGGCAGGGTTTTCCCTGCCATTGACCCTCCTGTCCTGCTGGTCAGACTCAATGACTGGTCCAGGGGTAGGAGCAGAGTGGGATCCCTCGCCCTGGAAGCTGTAGTGCTTGAAGCTGCATTTTGTAAGCATCTGAAATCGTTATTTTGTTAATCATGTCACTATTCATTAAATGTTTAGTACAGACAAGTTTTTATTACTGTTTCTACATTCCAGCTTCCACATGCTTTATTTCCCTTTCCAAACAGGAGGCATTCAGCTCCATCTAGCTCTGCCAGCCCAATTATACCCTTTCCAATGCCAGTTACTAACTGCCAGTCACATATAGGTTTTATCCACCCAATAAAGCAAGTCCAGCTCTCCTAGATTGAGGGAGACCTCTCAGCTGGTCCTATTTCCATCCGCATGTTTCCAGAGAAGGGCAGTGTCCCAGTAGAGCAGCAGGGACACCCAGCAGTGTGCTTAATCAGCTCTGGGAAACTACCCAAAACAACTCCTGACGAGATCCTCAAAAGGAGAATGTCTCAGAGGAAAAGCAGTGTGAAATGTCAGATGAGGAAAGACATACATAAGATGATCATTGGGATAAATGAGCAGTTCTCTCTCTCTCATGGCTCATCTTTCTGATTAAAGATGTTGTCCTGTTGTTGTACCTTCTCTTTATGGAGGGTCTGATAATGATATTGAAGATTAAACCAGTGCTGGTTTTGGAAAGGCTCAGATTTTCCATCTGCTCACCCAACACTAATGTTTATTTGCTCTGCTGAGAGACAATATTGAAAAGAAATACCTCTATTTTCAGATCTATGTACAGATGATGTCCCCAAAATTTTGCTATGTTATCAGATTCCAGAACATACTTTGCTTTGTCTGTTTCTGTCCAGAGTGTCACTTTGCGGTTACAAGTTATCATCATACTAGAAATACATTAACTTTTGCCATTATTCCCATGAAGATGAATACAAACAACAATATCATTAGTAAAAAAAACAAAATTAAGAGTCATTATTCTTACAGCTTCCCAGAGCTTTGTGTCTAACCTGGTCCAGCCATTGTCAAAACCTGTATGTTTTGTGATATTGAGTGCTTTGTGAAATTATAAAAAGATTTCCCAGGAGAAGGCTGGGGAAGCATGGAGGCTGGCCTCAGAGGAGCCCAGTGGAAGGTTTGCCCTTGTGCCAGGGAGGCAGGGAGCCCCCAGAAACTTCTCAACAGACAATTGCGGTTCTTTCTCTTCATGGCAAAGTTAACGAGGGGATTGGTTTTACTGACCAGCTGCTGTGTCTAGGGAGCTGCTGGTTTGGCATAAAATTTTTACTGATTTGCTGCTTCATTTCATTCCAAGCAAAAGCACAGTTCTGGAAAAATAAGTCTGCCAACTGCAAACTTGTTTTGTATACAGGTTTACTCTGTATTTTTTGAAAATGTAGGCTCTTTAGGTCCTTAGGTAGAATTAAAATTATTGCGATAATATAGGTAGTCAAATATGAAAACATAACTAGCTAAATAATAAATTGCTATAGTTTACAAGAAAAGCCAGTACCACAAATCTACAAATAGGACATACATCAAAAATTGGGGTATTAAAAATAATGATAATTTGGGGGATTTCTGAGTCTTTTTTCTAGGCTCATGCATTTCCAAACTTTCCAGTAACATTGTAAGGAGTAAGAAATTACCATTTAAAAAAAAAAAGAGGGAAGAAAAAAACCCCAACATTTCCTGAGGATTTAGGAAAAATGCCAAATGTTGTGAAGTTATGATAAAAAAGTGAGTGATAGCAACATCAAGAGCAAGAATAACCTTCTGCAAGCGTTGCGAACGCTGCAGTTCTGACAGAAGCAATACGATATATCTTGAGGAATAGCCCCCTTTACTATGCTCACATGCTGCACTGATATTTCTAAAATTTCCTAATTTGCATTGTGCCCACAGTTTTTACACACTACTTGCTTCGTACCTCATTGTGCTCAATTGTGCAAAGTAAAATTTAACTATATGGTATAAGCAAATGTTATGTAATGTTGCTTATACATGTAAGTAGAAATTGCATTAGCATTTTATAAACCAGCAGGTACGATAAAATATGAATAGCAAATAATGACTGTGTATTGTCTGTTTCTCTGGTACCAGTGATCAGACGGAGAAATTGAACCACTGCCAAAGAAGTCTTACACCTAACCTAGGCTTTGCCATCTATATTTTACAATACTTATTCTTAAAATGGGCATTCCTAATGTTTGATCCATGAGGAAATACGGCACATAATCCAGTAGCATGTGCCTGGTCCCACCTCTACTGGAACTTTAATCAGTATAAATCTGCTGCTTGTGTGTGGGTGATCTGTCTCCTTTTGGTGTGGTGTCTGCATCCAGGTAGGTCCTTGTCCCAGAGCAACATATATTAGCCAGAAAGAAAATAACCTTCAGGACCATCCTGTACGCATGCTCAGGACATGGTGTGCTTCTTTGAGGCTTTTCCATTGTCTTCTTCAGCCTTGCCACTAAAGAGTAAACTGATAAGTGTATTTATTCTGGAAGACCAACTGTGGTTTAATTTGTTTTGAAGAAATTTAACATTATGAACATTATTCTGGAGGAGTAAGGTCTGGAAACGGGTGTTCACATAGAGTAGCTACTCTGGAATAGTTGTCACAGAGCAGCTTATTTTATGGTAGCAGCTGTGGCAGTTGGCAGCCCTGGTCGGAAAAGACTCACCCCATGAGCAACCATTACCGAACTTTCCTAGCGAGTCGTATAGCAGCCAGACAATGCTTAACTGCGTACCTCATTCTGCTGGTCCCTGATGAAACTGTTCATTGGAATAGCTCACAACTGGTTGCTTCTTATTTTCTGTGGAAGCTTCTGGGAAAAGGAGGATAACTCTCATTTGGATGCCTTTATCTGGCTTTCTATGGAAGTCTCCAAACAATGCCGTATTGTATTTACGTGTCTGCAATTGGAGCCCGCATTTTCTCTTCAGTGCAGCTCAGGAAGCCGTATATTGTGTAACTAGTAATAAATCATTTCCTAGACAAAATTATAACTCAGGGTCTGATTCAGGTGGACCCCAGAATTCTATAGCTTTTTATTTATATAGAAAGCTAAATATGAAATGTATTGTTGTATGTTGCAGAACTTCCTATAAACCTACTAATGCAATGATGTACTTACATTTCCCATATTCCAAAAACTCCTTCAGGGCTCATATACCTAAAGAAGAATCTTCATGGAAGCAGCCTAATCCTTTTATGATCCAGCCTCATGGGAAAAACTCAGCTGAAGTGAATGGAGAAGACTCAGCCTGTTGGCATAAAATGGAGGTATGAGGATCCATCTCAGGGATACAAGATGAATTCTGATTCTAACCAGGCACGTAAGGTTATCAAACTAAGCTGCTGGTTAAAGAAATGTGGGTGTTTTCAGTTGTAGCACTAAAAGGTGAAAATAAGTTTAACAAATACAATTTGTATTTCATAACTGGAGGTTTGCTTCATTACTTGGACATTTTAGTGTCGGACTTGATGCTAGAGACCATAATAGTGTGGACAAGGAAGGGACTAAAATCCTTACACTTCTGACTTGTTTGGAAAATGTATCTTACTTTCAAGTGGTTTTGATATCCTTTCCAAAAAAACATTACTTGTGAAATTCTTCCCTTGAAAATGACAGCACAGTTGAGCATTTCTTTACTGAAATGTTAATATTCTTTAGCAACTAGGCAACTGGCATATCTTGGATGTCTCCAAGTAGGAACGTGTTTACTTTTTTAGCAAGTAATGTAGTCATTAACAACAATCTTGGATATGCAATCAGCAGGAACTTGTGTCTTCTGCTGCCTTATTAATGCACATTATTATTCATAGCCTCCTGCAGATCTAAAATACTACTGGCTTCTGAAAACTTAAAAACTATGGGGGAAAGATTAATGCACAGACTAAGAAATGAACATCGAGGTCTGAGGATCTAAGATTCTGCATTGTCCTTTATTTTGCATCAGTGTCATCTTAATACAGTGGATGTGTAACACTAATGTTGAAATTCAGCAACATTTCACAAGTATTCTGAATTTACATTTAGAAACCTTCATGGTAAATCCAAGTGCGAGTGGGAATCAGGCCCCTGAAACTTCTCTTATAAAACCAAAAGACAACACCCAAGTTACACACTCAGTGAAAAAATACAGTTCATTAGGACTCTATGGATGCAATTAAAGATGGAGCGAGTTAGTTTCATAGCTCCCTTAAAATAATAGATACTTAATAATAGGTGGTTTAAAAATCTGTTTATAAAATCCATGCTTGCACAGATGACTGGCAAAACATTGCCATTCAAGGCTTCTCTCAACTAGGGAGAGAAAATGAACTTTCATTTGCTGCTTTCAAAGGTGAGTGGTGTATCTATTAGAATAATAAATAATCAGGGATGAGGGGAAAGTTAAAAAGATATACGCAACTTTGGTGCACTTTTTCTTTTTTTTTTTTTTAAGAGGACAACCTGCTATTGCATGTTGATGTGGTCTGAGAAGATTGTGGTGTTCATGTTTCCCAGGCAATAAAACAAAGAAGCTCCTACCTCTCAGCCACAGCGTGACACACTGGAAGCCAGGTGCTGAGGTGTTCGGCAGACTGGCGGTGGTTCAAGATAGGCCCAGCATCTGGAGAAACTTAAGGTACAATAACGAGGCAGGCCTGAAGTGCAGGTGTCTCCTGAACTCCATCCAGCTCTTCTGCTGATTTCAAATTTACATTGCTTTGCGTTGAATACCTATGTTTTGTCTTTGCCGTGTGGAGGTGGCCAAGCCCTTCACTGCCTCTGCACCTTGGCTGCTCCTCCATCCTAATAGCACGCAGTGACCCCTCAGTAACCAAAGTGCCTGTAGTTCACCTGATTTTTTTTTTTATGTACGTGCCTCCCTGTAGTTGGCTGCAGATCTTCTGTTGTGCACAAGCAACACACTCAACCTGGTTAGGAGTCATCTAGTCAGCTTCAGAAACTTAAAAATTAGGTGTTCTAAAACAGCTGCAGAAAGTGGTAGATACCTTGAAGGGCTGTTTCCTTAGACAAATAGTGGAGGATGACATGAATGCTGGCCTCCTTCCACCTACAAGGTGAATCTAGATGACCAGTTTAGGCTGGGTACATAACTTCAGATGGCTAAATGGAACATAAATATCACCTCTATTTGGGAATCTTATCCCTTAAAGACAATACTTCTAATGTCTCAAGAGTCACTTCTCTTCAAACTCTAGAGAAAAAGATACTTCAGGATTATCCACTTTTCCTAGATGCTTTTACTTTCTCCGAAGGTAACTCTAGCTTGGGGTTTTAGCTACACGCTGACATAAAGCTCAGAGTCTGCAAATTGTAATGTTCTTTGGATTCTTTAAAGCCTTAGTCAAAGCTGTGGATTTACATGGCTTGTAATTCTGGTTTTCAGGTGCTTCCCAGAATTTCTCTGAAAAAAGATCTTACCAGGTTTTGTTTGAGTCTTTTATCATCCATGTATGAGCAAGTTCTAATGATCCTAAATCCTACATTACAATTATGAGTATCAGCAAACAAAAAGCCTTTCCCTTCATTATCCCAGGTATCTATAGCATTTGATATTTACAAAATGTAACTAACTGACCATAGAAAGTTAAATAATTTGTCATTTTGTAGTTTCAGAAATCTGTAGAAACCATTGTGAGCCATTTTCAATATTTGAAGAGACTGAAGTTATTCTCCATGTACAATTGGTAATAACTGCAACACTGGTAGTGAATTTTCTGCCCCTTTCTTCTCCCATCTGTCTGTCTCCCTCTACCCCCATAAAGAACCAGCTGGTCATTACAATTTGCAGCCAAGTAGAGGAGGAGTAAATTACTGCCCTCTGCGATGGCAAAGGCAAATATACCTGCAGGTTGGTTGATCAGCATGCATGGCTGTCAATCAGCATGTCCCAAACTCGGAAGCAGACAACACGTGGGCTACCACCTACCCTGAAAATTAGCTAGGGATGCTGAGTGGGAACTTGAAATACAATGTACTTGTTCAGAGAAAAAGGGGCATGTGAGGTATTTATCTACAAAAACTAGCCCTCTACTGCTCACAGTGTTTCCGTCTTGCTTGTGAAAATGAAGGATGAGAAACAGAGCAGCCAGAAGTAACAGCACTGTTGGTTCTTATGTATTTGAAGTTGTGATGGAGAGTGTACATGAGCATGTAATGTCATACACCTGAGAATCAGGAATCAGAGGTGAAAATATACATTACATACTAAAATGCAACGTGTCATATTAGGTAGAGAAATGAGGTGAGAATTTTTATTTAAGAAGTCTCTGTTCTGTTTATCCTTACCATTTTGAAAGGAATCAGAATGTAGAACTAAATTGCTATGGCAGCAGAGTATAAATAAAAGCAGATAACGTTACACTACAGGCACGATCGAGTGTTCAGCTGCTGAGAGCAGACAAGACTGGCTCGTCTCTGCCATGTATTTTAGTTTTACAGCAAGACAGGTTAGCAGATCTCAAACCTCATGTTTGCTTGTCCCTTTTGTATCAAAATATCCTCATCACTGTGACCCATGACACCTGATTTGCCCCTGCTTCAGATATGGGACAGATTTTGTATTCCTGGAGAGAAGAGGCATATACATAGTTATTCAACAATAAGACAAAATGGTATGCATAAGTATAATGCAGGTTAGCTAAAATATTTCATCTGGTTCTACACTTGAGCCATAGGCATTGATGGAGAACTCTCAGGAGTTACTGTGGTCTGCAGGGTGTCACAGGATCTGTGGCATGGATGGTGCCCTGAAGATACCTGCACACTCTGTTAAGCATTGCCATCTTCTTTCTAGAACAAAAGTTCAAGATTTTCAAGGTCGGTCATTTTTTCTTTTAAGTCCCTGTCTGCTGAAGTGGCTGCAAACTTGGAAGGGGGAGGAATCTTCAGAGGTTACTCTCTGAAGAGTTTGTCTTATAACTAGAATACAGATTTGGGAAAAAAACTAGAAGAGACTTTTTGAACTAAAATCATTCTAGCATCTGTGGCCTTAACATTTCTAGAGATTAAATTTACGGCTACTGGCCTCAGTCTGCCTAACCAGCAATTTTTTCATTGTCCTAGAGTTGAATGTCCTCTTCTAGCAATGGAAAATACTACTGCACTCCTTCATCTCAGGGGCCTCAATTTAGAGGAAAACTACTATTTCAGTAGTTTTTTCCAGAAGTCATAATACCACAAAACACATTCTTCTATCAGTTCTGTATGTTTGAGCCTATAAGGATGAAAGTATCCATGGCAATAAAGATGAAAGTGCAAGGAAAATTGTGCTTCATTAGCGACAATTTCCATAGTGATCATGCCTTGACAGGATCTATAGAGATAAATATCATAGGCTCCATTGTTTTGTTGACTGTATTTTTTGTTAAAAGTAGCCCAGAAGGAATGAAGGGAAGGAACAGAGACCTCAAAATTTAAATATGAATAATCAGTTATTATCAATATATATTCTAAATAATAAATGGTGCGGTGTGTTTTCTTCTGGTCTTTGTCCACCATGAATCACAGGTATTAAAGATGAAGAAAAACAATTGCAATAATCTGCTTCATTTTAAGTCACATCAGGGTTGTTTCTTGCAACATTTTATTTCTTTTTTTTTTTTTTTTTCCAGTGTGCTTATACCTGTTCCTGGAGATGGGGTTTCTATTATTTTCCTTTAAAGACTATTCTGCAGACCAATAGGCCTCATCATTAAGACCTTTTTTTCCTCATATTCAGCCTGAACTATTCCGTTTGTATCTTCTTGTTACTACCTTGTGACATGCCTCCGTCCTTGCTATTTATGCACCTCAACTATTTAGAGATAGTTCTCATGTCTTCTTGCTTGGTTTTCATTTAACACACATGTGTTTGTGGATATATAGTAAGTGCAAAAAGTGTATCATAAAATAACAGATTTTAAACTGAGAAGGAATCATCTTATCTCAGCTAGAGCTAAGAGACTTTTCGTACTTTTAGTGGGAGATATTTTAGCGCTTTAGAGTAATTAATGTGATGTTATTAGTGCTTTTAGCCAATGCAGCTACATTATTATGGTGTGGTATATACATAAACAAAATTTAATCTTATGCTTTCTCTTGCATAGCACTTTCTTGTGAAAGGAGCAGCTTTTTTCAAAGGATTTCCTCTGAAGATTTATACACTTATAAACATTTTAGACTTAATACTCAAAGTGTGTTTGCTGTAGTTGCTCTTTAAGATAAATCTTCCAGCATTTATGCAGTGCTCTTTTTCAAACACCTTTGTACAATTTATCTTAATTTATGAAGCCTGAAAACATTTTTCTCTGTGAGAATTTTAAAATTATTAGGTTGGGAATTTCCACCGATAGAAAAGGGAAGCTGAGGCACAGGGGAGAAAATTATTTCCTCATAGGCACCCATTGAGTCAGTGACAAATTAGGGATTGGAGCATAAAATGCTTACATTAATGTTCACGTGTATGTTCATATGTATGAGAGAGAAGTTAACAATGGAATCTCTGTCTCTAATTTTCAAAACTACTTCTGAAATCTCTGCTCCTTCTTTTTGACACAAACCATGCAAACTTCATATGTATTTATCTTAGGTCTTTGCATAGCGAACATGACTAGTTTCAGTCACATGGCAAAGACATGTTGGGAACACAGCTGGGTTTGGCTGGCAAAGACTACTCTTTAGATGAACTCTACTGTGCCTAGATGCTTCTGTAAGTCCCAGTGAGTAGGGACTTCTCAGCATCGAAAAGTGCTCTATAAATACATCCCTGTGTGCAGCTCTTCCCCTCAGGGTACTCTAAAAAAATAGCTTATTGTTGGTGGGCATTATCTGAAGATGGCATCTGGAAATAATAATCATTAGCAGGGCAGGAGACTACCTTACAGCATCAAAATGTTACTGATTCAAAACTGAGTTAGCAGTTCCCACTCTGAGAAACCTCCACAGATAGCTTACAGTTTCTAAATCGTATTCTGAGCACAAGCTACTATGTACAGTGGAGAGCTAATTAACTTGCTAGTATTAACAATAATTATTATTATGGAAGTGTAGTGTTAAGCAAGAATCTGTTTGCTTTGTTGTCGGAAAGGTTATACCCCTGGCGTTTTTAATGCGGAGCCTTTTTATCTTGTTATTTGCCTTTCATTTCCTGCTCACAGCACGACATGCTAAGCTCAGTGTTTCTAAGGTGCTAGGAGCACTCTGAGACTACTCTGAGAGTCCTTTGGCCTCTTCTTTTGCCCCTAAGTCCTAACCCCATGAGGTATTGCCCGGAGTGTGTTACCACTCAATTTTAGTGTAAAGCACAGTGTTAAATCATGTTCTAAATAATTATGAAAAATAACTGTTATCAGTAGATTCAGGTTAATTAGTTTGTGTGTTACGTTTGTGCCAGATGGGATGCAAAAACCTGTTGGGTGACAGCACTTTATTAGTAGGAGAGAAAAGATGCAGCGTATGTAAACATGGTTGGTGTCTGAAGGCATTGCGGGGCTTCACAGAATGTATGTAGGTGGGATTGTTGATTGAGGATACAATGATGTCAAGTGAAAGATAATAAAAAAGAGTCTTTCCTAATGATAACCGCAGAAGGAACAGATAAATTTAGCTAAGTACACTTAGACACTACAGGAATGGGAAGGGGGAGAGAGAGACTGACCAGAAAACTAAAAAGGTGTGGATTAAAGAGGAGTAGGGTTTCACCTGGGGCCAGGATTGTGACTCTTGTGACTTGCATGTTCTGAAAACAGGGGTTTGACATCAGTTCCAGCAGTTTGGTCTCCATCTGGTCTGATTACAGTAACATCCATTTCTGGTATGAATTATCCCTACGTTCTCCACCACAGCTCAGCTGGGGGATGGAGGAGCCAGTGGTTCTGAGGGAATATGGAGCAAGTTATTAATTTTCTTCAGGCTTCAAAACTGCAGCAGTACTGCTCTATGGTGTGCATGCTTCCTCCTGTTCTCTCTTATCTTTGTTTCCCAGACTTGCTTAGGTACAATTCTCTATGAGTAGGCTGGTTGGCCACCACCAACATGCCTTGTCAATTCTGGTCCATGAGAGTGGATGAGAGAAAAAGATTTTTGCTGGCACTGCATAGTGCATAGCTCCTTTACTTCAAGCTATTCCTCACCTCACAGAGAGTTCAAGTTCAAAATTTTAATGTGGCCATTTTTGTTGCTTTGGGAAAGAGCTCTGTCTGTTAGAGTATAATTCTCGTTCTGCTAAGAAGCTGTTAGAAAACAGAACTTAAAACTTTGAGACAATACTGATATGAAAACTGAAGTAAAAGGCTTGTGAAGGAAAACAAAATAAAGAATCCCATCTGCTTTCCTGGGACTAGTCACTGCTTTGATTAGATAATATTACACATCGGGCTCGCTTCTCTTTTAATCTACAAGCTGGAGGTAATGGAAAAATGGCATGCAGAAAAGTGTGCCAAAAGAAGCACAAATAGTGTTACAATAACACCAAAACCCTCTCAAGGACCAGGGCCCTCTTTCATTGTCCTCATACAAACTGAAGTCAACTAAGGATGTGAGACTGCACTGAGTCCAGAGCCATTGCAGCTGACTTTACACACCTCGCTCAGAAGCCTCCATGAGAAGTGAAGCTGTTGCAGCATCTTTCTTCAGCCAGAGGAGAAGGATGAGCACCTCTGGGGAGACTCGACCCACACAAGCCATGAATGAGTCAGGGGAGTTGCTTGTCTTTCTTCATTGATTTTACAGGAACCAAGGACAAGCACTCTCACTTGTATTAGCTGTCTAAAAATAGGTGAGTTGAAGCTGAGCTGAAGAGTCAAATGGGCAACTCAGACAATCTGGAAGGATGAGGTAGCAAAATGGATCAGAACTAGAAGAAATAAGTGTCAGTGTCTCTTTGCAGCCTGAGATGATCTGTAGGCTTCTTGGAAGGTTTGGTGAAGAGTGCTGGACAATACTTTGGAGGACGGATGTGCTCAGGGAGTCTGTGGGGTCCAATGAATAGGAGCAGTATGTCGTGAGTTCAAGGACAGAATGCATATTCTGTATTTAGGAAGTGATTTTCCTGGGGCAGAGATTTGAACCAAACAAGCATAAAAGAATCGCAATAGCATGAAACCATGAATTCTTCTCTGCTGATTAATTAGCATTTTTCCCATTCTCTTTTTGAGTCACTGTGTTAATAGCTGCACAGGTGCTGAACAGGAAAGATATTTTGTTTTGTTTTAACTACTCTGTCTGTAAGGCTTGAGAACCAGAGTGACTCTATCATTTGCACATAATAGAGCCAGCTCAGGGAGAGCTGTGGCATGACGCAAGTTCAGAGAAAATGAAACTCAGTTTGGAGCTGCCTTCAGAAATACAACACCAAATTCCTCAGTTTCTAACACAATTGGAGTCAACGGACTTGCTGAGTTCACCGGAATTAATTCTGATGTATTTTGGTTTGATATCAAACCCAAGTCTCATGGGTCTGACAGAATTAAAATGTTTCCAGTTAGCTCAGTATCATTTTGAGTTATTAACTCTGAGATGTAATAAAAACCTAATGACACCACTTTTAACTGTTTCATTTTGGATTGTGTTTAAGTGAAAAAGAGCTACTGTTCTTGGGTGGACTGGCAAGCGATGGGTGAGTACCAGATGTGGTTAGGGTAAAGATGACTGTCTGCTAGAGTAATAATGTTTGAAGCTCCATTTAAAAGTATTTCAAGACATAGCTGCCCAAAGGGGTGAAAAGACTCCTTTCACAGTTATAAATTTCTCATTCTTACTTCCCTGGAGTATCATAGAAGTGATGGAGAACATAATATAGCAATTAGGTTCTGCAGCTAAATTCCTCAGCAGAGATGTGCATTGTAGCAGGCAAAAAATATGTATTTTTCTGTAGTCATAAAAAAAAAAATACAGAAAACTACTGACAAAACCTTGTATGGACCGTGGATGATCCCTGTGATGTTTTTATTGAGAAATAGTGGAAGAAATGCATATAAAGCCAACAAGAATCATCCGCCTATTTCTGCTTACCTGGAACATCTTTCAGTATTTCACTTCAGCTCAGTGTATCTTGACCTGTGTTAGTCTGGAGAGCCACCACTTCGGGGTAATATATTTTTAAAGCTTTTTAAAAATTATTGTCAGTTGTTTGTCACGTTATGCAGGTGGCAAGAAGAATTACATTTAATTATGTAAATCAAATGTTGCAATTTGGTTGATAAGGGGAGTATCTGATACAGCAACTGCTTTGAGTGTCTTGCCTAATTGTTGTGTCAATCTGACTTGTTTGTGGAGGCAGCCTACTTCATCCCACTAAGACATTCTGTATCTGTTTTCAATTGCCAATTTCTTAGCTGTATCTCATGGTGGGGAAAAAAAAAAGCCCTTTTTAAAACACAAACCACATTCTGTATGCGAGTTGATTAATTCAGATGAATGGCATTATGGAAAGTTAAGAAAAAATGAGCTCTGACTGGCAAAACTTAATAAGATTACTACTTCAACATACTAGCATTCTTCATTTCTTTCTGATTTCCATTTCCTTTTGGAAGAATACTAGGAAAAAAAAAAAAAAGAAAAATATCAAAGGCAAGTAAACCCAGATTTGTCACAATGGATTATTTTGCTTTTATTTGGGACTTCAAAAATTATAGTTTTAATAATATAAAATTCTGGCTTTCCTTTCACCTGACCATTTCATTTCAAGGTTACAGTGTAACATCATGAAATAATAGCCAAGATTGTGTGAAGCAGTTAACCCAAAGTAAAGCAAGACAGACACTGAAACAATGAAGCCTTCATTTTGAGATAGCTGGTTTGTGAATATTCTTGACAGAAATTAGTTAAGATATACTAAAAATGTCTCTGGGTGTCTGGGCTTTTAGTTAAAGCTGAAAGCATAACAAAGTAGGAATTTTATCACTCTTTCTTATGTTCATTAAATCCTGTATTTCCTATGTAGGCTTTGCTTCCCCAACAGAATTTGCTCTAAGAAATGAGCTGCTGTTATGTCCTCTATTCTTAAGCTGTTGACAGGTCCCTGTGAAGTACAGTGGCCATAAAATGTGTGCTCTGCTGCTACGGGAATATAGCATCATTCTGACGTAACGGTGAGAGTACTGGTAACTTGACCTAGTATTGATCCCAATAAAGAGGTTTGATCCCAATAAAGAGATTTGATTCCAGTAAACTCTCCAGTAGTATTTCTTTAGACTATCATTACACTTCATCTTTTCATTCACAGAAAGAATAGAGGTGCAAAATATTCATTTAGGCCATCTTCCTCTTTGGACATCTCAAAAAGCATCGTTTCCATAAAAAAGGACATGATAGGTTATTACCTTTATGTTTGTCACGTATTAAAATGCTGTAAAAACATTGGTCTTTAGAGCAATATACTGTATTTTTTTTTTCTATTTAAACAAAATTATGCTCTTAAACCAATTTTCAGAAGTGAGGCACTAATCTTCCTTGCTTTTTGAACAAATTGACTCATACATTTGTGTTCTTAGAAATAGCTGTTTTATAATAGATAGTCAGTGAACCCTAATATTCTTCAGATTACTAGCTAAATTGATAGTGTGTGACAAGGAAAGGGTGCTGCAGAGAAAAAAAAAATGAAAAGGAGAAGACATCTGAAAGTTGCATATTGCAGTTCAATAGTTCACTTTTATTAGCATTGTATTTTAATATGTACTTGACTAGCCAGGCGTTTATTTTCTCATGGAAGGCTCACACAAGGACAGAAGTGGATGAAAGATTAGAACTGATCTTCAAAGAAACTAGCACAATATTAACATATGAATGGAAATGTAATCCATGTTTTAGATCACTGAAGAAAACAAGTAAATGTGAAGTGCTTGAATCATAATGGACTCCAAGAAATACATTCATGAGGCCCAAGAAGAAACTCGAAATAGATGGCAAATGTTTAGGATTTAAAGATGGTTAAAACCCAAAAAAGTGATATTTTAATTCCCAGAACCATGAAATGCATATATTCAAATTTCCATCTATTCCTAGGGAGTCACACTTAAGACAAGTCCAAACTAAAATCCCGATTCTTCTGGTTCTAGTTTAGACATAGGAAGAACATCATGAGAGCAAAATTTTCCTAGTTTGGAATGGCAGAGATCTCACAAGGTAAGCCTGCAGAATTTGGCCATCGTCAAAACCAAACCTATATAACTTAGGTCTGAACTTTGAAGCCTCATCTGAAACTTAAATCTGATCTGAACACAATCACTGCCCATCTATCTATAATAAATATAATGAAAACAGGCAGGGAACCTTTCTCCCACACAAACTGTCCATACAGTTCAGCACTGACCTATTACCAATGCAGCACAACAGAAATATCTAATAGGATTAAAGTCAACATCATCGGCACTGAGAAAAGGTCATCTAGAACCTGAACGTGGCTGATAAGCACTCTGACCCATCCAATTCCCTGTTTTGTACTGCTGCCAATTGCTACAACATCTGAACAAATTCCTGGGAAAATAGATTGGCACTAAAACAAAACCTGCGGTGGAGGTGTTAAGTTTCTGGCTTTTTGCCTGCTTCACATTATTAAAAAATTTTCATGCAGTTGGATTTCGGGCCATTTAGGAAAGGGAAGGTCAT
>VXBO01002061.1:98600-117888 GCA_013400135.1 Rhinoptilus africanus
CTTTAGATTGTCAGATTCTAGTTTTATCCAAGCCCAGTTGAGGACTTCTTTCCTAACCAAAGAATGCTCCAGCATGCTTCATAACCCATTTTTCTTCAGAGAAATGGTGAAATAATAATTTCTATGCTATCCAGCTCTTCATTACATAAAGAATAAATTAGCAATTGGACAAGGACTGGAAAATACTGGAATTTGGGTTGTTTAGTATTTATTTTTTTCAAAGTATACTTGTTCAACCAAGACCAAAATGAATGTCCAATGTATAACTTTATTCTGTGAAAAAGGGATTAACTGGCAATTCTTCCAGTGTGACTGAAAGTAAGGACAATTTTTTTCTGAGTTATATCATTTGCAATTCAGATGCAATGTTACAGGAGTCAGAGAAGATACTCTGGTTTTAAAACAGCAAAAAAAAAGGGAGAAAAACCTGTCCCCAGGGGACCAGGTTTATATCAACATTTCCAGACTACAAAGGAACTTCCAGGTCTTGCTACTAACATAGGAGGCAGAATTAAGGTCTAAGAACTGCAGACTCTTCCTGGACTGTTTTTCCCAGGCTGAACTGAGCCAAGCTGTGTGCAGATGGGGCATCCCCATGTCACAGGGAAATGCCCATCAAGGATGGGCTGCCCCTGTGGGGGAGAGGGTGACACCACCCTTGGCTCTCTGGTCAATCCTGGTACTGAGTTATTAATCCCTACACACAGATGAAGTGGGAATACACTCTCAAATTTCCTTTTTCACTTTTAAATCAATTGTCGTATTTGTTAGGAGAACCAGGCTGAAATGTTTATCCCTGAACCTATAGGAGAAAGATTCTGAATAGCATTTGAGGATTTATCCTGGCCACAGGCAGAAATGTTGGCCTTACAAAGACTAACCCCAGACAAACTTATGATATATATAAAAAAAAAAATGGTTCAGACTCCAGAGGTCACCACTCTGCTTAGCTGGAAGGATGTTGGTGGCTTTATGTGCAATAAGGAGTAGCAGTGGGGAATGAAGCTCTCCAGAGGGGACTTGCAGCATTACAGTGAAGGGAATACCTGTTTAGAAAGGTATTGCAGTTTAAGCAACGATAAATATCAAATGAAAAGAAATAGCCTAAAAATATAATTGGAAGAAATTGTACCAGGGGCATTGGATTCTGGCACTCGGGGTAGTGGCCCCCCGAATGGCCAGTGCCTGTGCAGAGCTGCAGCAGCTTCTGCTGGGGCTGGGGGAAACTCAGGACAAGGCTGAGGCCTGAGGCAAAACACAAATGCACAGGCATCATTTTAAGCACATAGATAGCCCTATTAAAGAAATAAGTAAAATCCTTGTAGGCTTGATTCAGTAGCACTGCTTACATATTGAAGTTACTCAAGTGCTTAAATGTCTTCCCTGTCCTGAGGTCTGAACCTGACAGGTCATGAGGGAGTGAAATTTGTTACTGCCTCTTTACAGTTTTGTGACCTGTAAGAACAAAGCCTGATGGGCTCAGAGAAGTTTGTAGTGGACAGGTACCCTTCTCAGAAAGTTGCCAACACGTTTAGCCACCATCACAGAATCACAATATGGTTGAGGTTGGAAGGGACCTCTGGAGGTCACCTGGTCCAACCAACCTGCTCAAGGAGGGCCACCTTATGGAAAGCCACATCACGCTAGCCAAAACCTGAGCAGGAAGGCCCGTTGGGGTAGCTCCATCAGGTCTCATTAGAATGGCATTTATGGGACAGTGCATGAAGAGCTGCTTTATAGCTCTTTCAATTTTTATGGGTGTAGGAAAATTTTCCTGATTCAGCATTTTCCCCAAACACTAAATTCAATCAAAAGAATAAAAACTGCAACAACGAGCTAAAAGCCAGTATTTATTCCCTAACTTTTTGTTGTCTGTAATAAGAATAATAATCCCTTTAGATTACATACAGTTTTCTTAAACTTTTTATAAAGCAATCTGGGCATACTCATAAGAATCTATCATCAGGCTCATCCCCTTGTGCGTATTATTGCTAGTTTATTTTCCATCTTGCCAATGTTCAGAAATGTCAGTTTTCAATAAAATCTTCTTAGCTGGAAATTGGAATTCAGTTATGGCAATACACTCCTAAGTCAAAAAGTGAGCCAAACAATTTTCTCTGCACTATCTTCCTGCTCAGTCACAGTCTTACAGTTTTGGATTTTAGCACAAAAAAAAAAAGAGCTGTGAATAAGAGACCTTTGCCTGCTGTTCATCTTCTAAATTATCTGAAATATTTAACTAAAAAATTGCTTTTGTCCCCTTCCCCTAGTACAATATTGTTTGAGATTCAGTCACCTGAACACCTGATATGTCCATATTTTCTGTTTGACATTTTTCTCGATGAATACTGGGTAGGATTTTATTATTATTATGGCTTGAACTTTAGAGAAACAGCGATATATAAGCAAATCTTTTGATTATTTTTTACAATTTCCAGCAGCATGAGAATTGAAATGTAAATGAGTGGCTCTCCCAGCTGAAGGAAGAGAACATTTACCACTGTGCCTTTTAGAACAGACCTGTGGGAACTTCCCTGGAGGAATTAAAAAAGACAGTTCACATGTATTAAAGCAGAACAAATGAGAGAGACAAGAAAGACAAGGTTCAGGAGATAAGAATAACAATCCTGCTAACCGTAGGTGATTTGCATTTAAATATCAGAAGCTAGACTGAGCAAATAAGAAAAAAAATTACTTGCTTTTTCCCCCCATGGTTAGTGTCAAACAGTGTAAAAATATATGATAAGATGGATTCTTAGCACCGTACATACACAGGAGAAAATGCAGCAGTACAAATAAGTATTTGAAAATTCCTTTAACTGATACTGGGTCATGCACTTTGACATAGAGGTTGTAAACTACCCTCTGGTCAAAAACTTTGTTTATATGAATTTATTCCATAAACCTTATTCCAAAGAAACTGTATGGAGGAATAACAGATTAATGAACACACATTAAAAAAAACCCCAAACAACTTGTTAATGCCAAGTTGAATCCTATAATGTATTTTACAAGCTATATGTGTGTAAAAAATTAGAAGAAATTTCATTGTGTCTAATTGGGCCTATGAACATTCCTGGGTAAGGTGTGTACACACAGCTTTTTGAGTGTATATTTCCAGTTCTCAGAATGTGATTTCACACCCTGACATTATAACTTGCACTCTTTATTCTTCTATCTTTGCATTATTCATCCTTACATCCGTACAAAACACATTGCTTTCGGTCTATGCGCTAAAGTTAATTGGGTCAGGATTTTCCACAGGTCGTTTGCTCCTCAAGCGCAAGTTATGTGTAGAATCATTTTGCCACTCTCTTAGAGCCTGATGCTTAATATGGTACAATCAGTTTATCTGTGGAAATATCTATTTACCATGCTTAATTTATCAAATTAAGCTATGTTCATGACTTTGCTTCTCGCAGTGGAATTGCGTTGATCACTTTGATCTCATAACAGTAACTAAACAAGCAGCCGCTTTAACGTTGTTTTGACTTAAAATGAAATGCGGCCTTCTAATTCTGACCTTGGGTAAGAGTTAAACTTCATGTAAAATCTTTTACCAGACACCTTCATAATCACATAATTTCATGGATTTTTTTTAACCTTTACCTCAAACAGTTTGGTGGGTAAGCATTCCATCCATGAGACTGGAAATCAAGCTGGTTTGGTTTCTGCCCTGCCTTCTGATCTGCTGAGTGACCTGGGTAAGTCGCTCAGGCCCTAAATTGCATTTTTTGGTGTGATTTGAATGTTGTTTTGCCACAAAGTAAATCCCATTGAGATCAAAATAACTACAGCTGAGGAAGAATAAACCCCTACCGAGACTACACATGCAGATAGTTCAGATGAATGATTTATAAATACTGGTATCTAACTTCAGTCCTCTTCAACATTTTCTGACCATCTGCAGAGCAAATGCAATAATGGATCAGGTATGAAAATTGAATTTTTACCATGTAGTGGATTCCATGAAATCTTTACTTGTTTTTTTTTAATTGAAAAGAAGTGGGAGATCTTTGCATCAGAAATTTCTCTCTTATCTAATTCCATTTTCAACTATTCTCTTATATGTTCATATATTCTCATAAATGTTCATAATAGAAAACGAGTCTGAGATGGGTTACCTAGCTCATTGGTGTAAAATATAAATCTAATTCTCTCTGTAGCTTTGCCTAAATTTGGATGAAGAGTTATAGCCTGAGCATATGAATCTGGAAGAGTAACCTCCGCAGCTGAGGCAAGCACCCACCAATTCTCTCCATCTTGTTCTCATCACAGAAACCTTTCCTGGCATAATGTGAGAACAACAGGCAGTTTACTTGAAAGAATATCATGGAAAATAGGCTCTGGGGCTGCTGGCTGTGCCTTTCCCTCTTTATTCTCACCTGTAACAAAGATTTCCCTCTGTTGTGAATATTCTTTATTTGGCTATCAGAGAGATTGGGGATCCAAACTACAGATTTCAGTACACGTGGGATTAGGCGCATCTTTTTTATTGTGAAGAACATCAAGATTTATTGTTGCTCTAGGAGAATATTGACCTTGGCATCTCCTTAGTTAATATTTAACTCTTGGGTCAATAAATCTGGATATTCACTTATTCAGAAGTCAATATCAACTTAATTGTTATTGGCAGAACATACCGTAAAAACCTTTGGAAGCTGATAATTGAGTATTTGTTACTAAATACTATGAAGAATATGTATATCATAGTAAAGACCTGATGCAGTGATGACAAAAATTGTCTCACAGTCATAAAATTTTTGCATATGGAGCCACTAGTTGTGTTTGAATAGAAAAAATGCTAAGAAATGGACGCCAATCATCAGTACACGCTTGGAGTTTGGTTCTTTTCTTTCTTCTGTTTGTTTAGATCAGTAGTAACAGAAATTATTTCAGTGAATTAGGAACAAAACCAAATTTCTAATTCCAATTAAAAATGATTACATGGTAATTAGATGAGCACATAGCCAATATTTCAAGGCAGGACAAGTGCTTCTTTTGTCTGCTTGGAAATCTGTTAAGCATAAGCACGTTCTGAAAGGGTTTTGTTTTTATTTTTAATTTTTGTGTATTCATCATGTACCAAGCACACAAAGGGCCTTGATCCACATCTGTAAATAACACAGTGAGGCGTCTGCTAATAACAATATCCTCTTCTGCTTCTGGTGTAGCATGATGCCGTGATCCTGGCCCCAGGGAAAGATGTTGGATCTGAGCTGCCGACTCTCACTATTCCCATACTCTTAACCAGGAACTACAATCTGCTGGCTGATGAAGTGCACTTCAGCTGTGCTGAATTTATATGAGGTAGCTATAGCATGTCACCTGCCCAGCTACGTTCAGAAGTGGCGGAGCAGTGGACTGCAATGCAGAGATAATTTTTCACACCCAGCATTTCATTTGCTCCTCCAGAGCCAGTATTGTATTTTCTTCCTCATCTTTGACACTGAGGCTCTCCATGGGAATGACATAGACACCTTCGTGACTAATGACTTGAATAAAAGGGATGTATTATATGCTTTCCCATTTCTGCTCATCTATAGAAATTAAAGTTCTGCTTCTTGGAAATGTCTTCCAGTTCGGGTGCTTTTAACATGCTGTAAACATAGTCATGCCCACTGTGAGATTGGTCGAGGTTTGGGTACATCTCTGTGACCAGCAAGACCCCCGTGGGGTCTGCTTGGTTATTCTGGAGGGCCGCTCTGTGCAGCTGGGTCAGACACATCCCTAATGAACAGCAGAACCCAGCACTGCCACTCAGAGTGACAGGAACGTCATTGGCCCTGCACAGAAACAGAGTAGGATGGCAGTGGTTGTATCTGTTCTCATTTGGGCACTCATATGTGTCCTGCTGTTTGACACTCTTTCTTTTAACTTCTTGTGTAGTCCTGTGTTGGATAGGAAATAAAAATGGGGAAGGAAGAACCTTTCTGGGGCTAGAATCACTGCCTATGTGATGGTCAGATACCCGATATATTACCATATATTAATAACTCCTACACAGTAGAAAAACAGCAGCACTCAAGATGAAGATACAAACAGTTAAACAGGTGGCAACAGGCTGATCCAAGAAGAAACAAAGATTTTGCTATATATAGATAAGCTAATATATATATTAAGCCACACAAACATTGCTTTTATAAATAGAAATCAATTAGTTTTCTGAGATGCCTAGCTTTATTAATTAGTATGATGGACATAAGAGTATGCATGCTTGCAAAGAATTTAATTTTGAGATTGTAAGACATTCCTGAATTCAGACTGTGTTGATGCCAAACATAAAACAACACTGGCCAAGTCAAGCTCTGACAGCACTGTGACCCTGCTGATGTGGGTAATGCTGAAGTGAGGTAAATGTAAGGTCTAACAAGTACGTAGGTTATTTCAAGGCTCACACCAAAATGCACAGGTAGTCAGAGCTCACAACTGAAAATGTACATAACATGGCTGTGGAGATAAAGGAGCATGACTGAGACAGGTTTTCTTGCAGTTTGGTTGGGATTTTTTTTTCAAAGATAAGTTTTCTGATATCTATTTTTCCTATCCAAACAATAGGGCTTTGGGTATAAAGGAAATAACCTTTGTAATGGGTTTTTCTCCTTTAAGCCTTAGTTTTAATGAAATTTACTGTACTTAAATCTTGCCTAAATTTGGATTAAGGACCTGTAAAATCCCTCAAAGAGTCAACAGCAACCTAGTCTGTCTATTCTTGAAGAACATTTTCCCTCTAGGTGCTTATAACCAAGTCATGCCCTTCTGTTTAGCCTGAATGTTCCCTTGATGCCTAAGTGTAGTTATTCAGTTGTATGGAGTAGCAGGAGTGAGATGAGCTCCCATATCCTGCCTGAGGGTGCTTTGTGGCCAGATGGGCACCCACCTCTGGCAAAATTCACAGAGAAAGTGGCAACGTAACTGAAGTAACGTTACTGGAGTAATGACGCTCCCCTCTACCCTGCCTTTTTATATTTTTGCAAAACAGTTTAGTAATTAAGTTATCCACCAAGAAGTTGGACTCTGTGCCTGTGATTTGGGGAGCTTTGAACTTACATTAAAGGGTATTTCATGTTTCATTTTAGTAGTGCAAAAATACAGTATTCTTATAATAACTGTGACAGCTTTCTGTTACTGTTTGCTGGGATGAACTTAATTAAAGAATGGGTATTTACCTGGCTTATCATTAATAGTCAACAGGAGTAAAAGGCTTATGCAGCACAATAAAGAAAAAGCAAGGTGGCTGCTTTGAAGAATAGGGAGGACAAACTTCCTTCATCAACCCCTAAATAGTTCAGGCAGTGTAGTATGCGAGGACCCAGCAGGCATTTTAAGACAAGCTAGAGCAATAAGTCAGCTGGTGGGGTTAAAAAAAAAAAACAAAAAGAATGCACTGAATGTGTTATAGTTAACAGATGTGGTGGCACTTAATGAAATTGCCATTGCACATCTGAAGCCCTGTTTCCAGTGCCTGGTGCGTAACACCTGGGATCGCAATGCTCCTGCTCTCCTCCTTCTCATCGCACCCACAAGCTCAGTCGTGGTGGTGAGCAGAAACTTTTCGGTGCCTGGCACAGTATTCCTGCAGTTGGATGTAATTACATCCGCTGATTTTTGACAGGATTCCTAACAATGTTGTGACTATATTTGTTTAAATCTGACATTTTAATTTTATGAGAGGAAAGTGTTCTTGCGCTATGATCCTTGTGTCCAGGGCATTTCTTCAGCTGGCTGAGGTGGGAATGGTGTGTCCCGCTGGCACTGACGCTGGAGCGAGCCTGTCTGCAGCAGCGGGGAAGGTCACAAGTACCTGGGAGCTGAACGGCTCACACTGCATTAGATCTGCCACAGGGCTGTCATTTATACTTTTCATTTCATTATCCTTATGGGGCTGAAGTTAGATTTTGTTATATAAACAGAATTCCTGTTTTCAGAAAATATATTCAAACAGGAAAAGCAGGTGCCCAGTTGCCTGGTCTCCTTCCAGGCTTTTAGGTCCTGCTCTCTTGACTGTCAGTGGCTTGGCTTTAACAGGAGTGGGACAAAGCAAGCTGATGGAAAAGACTACCTGTGCTCCTTGAATAATATTCGATGCTGTGGAGTCAGGATTTTCACTTCTTGGGTCACTGCTTTAATTACTGGGCTAAAATGCAAAAGACACAGAGCAGCAGTCCTGGTCCATTAAGTTCTCATCCTTTGAGAGGGCTGAGTAGTCTGGATGACAAGTGGCTGAACAACCTTGACATTTTTTACTGGTTTCTTGTACTCTACGTGGGCACTTCACTAAAGACCAAGTGACTTTCCCTCTGCAGGTTTTCAGCAGCAGAAATCTGATGCAGCTATTTTAGGCACCATGGGCTGCCCCCAGAGCCAAGTGTTTACCATTTTAGTGAGATAATATTTAAGTTAGGAACTTCTGTGGGCGAGTGGGATTGTGCTTGGAAGGAATGTGACCAGCAAGCTCATACATATATGTACATCCCAGGAAGGAAAGCCTTAACCAGACTTTAAGGAGGACATTCCCTTACAGAACCCTGATGATGAGACAGTCATGCACATTTTTCTCCTGACAGCACCGAAAGCAGATAGGACTCGGGAAATGGAATCTCCCAGTCCTCAAAATCACCTCCTCTGCTGAAGCCTGCTGGGAGCACTCATGCAGAAGTGGTTGGGTACTGCTGGGATGTTTCTGTTTACAACAAGGGTGTCAATATTCTGCTCTGGCTTGCGTATAGCTTTTGGAAAATGCTGTGAGCAACATAATTACCTACCATCATGTGCGGTTCTTTTCTTTCCCCAAAGAGAAACTTTGCACATGTCTTTGAAGATAAATGATACACATACTGTGCAATCTGTTACAGAATCACAGAATGGCAGGGGTTGGAAGGGACCTCTGAANCTTGGAAAAGAAGCTGAAGGTGTGTTTAGAAGGGAAAACAAAAAGCGTGGGGTTTCTGATGATACCACTGAATGGTTGTGCTGTGGTCTGAGCTTGGCTCTGGAGGCTCTGCCTTCCCAAGCAGTGGCATGCACTGGGTAGCTCCAGCTACTGTCCCCAGCAGCAGGGCCACATTGGTCCCTCCCAAATCCTGGGACATGCTGGGACTAGGGAGCACTTTGAATGCAAGGCTAATTTTGCTGTGTTGAGTACATTAGGAATATCTTCAACAGGAAGAAAAACTTTGAAGCTATTCCTAACAAGATTCTCTCCCTAGTTCTGGGTTTTGAAGATCCCTGAATTCTGGAAATAACGTTTAACAGCGTGGTCTCTCAGGAATAATAATTCTTAGTGAAAGCTGAACTTCCCAAGGAGCAAAAAGTTGAAATGGTAGGTTTAACAACAGAGGAAGTATTGAAATAACACATTGTTTCAACACCTTTTCCATCACCATCTTGACTACCTGGCATGCAAAGCTAACAGATGTTTCTGAGACATTTGTGAAGATCTTTGGTTGTAGTCTTCCCTTACGGAGGAGAGAAGAGAGTGTCATAGTGGCAGTTTTTCAATTTGTAGTGAAATCTGTTCTTGTGAAAAGCACCGGATCAGCAGAACAGGAGATGCACAGCTCTTTTAGGAAGATGGTAGGGTTTTGTTGCTGAGGCAACAGTGGTATCTGGGAAATGTAGATTCAACTTTTGACTCCAGCTCAGATTTTCCGTGTATCCTTAGGATCAGTTAGGCATGGACTCAGTAAGGCAACTTGGTTTTCTGATGGTGTATAAGCTCCTCAGAACCAGAACCGTCTCTCACTGTGTGTTTTTGCAAATGCCTAAAACAAAACACGTACATAATCAGGTCCTGGGGTGCTGTCATAACACACAAATTAACATAACAAATTCCATTCAAGCTACTGGAAAAAACTGCTTTATCTTTTAGGTGTTTGGGGTTTTTTCCTTTAAAAAGCCACATTCCATGATGATAACTCCACTGAATATAAGTTCGAACAAAATTTAACGCCTAGATTGTCAGCAGATCCACTGGATCAGACCCTCCTGCTGCCAGGGCTTCGCCTGTCATGGCTTGGAGCAGTCATGTGCTTGAGGGGGTTGGAAGTTGTGTTTCCATGGTTATGTAGCTCCCGACTTTCTTTTAATAAACCAGACAAGAGATTTGTTAATGTTCATTACTGGTAATGGGAAGTTAAAGAAAAAAATAACTCCCATGGGCTTTGGATTTTGTTCTGTACTGTGCAAAGAAGAAACATCAGGTGAAAAAATAGCAACAATTCATGCACACAAGTTAGAAACTACTCAAAACCAGCAAAATGTGGCTTTTATGCCATTGCTTGTGAACAGCTCAAAAGTCAAAGCACAACGCATTGCTACTGTTGTAAATGAACCTACCCCAGTCTACACTATTTACCTTTGGTGGCAAATTTGTGCAGACCATCATGATATAGGACGTGCTACTATTGCAGTCAATAGTCCATTCTTTGTGATTGCATCACATTCCAAGGATCCTAATAAAAATAGTCACTATACCTATGAATAATATGTTGAGAGATGCTTTTATTCATCTCCTGCATGAGAGTGTGTCAATATCCTTATTTTCTTTGGTCAGTTGAAGAGTAATTGATGTTAATGATCAGAACATGAAGTTACCAGTGTGGTTCTCAGGGCTTTTAAAAGTAGTGCTGCCAAGGTAAGTGATTCAATGTTAATATCAATTCTCTTTTCTATGCTAAAAGGGCAGTTACAAAGGAAATAAATTGGTTTTGTGCATAGACTGAGGTTTGCAATTTGTTGAGGAAAGATGTATTTTCAAGATCTGAAAATCTGTTTTAAAATCAGGGATAAAAACAAATTAATAAAAGCAAGTTAGCAACAATTATGATTCCAGATCAGAAATATTCTTGGATGAGAAGCCTTAAAGAGCATGAAAATACATTCTGAAAAAGTAACATTGAAAAAATGAATGCGGTACCTGTTACAGATCATGATAGCTGATGGCAAAAATGGAACTGAGATCTGGTTTGTACTGTTGATGCCCTCACATTCCCTGGTGATCTTCAGCATGTCACTTAGGTGAAAAAGCTCACACTTTTCACCTTGAATTCTCAGAGTTGAAAAAACTATAACTTAAGCTATGGTTGTTCAGCAACCTTGAGAATAAAACCTCACCTTTACATGGGGTTAGAAATCATATTTGAAAATTATACTTCATGCATCTGATCTTACAGATACATTTGATCTTATCACCTATATGACTGAAGTTTCTCCAATAATGTTGAGTAATGATGGGGAATAATGGGCCATTTCCAAGTGTAATGATTTTTTTTTTTCTGCAGTGCACTGCAGCGTTTGTATACAAGGAGCTACAGAAGTGCAAAACAGTATTTGATATCATAATTGTCTCAAGTTACTTCATCATAACATTAAAGGAATTCAGGAAATGCAGGTACAGCTACTCTTTTAGGATTTGATTTGATTTAGACACTTGAGGAAGAGCCTGATTTATAGCCTATAAGCCGTATCATTAAAATTAGTGGTTTTAATGATAACTGTAAGTATTAGTGACCATATATAGCAATTACAGAAGTGATGAAAATACTTGAATGTGGGTTTTGGCTTGTGAAGAATGCACCATATTAAACTCATATTTTAGCGGTGATGTAAAAGGAACATTATGAGAGCCTGGTTTAGAAGTTGCTGAAACTGTTTTCAGTAGAAATGGAAATATTTTCACTATGTTGAGCAGATTAAAGGAGGTAGATCTTCAAATGATAATTCATAGATATCTACTCATGGTTCATAATCCTGTCTTAAAACTTGTAAAAATAAGATTATCCTTTCACTGAAAGACAAACTATAGTTAACAGTATTCACATGTGATCATTAAAAAATGTTTAGAAACTTTCTTAGAATGATTACAGTTTATTAGACTTCAGCACAAAGAGGAAATCAGTATTCTTATTCGTGTAGTACTGAGACATTACACATCATGTGTGAATATCTCATTTATCATTTTAATAACTGCAGCTTGCAGACCTACATGCCATCTGACACTGTCCAGAATTTAAATACAATGGCTCAGGATAGGACCTGTACTACTTTTCTATGATCCAGGGATGCCAAATCAATAATTTTATACTTAAACTGGTCACATTTTAATCAGTATCTCAACCGAGCAGTTGTGAAACTTCATATATACTACAACGTTATTTCCCCAAGTGATAAAATTATGCTTGAAAGGAGTTTTGAATTTGTAGATTTTCTGTTTATGATTGTGTTTGCTGGCTTTAAAGATGCAGAATCACCAAAAAAATCACATGCTAAAATGATCATCTAAAATGAAGAAATGGTTACATGCTATGTTACATTCCAAATGTCACGTCTTCTGAAGATAGGATGGATCAAGACTTAAGGAAAGGAATAAGGGCATCTCTAGACTGCAATTACAGATAGATAAACAGATATATGCAAGAAAGTAAGCATTTTTGAGTCCAACCAGTAATGTTCATTCCTTCTAGAAGAAAAGATAGAAATTACCTCTGGGGCAGATGCGTAGCTAGATTATACGTGTGGAGTTTTAAGATTTATTCCAGCCTGAGACACTGAAAGGATTACTCTAAAAAGTGAAGTTGAGGTTGAAGACAAACAGGTACATGAGAGCTGCAGAGAATGGTACTGCAGAGGAGATGCTTGAGTTGGCATGTGGATCTTCCATCAAGCCTTACTAATGTGCTCCTGGTGAATGGGATCCATTGATGTGATAGATTTGATCCTGGGAGAAAACTTCACTTTCCTTGATTCTGAAAGTCAAGTTAGAGCTGGTAAATCTCAAAAATGAAAAGATATAATCTGTTACAGTTTCAACAGGTAGAGCAGAATTTGTTCCCCACTTCAGACTATTTGCACTCTTGAATTCTGGAGCCTGCAGTGTGAGTCCTCTCATGATGTGGGTAGAATTGGACCTGGCTCTCAACTAGTCATAAAACCACATAACTGAAAAATAATCTTTATTTTTTGCTGGGCTATCACCTAGTTGCAGGGCTCAGTGCACACACATGAATGTTTTTCCAGGGACAAGGTGGCAGAAGGACCATGTGACTGTGGTGGGGGGATGAGTGGGACTGCCCTTCTCAGAAGGGCAAGGAACGGGAAGCCACTTCCACCCTTCGTGCTCTAAGAGAAGGTAGGAATAACTGTACCAGCTCAGATCTAAGTGCCACATAGCCCAGTGGCAGACAATTCAATTTCTTGAACACACATCAGAGCTAGGAAAGAGTATGCTTTCTCAAGTCTAGCATTTTTTGATTCAGGTACCTCATCGACTACATACTGAAGGGGGACTGCTGGCACGTGTCTGTTAGTACGAAGTGGGCAGTAACTCTGGTTGGAGCTGAATCAGCTGTCCAAGTAAGGAGCTTGTAAGGGCAGATGGGATTTATGAGACATCTCTGTCTCCTGTGGGTCCTATTACATTTAGGTGGCTCTTTGCTGACACAATTCTTATTATTGGCACCACTTTGAATTTCTCTGAGGATAAGGAGCCAAAGTACATAAACTTCAGGACATTACAGTGCTCAGTGCTACAGTGACTATTTTATTTTATTTTTTCTTGGAACAGTCTGTACCCCTAATGAACCATCTTAAACCTGACAGTAAATGTCCCATTTCATGACATAGGCATTAATTCTTCAAATGAGCACGTTTTGAAGTCCAAGTACTGAAATCTATTTCTGAATCAGAAAGTAACACTCACTTCTTTGAAGGGGACCAGAACCAGATAAATGAGCGATGAAGACAAAATTTACTAAGAGAGACCTGCTCTGAGAGAAGAAACATTCTCTAAGGCCAAATTCACTCAAGCTTTTAAGTACTGATCAGCACTGAAGAACTGTGTTCAATGAGACATTTCACATGTGTAAACTGAGATCTTTTTAATAATCTAGTTGAGCTGGAGTCAAGGATGCTTTGCAGACAATAGCATCGTGAAGAGTTTAAGAGAAGCTTAAGAAATATTTTGTAGAAGTCAAGGAGGATCTTGAACAACAGATGCAGAAGCCAATGTAAAGTCCTGAAATCCAAAGAGAAGATGGTACAAATTACAGTCTGGAAAGAATTATAGGAACTTGACAAAGACATTTATTTATTTTTAATTGAGGCAAATTTATGGATATTTCAGAACCAATAATTATCAATTTGTGAAATAATGATTTACTCATCTCAGTCACAATAGACTTAACAAGCTGTTCAGAGAGCTCACGGAGTTCATAAAGCTCTGTTATTTCTCTCCTGGTAAAGCTGTTTCTGATTCTTACCAAAGAGAAGGTATTGAAAAATATCAAGAGTATTTCATGTAGAAATAGAATAAAAATATATTATATACAATTTCAAAAATATTTTTTCCTAAAAAAATTCAAAAGCAATTTGTCTAAATAATTGAAAAATTCTTGTTCAACAAAAAATAAGGAAAAAAATCTATATATTTTTTAGCCTTTATTTTGTAAAAAGGTGCAAATCTGAAGTTCATTAAAACCCATATTTTTTTTGGTGATGTTTTAAAATGCTTCTCCTACGACAAGAGGTTATTCAATATCAAAGTAATTTAAGTATCTTCCCCCTCCCAGGTATGTAAAACCATTAATGACCCTTATATCTCTACATCATGTCCCTATCTCAGCTACGCAACATGATTTCTCTCATGGCACAGTCATCTCTGCTCATTTTGAGAGAACACGGGCCCTTTGGTGCTTCATAGGTAACACTGTCAAACTGAGAGCTCTTTGGTACAAAACAAATCTGGATAGAAGTTTTAAATTAGTCATTGTTAGCTGTTTAACTTTAATATATGTATGGTGATTTGAAAGCTCATTATGTAGGTTTATAGGTGTCTCCAATATTTGTGCCTCCAGGCTTGATCTTTGTAATTTGTGTTTGTTTTAGACATGCAAAATCTAACTGAATAATTTTGGTTTAGATAATGGTTAGCTTATCTTTTAAAAGAAAATAAATACTAAGATGTTATTTCACAAATAACATAACTAAATTGCATACTTGTGTTATCTTCAGCCTTTTGCTGGAGCACTTGGGACTGTTAAGCCTTCTCAGCTCTTTTCTGAAGCCAGAGCAGCACCTTTGCCTGCGGTTCTGTCGATAAGAGCCTTGGTTTAAGGCATGCCCATCTCTGTTTGCTTTGTTCCTGTACCAGCCTTCATTATGGCAGCATAAATTTTGTGGAGCATGTGGTGGATGAGATAAGGAGCTGATAACCAGGGTCAAAAAAGTGGGTTTGATTGGATGATTGCCGGGTTTTCTTTCAGAGTTATTTTGATTGTGCCTCCGTTTGATCACCATGGCCACTGCCCTGTTCACAGAGCAGCTGGTGCTCACGAACGGAAACAAGTGCAACTGAGGAGGAGGTGGTGTTACACTCAAAATTTTTTTTATGGGCAAAGAGGAACCACGCTACATATGTGTAAAGGCAATAATTTATCATTAGTATAATGAAAATATTAACAGTCTAAAGCAGTATCATTATTACTCTGGACGTGTTTGATATGTATCTGTACACATTACACACCGTGTTCTGTTGTCTAATTGAGAGAGGTGATTCTTCCCCTCTGCTCTGCTCTCGTGAGACCCCACCTGGAGAACTGTGTCCAACTCTGGAACCTCAGCACAAGAAGGACATGAATCTGTTGGAGCAAGTCCAGAGGAGGGCCACGAAGATAATTAAAGGGATGGAGCACCTCTCCTACGAAGACAGGCTGAGAGAGCTGGGGTTGCTCAGCCTGGAGAAAAGAAGGCTCCAGGGAGACCTTATAGTGGCTTTCCAGTACCTAAAGGGGGTCTATAGAAAAGATGGAAAGGGCCTGTTTGCAAGGGCATGTAGCGATAGGATGAGAGGCAATGGTTTTAAACTAGAGCAGAGTAGGTTTAGACTGGACATTAGGAAGAAATTCTTTACAATGAGAGTGCTGAGACACTGGCACAGGTAACCCAGAGAGGTGGTGGAGGCCCCATCCCTGGAGACATTCAAGACCAGGCTTGATGAGGCCCTGAGCAACCTGATGTAGTTAAAGGTGTCCCTGCTCACTGCAGGGGAGTTGGACTAGATGACTTTTAATCGTGCCTTCCAACCCAACACGTTCTATGATTAAAAAGAGAGTAATAATGCGATTAGAGTGCTTCTATATAGAAAAAGTCTCCATAATAGTAATAACACAGCTAAAATATTAAAACAGAGTTAGTTTTCTGTGCTTTTCTTGAGGAATGCTCACCCTTGCATTTCTCCTCTGAACTTATGGTCAGCAGCTTTGTGATGATGGAGAGTATGAGACCGTAAGCCATCAGTCTCCAGACTCCTTTGCTGGGACGGATCCAATGCTGATGTTGCTGGCTTCTTTCTCCTTACTCTATCCTTTTTTATACATCTACTACCACAAATTTGCACGTTTCCAGTGTTTATTGCTCCTTGTTACATCCAAACTTAATATCCATGATGCTTTTTATGTTAGACACTACTTTTTTCTCCTCTTTGTTACCGTTAAGACCAGCTTTGTTCAGCTCCGGGTCTGCATTGCTTTCCCTGCTGGTGGGTGGTTTATAGCCATTGGCACCCCGGTACCAGCCTGTGCCCCGTCTCTTATCACCCCAGACTCACAGTCTTCTGTGCTGCTTCCCACCTCTCTGCTTCTCAAGGTCTCTGCTGTTGTAGCAGGCTTGTATTACTCTACACATCATTGTGTTGGAGTTGTAAATATCCCATTTTACACAGAATCTGTATGAAACCATGGTTATACCATACAAAGATAAGCAAAAGTACAGGGAATTAGCCATAGATACCTGAAAGCTGCAGGCAGGTCAAGAGAAGTTCAGGCAAAGGAGACTTGGCAAGCCTTAGTCCTTATGGGCTCTAACTTAGTAATGGCAATACTGTATTTGGCTACAGGATCATGGTGGTGAGGAGGGAGTGAATGGAGAAGTTGCTGGATTAGGGGCTGTTGAAGCAAGCTCTGTGCAGGAGAAAATTTCCACAGCAGTTTTGTTTTAAATCGAAGACTATCATCTGTTGTAAAATAGTTTAGTTTTAAATCTATCTATTATAAAACCTTGTAGATGCTCTATAATACTGTAGGTGCTAGTGATTCTGTATCAGCTCATACAGACTGAATATGTCCTAATTTTTTAGTAGAAAAGCATTTAATACACATGGAAAAGATGTGAGTTGATCGTCCAGGTAGCTTGAACAGCTTCTCTCTCCCTCTGAGATGCATGTTCCCGTTCTTTTGTGACAGCACCAGCAGTCACCCAGCCAACAAAAGTAAGGACCTAATCCAGCTGATCCCACCAAGGTGAGGAACTCAATTGAATCGAGTCCCTGATCTTGTTTCCACCTCTGATACAAAAGCTTGGGTGACCACTGGCGAGGTACCAGGGTTGGGGGCAATGATGGGACTGCTTGTTCTGGCAGGTTCTTAAACTGCTGTGACACTCCACCTAAAGCTTAAGAAGAAGCTATTGAGGATAACTTTTTGGCTACCACGCTATCTACCTGGAAGCGTACCAGCACTTTCAGCTGAGTTTCTTTACCCTGTATATGTTGTGCAGATATGAAGAATGTACAACTATGTCTCCTTTCCAGCTTCTGTCCTCTTTTTTTCAGGACATGACATATTAAAGATGGCTTGAGGCCTGTTAGCAGCAGATCAAAATATAGTAGATAGATGAGGGAATAAATAATCTTGTCTAAAAGTAGCATGTCAGTTCAAAAATACTAAAAAAAATGTCGGATGAACTTTGCATTTAACGAGGGCTTCTCCTAATCAAAGACAAATGCAATATGAAATATGGGCAATAAAAATTGCTCTGGGCTGTATGCTAAAAATAAATTATCTTTTAAAGATATAACTATATATGTATGCTGTTTTGAACCACAGTGTAAGCGCTATGGGAATATTGCTCAAAACTTGTGTTGCCTTGTTGAGAATGAAATATTTTTTAAACGACTCTAGCGGTTTAAGCAAAGGACTAATATGTGAGGAAGGCACATCTCCAAGAAAGCTGATTCTGACTCAGCAGCTCACTGAGACTCAAACACTAAGAAAAACACAGTCCTGCTCTCCCTCCGTGATGGCTGCTGGGTGTAATGTACAAAATATGAGAGAGGCTGAACTTCAGACAGAAGAATGCTGTTAAAACTGTCTATTATTTCCTTGAGAGACTGGAAATGTGAAGTATAGCTATTAGCAAATGTAGTGTGGGGTTGCAGTTTGCATCAAAACTGTTCTGTGGTAAAAGCACTTCAGTTCTCACTCTTTCATTAAGAAGCTCAAGGAGCACATATCAAATATACTGCGTTAAAAAAAAAAATCTACTGTCTTAACAACTCTGGCAATGAAGGGTCAATGTACCAGTATTGTCCTCTTCTGTCCAATAATCTGCTTTAGGAGATAGTTACATGAGATGCAACTTTTGGCAGCAAAGTTGGCTTTGGTAATTCCTGTTCTCTGTTAAAGCCAGATTTGACTACTATTATGCTCTTCTGGCATAATCAGCTGTGTTTACAGTTGTGCCAGTTTAACTATTTGTGGACGTGTGCTGTAGACAGGTGCATGGAAAATGGGCTTTAAAAAGTCTCAACAAACCATTTATTCCTGGAGTGCTGTCTTTGACTGGATCCCTTTCATGAGCCTGGGCCATGGGCAGTTGCCCTGGCACAGTTGTGCTACCCTGCTCTGAAAATGGATTCACCCGTGGCAGGATTTCAATCATATTCAGCAAATGCTTCCTCCTTTCCTTTTAATTGTTTCAGGAAGTAACATCTTTCGCTTCAGGTAGCGTTTGTGTATGCTTATTTTACCAGTAAATTTGGTGTGGTGAAAGAATTTTTAATATAATCAAAAGTAACAATGAAATCAAGCCAGAGGCAAAATACTTGTGGATTAAATAAGCTTGGGCTTCCACTCAGAATGGATGTTAGCTCTGTATTATTATTATCATCATCACCATCATCTATTCTAAACTCTTGAATAATGCATGCCATAAGGCTTTCCTGAAAAAATATTAAATTAAATATTCCTTTTATAAAAGAAAGATAAAAAAGCAAACAAACCCCAACAACCTAACAATATACCTAACAAAAACCTTGTTAGGTTATCTCAGTGGTTAATTATCCCTCTTCTTAGAATTCTCACCTTCTTTTATTTCTTAATCTGAACTTCCCTTGCTTCAATTTGCAGTCACTGGATCTTCTTTTATCTTTATCTACAAGGTTGATGAGCCAGCTAAAATCAGATTGTTACCCAAATTAGAATTTACAACCCATAATCAAATCTCCTTTTTCTTT
>VXBO01002062.1:246-97746 GCA_013400135.1 Rhinoptilus africanus
CCTCAAGTACTGTATTGTGTTCAGTCTTGGGCCCCTCACTACAGGAGGGACACTGAGGTGCTGGAGCATATTCAGAGAAGGGCAATAAAGCTGATGAGGGATGTAGAGAACAAGTCTTATGAGGAGCTGGGAACTGGGGTTGTTTAGCCTGGAAAAAAGCTGGCTCAGGAGAGACCTTATCGTTCTCTACAACTACCTGAAAGGAGGTTGTAGCAAGGTGGGTGTTGGTCTTTTCTCCAAACAGATTTATAGATCTGTGAAAAGGAAAAAATAATTGTGAAAATGTTTGTGAACAAGAAGTAGGACAAGAGGAAATGGCCTCAAGCTGCACCAGGTGAGGTTTAGATTGGATATTAGGAAAATTTTCTTCACTAAAAGGGTCATCAAAGCACTGGAACAGGCTGCCCAGGGGAGTGGTTGAGTCACCATCCTTGGAGGTATTTAAATATGTGTAGATGTAGAGCTGAGGGAGATGATTTAGTGGTAATTTAGCAGTGTTAGGTTAATGTTTGGACTTGATGATCTTAAAGGCCACTCCTAACTAAAATGATTCTATGACTATGGAGGCCATGAAAGCTTGTCTTAAAGATAGATCACTCCTTGATGATGCAGAAAAAGTCATCTGCCTTTAAACACAAAATTATAATCTCGGTCTAACTCTTCTCTAACATCAGTTTTTCATTTGTGTGACTCCAGTAAAATTCAAGTAGGTTTATTACTTCACAAAGACTGATAAGAACCTGCCCTCACTTAGACAGTAGGTGGACACTTCTGAAATCTGTCCATTGTCACAGGTTTTGAACATAAGCTCTTGGTAATATCTGAACCCTGGCTGCATATACACATTTCAAAAATTTTGTAGATGGTGCTGTTACTTTCCAATAATATCAGCTACTGTAATTTGTATAAGTTTTTATGAGTCTTCTGCTAACAGAAGCATCCACATGAAGTACCTTCCATCCTAGCAAACAAGCTTATGCCTTTCAACCATAAAATTTATTCCATTTAAACAATTAAGCAGCCACTTCTCTCTCGATGCACTGTATAATCTCAAAAAGATATACTAAACATAGCTAAAACCTTTCCAATTACTTGCTATTTCAAGCCCTCATTGCAATTTTATTAAAATCATCCCATGCCATACCCATATTTCAACCATATCCATTCTATCATCTCTTTTTTGACTTTGGTTTAAGATGCATCTATCATTCCCAATTCCAACTTCACGAGTCCTGTAGATTCTACAGATGCTGAATTCTACCACTGAACTACTGCATTTTAGGGTAAAACCAGGCCACTTTGACAGCATTGCAAAAAATTCCTCTAAGGACTTGCCCAAGTCCTGAACATTTTTGCTACCTCTTTAGCCCACAAATAACTTTCATAAATATTTTCACAATTATTTTTTTACTTTTCACAGATAAATGCAATCATTGTCATAATCAAGTCTGGCTATTGGTGTTCACAGAGACATCTGGTCTCATTTTAAAGATGCCAACTTATGGTGAGTCTATTCCTTCAACAAACTGTTCTAGTATTTAAGTATAGAGAGCCACATCTTTTGCAAGGTGGAATTTGTTGAACATCTGCAAAAGAAAAAACCCACATCTGTCAAGTGTCTTCTATATCTGTTCACATAAATACATACACAGATCCATAACGTCCATCAAAACCTGAAGCTCATTTGCCAGTGTCTAGAACAATGCAGCGGTCCTCCTTTCTTCTTTGTCCTGGTATTTATTTCCATATTCTTCCTAAAGGGCAGGTCCAAAAGATGAACATGGTCTTTCCAGTTCGAGGTGTAGAAATGAGGCTTAGCTCCCTGGTTGTAATCTTCCCTTTTATCCAGCTAAGGATGGATTGCTGTGAGAGCTCATGTTGTGGTAATAATTTTTGAGGACCCACCAAAGTCCTATACTGAGTCACCGTTTTCAGAGATTGTGCCTCTAAGTGTTCCTCCTAAATGTATTAGTTCGCTTTTGGCTGCGTTTGAATATATTTTGCTAATTCTTGACTATTAACCAGGCAATTCAAATCAGTTTATAAAAGCAGTCCCTCTTTCTCAATGGTGTGTCAAATCCAATTTTGTGTTCACCAAACCCTTATCTAAATGGTTGACTAAAATATTGAATGGTATTGGATCAAACCTTGATCCATGGTCAGCACCACCAGCAATGTTGTAACTTGCTGATGTTTCTTCATTAACAACTCCACTTTAAGGTCTGTCACTAGGGTGGTTTTTAATCCATTTAATGTGACTTTTTAATCCTGTATAGTGCAAGCTGCTATAGATTGCTTTGGGCCCTTGTTAGTTTGCTTGATTTTTAAAAAGATGGTATATATTCCTAATGAAAGTTACTTGGAGAAATCCTAATATACAATAAGGACCATCAAGAGCACCATGTTTGTATCAGCCTAAAGATTACTGTAGGCTATAAGTAGAGATGAAAGAGGTTTTATGTTTGTTTGTGATACTTCTTCTGCATCGCATGGTGGGGAGAGGTACTTCTACTAGTCTCCCAAAGTACAGAAGTTAGCTGCCTACAAGACAACAGGACAGGATTGATACTTCCATTTTCTACATTTTGATAAGCTGGCTAAATTTAGCTTCTTAGCTAGTTCCTTTGAGACTCTTGGGTCTAAAATAATCTAAGCCTGTTGATATGAATATGTTCAATTTTAGCAGTTGCTGCCTTACCTCTTTCTTTGTTACAGATGGCAAACTTTCATTTCCATGCACAACATCATATGGGATGGATACATCCTCCTGTTTCATTCCAAGTGCAGAACAGAAATATTTATTAAACATTTCTGCCTTTTCTGCATGATTATTTATGATTTCCACCATCTGCATCTTCAGTGGAACTATATCTGACCTAAGATTCTTTTTGATGCTAAAATGTTTTTAAATTGCCTTCTTGTTTTTTTTAACCATATTGGCCATTGATTTTTAACCAAGTTGTTAATTTCTTTTATCAGTTACTTATAAGTCTCAGTATATAACTGACTCTCTCTTTTCCGTTCCTGGTACGTCATTATTTGATGTTTTTATACCACGTTCGTGTGTTTTAATTAGGGCATTTTGACTACTGTACATTTTTGTGTGCAAGTTTATGTCCTTGAACAGTTCCCAGTATTCAAGAATACCTCCTAATTAAAATTTACATTCCTGCTCAAGAATGATTCAAGGTTGGATAAACTTGCATAAACTCTAAAGCGTCTAAGTATGCCTACTTGGTGTTATATACAGCTCATATTCATAAAGTAAATACAACCAGGTTATGATCACTAGTCCTTAACTCTTCTTCCTGGTGGTCACTGGTGGGCAATATTTATCTCTTTGGCCAGTAGAATGATGTTCAGTTTTGAGCTTCTTTATGAAACATGAATCTCTACACTCTGAGATTATCTACTATTATTTTTTAAAGTTCTAGGGAATCCTGATGTTGACAAAACAAAAACCTAGCAAATATTCCCCAGTTTAAACTGTAGTATGATAGTAGTGGGGCTTTTTCTCCCCACACTGAAGGAAAGATGTTGAAAAGGCAGCTCATCCCACTGTCTAGAAGGTTGTGTTTTCTCTATAATATACACGGATATCCTATCTATAGTTATATTTTGACTCGAAAGTACTGAGTTCCTGTTACTCAATTATTTTTGACTCTTCAGTGTGACATTGTATTTGATGCAATAGTCTATTTCCTATCCCTCTTCCCAATTTATTAAGAGGGTTAAAAAATTTGACCACTTTCACTGAGTATTACGTTTACAGTGTAATATGTCCCTTAACATTTGCACGTCTACTGCACGTCTGGTATCCTGGTATAATTCACACACACAGAGGTGCACACACACAAGTACATATTTGCCACAATTTCCCTTTATTATACTCAACTCCACACTTAGTTTAAGGCCCTTCTGGCAGTTATTCATTAATGGCTTTTACAGAGATGGTCAAGAAAATCAGAGTTTCTCATCCCTGTGGTAAGAAACCATCAACAGCCTGTCAGACAATGCCTGATAAGGTAGTAGCACCAGCCTACAACCTGCTAACTTAAATCTCACCTAGGCTTGACTTCAAATTCTTCATCTATGATCTAGAAAAGGAAAAAATTGTCTGTTGTCCTCCTATTCCTCTGAAATGTCCTGTAGGTTCTTCCTATAATGGTGTCAAGAGAGTTGTCAAGAAGGACTACGTTTCATTGTCCTGCTAAGGATGTTTTCTTAGGCTTTTACAAGTGTCCTGGTCTGAACTGTGCAATATTTCTCTTTTTGAATGTCAATTCAAAAGTGACTTATTAAAGTTAGCAAAACAATATGGAGAAATAAAACCCCTTCATTTACAGCAGGCCATTGTCTTGCAGGTAAAACTATCAATTATAAATAGATAATTTATGACATAATTGCCATGTGAAACAGCTTGCAGGCAATCCATAGACTGAAATTCTTTGCCTAAACTATTAATCAAATAACTTCAACTGATGAACAAAAGAATTCAAGTCTGCACTTGGATAATTTGCAAATAGGAAAAAAGAAATAGATTTGTCAAATTAATTATTCATTATAAGTAGTTCAACCAGATCTATCCCTTTTTATCATTTACATTGGTTTTAAATTCTTAAAGTAGTTTGGGAACCTTAAAGAGTAAAATTTGCTATAAATGCTTAATGCAATGATCATTTATATATGGAACTGTAAACGTGCAAACATACTTCACTTAGCATTGAATGAGGCAGTGGAGACGAAGAGAGAGTGGATACGATACCCTTAACTTTCAAAAAAAAAGGTAGAAGCCTGGTATTTTTCAGACAGACTGGAGGATGAACCGAATACCTGCAGTTTGAAGATTATTGCCACAAGTGACCCTCAGCACAGCTTAAGGACCCATTGGCACCGCGCCCACACCAGGGCAATAAGCCAACGCTGACAGGGATGCAATGGCCACACTTCACAGTCCTTGGGCTACAGCAGGGGGCTCATTTCTAGAAATGCTCATCTGCAGCTCAGTGCTGAATGTGTTTGGTGTTTTGTTTTGGTTTTTGCTTGGGTTTTGGGGTTTTATGGTTTGCCTTTTTTTTTAAAAAAAAAAGAACTTTTAAAGTTATGACCCAATCCAATAAAACTTAGGTTGCGAGGAGAAATATATTCACAGAAGGTGATCACAGAAGCAAACAGACAAATGTGTGAACACATCGCTTACCTCTATCAGTGTGATTTGAGGTGGGATTTGCTTTTTCTAAAATACCACTGCTGTCTGACAACTGGAGTAATACCGTCAAACATGTCAGAATAGCTGTTTCTGGCATCCTTGTCCATAGTATACAGCAAAATCCATATGCAATGCTATTGAAACCACGCAAAAACTTACACTATGTACTTTATATATTACTATAATCAAAACTATTTACTAAATTTAGAAAACTAAATGTGATTAGGGAGATCAGTGACAAACAGAATTTTGAAGTCTGACAATAACATAAATGACAGAAACAACATAATACGATGTGCTTTTTCGAGTGGTCGGGGTTTCTTGGGGGTTAGGAAGGTATTGTTGTTTGCTTTGTTTTGTTTTTTACAGCTCTGACATTTAGCAGAGAGGCTCTGGTTTTAAATCTTAGTAAAGCTGACATAGAATCACCCAGAGGAAATAAATATAAAACACTGTGAGGTCATGCTTATAACCACTTTTTTTTTAGCTCTTTCTGCATAAAGTATGCCACATCTCTGCATCACTTGTGTTATACTGTGTAAGCAATGCAGTATTAAAATGACTTTTAATGACAGAACGCCCTATATTTTAGGGTTGAACATCTGTTATCTGTTCAGACAGTGAGCACTCAATTCAATATTTGGGTGAATAATTTGCAAATTCAATGCATAGAAAATTTTGTACCAGTGCTAAGGTTAATTCATTTTTCCTGGGATGGTTTGTAGCCAAATGGAATCCAAATGTCCTCACGCATTACTTCACGCCCTCTTACTTCTCTGAGAAACTAAACAGTGTGTTGGACAGTGCTGAAGGGTCTAAAGATAAGATGGGATAAAACAGGAGGTATTAATAAAGCAGGAAAGAGGAAAGTGCTTTAGATATTAGTCTACAAAATGCACTTTTCAGCTCAGTACAGCAGAAACAAAGTAGGGGAAAAAAAACTACAAAAGAACCATAATGAGAGGTACCACTGTTTGAATCTATTTATTGTTGCAACAGCAGCTAGTAACCTAGTTTCACGAAGAGAACAGTGCAAAATCCTACACGTGGTGTTGGATAGGAAACTTTCAAAAGTCTTTAAAACTAGAAGAAACACCTTTCACCCTCAAATATTTAATCTGCAGCATAGGGCTTCCTATGTTTGTTGTTGTTTATTTTAACACAGAAATACACCTGAAGATTTTGTACTTCTGGTTACAGCACCCTATGATGTGTCTAATGGGATGGTATCCCAGTAACTAACCTGTTACTTCGTGTTGCTAAAGGGAGATGGGTAATCTAGGAAATAATTCAGTAGTATCTTGGCAGTGCTTGGTGTTCCAAAGTTTAATGGAGAGTCAGAGGCTGCTCGTGTGGGTGGTTCCTTTGATCCTTGCTCTTATAGTCTGGTCATAGCAAACAGGATTAGTCTGAAAGACTGTGGCTATGGAAGAAAAACATGCTTACATTTCTACATATAATTTTGATCGTGAAATATTAAGAAGAGTACATTGATGCAGAGCCCAACGGAAGTTGCTCAGTGGCCTTTAGATGAGGCCTTAAGAATTCACCATCTGTAGATTTCAAAGTTCATTAACAGCAAAAGTGATCTGGGGGATAGTAAAGGGATCTGAGGAAGGTGGAAGTTACCCTCCCTGTTATAGAAGATACAGGAAGTTAGCAGGAGATTCAGGATCGAAATCCAAGCCTGGACACTCAGTACTGAACTGGAAGACCAGAATGCTTTAAACCTTTTAACCTGTGCCTGGCTCAGTATCATCTAGCAACTCTTCACCGGGAAGCTTGGGGAATGAGGCGGGGGGCAGGAGAAGGGAGGGATGCCTTGCACCTCATCTGCAGTTCTACAAACCTCACTAAGTAGAGAAGTCCTGCTCTTTAACAGGTTACCTAGACTTTCCCAAACACTTAATTTTCCCTCTTTTTATTGGGCTTCTGGCTCCGAGGAATCTCTCTGGTAAGGACTTTCACATGACAGACTGTCACTGACGGTTAAAAGCTATGTCATCATTGACCTTATGTACAACATCATTATTCACAGCTAACTGGTTCCCAGGTATGAAAAAGCTTTTTGTCCCTATAGAAAAATGAGATAATAACATTTTATCCAGAAATTAAGCCTAGCCTATTGATGCCTCATCATGGTTAGTGCAGTGCTTGATTTCAACCAGTTAAAGAATTAATGAGTCCCATATATGCTTCCTATGTACACTCTAAACTTGCATGGTTATAAACTTGTGGGGTTTGGGGTTGATCGACTAGCTTGGGAAAAATAAAATACAATTAATCCTTGCAGCCACTGTTCTAGATGAAATCTGCATCTCTAATGAGGCAGAATATAGGACAAAGTTGCTGTGTATTGTCTGCTGGCTTTCAAAGTGGTCAGACCAATTTTCAGATCCTTCTCTGAAATTATGCCTCTGTTTTTAATTAAAAAGAAAAGTGTTTTATTAAGAAAATCCACGTGGCTGGTTTGTGATGCTGTAATGCAGAGCACCAAATGTCATCAAATGTTATTCTGCATGTTTCTCTTAAAGCCTACACAAAGTTTTCAGTCCTTCACATTAATACAAACTCCTGCCAGCTTTTCTGTACTAGCTCAATCATAGAAATGGATCCAAATTTCACATATGCAAACCAGCGGCACAAGAAAGGCATGAGATAAACATCCTGTTTCAGACCATAGCTATTTTAGCACTGTCTATCCACCTTTTTAATACTGCAAGAGAAAGGTAATGGCAGAATCACAAGTCAATACCGTTATGTCTGCTACAAGTATCTTCTAATACTCAAAGATTTCTTCCCCAAAGTGTAAAAAACTTAAAAATAGTAACAGTACCATTTCTCTAAACGAACAGAACATCTGAGAAACTTTCTCGGACAATATAATTTGGATGTTTTCAACATCGCTTATTTTATTTCACAACAAACTTACATTTTATCACATGATTGCTTTCCCAATTATAGTGCAAAATAAAAGGCATCATCAAATAGTTTAATAGGTGCAGAGGAAAATGTAGTTTTGTTCATCAAATGATGCAGAAAATAACGTGACAACAAAAAAAATCTGTGTGTTGGGATGGGAAATTATTGCTATGGAGTTATTTGTCCTGTATCTCCACAATGGAAGGAAGAGACAGAGGGCCCCCAGGTTTAATTATTATTTTTCTGATAAAGTGTACACTGGGATAAAGGGAAGATTTCCTCTTCCCAGCAAGGTCTGCAGTCCTTCCGGTGAGTGCGTAATCTCAACCGTTAAAAGACAAATCACATTTATCCATAAAAACAGAAGTCCACACTTAGGCTGCAGGGTAGGAGATATAGGAAGAGAGACTGACAGTTTTTCTTTAGAAAACTGTTTGTATTTTTACCGCAATCTACTCAGACATATACTAATAGAATTTTAAAAGGTCTGTACACATCCACCGGTGCTCAGATCGCATGTTGATAAGTACCTCCCGGTGATTTTCAGATCTCCGTCTCCAGCGTGGGCCAGTGATTACCTCTATCTGCCTGGCAATACAAAGCACTAATCTGTTTTAAAATAAAGGCCCCGAAGAGCCCACAGGGCAGCAAGCGGTGGATCACCGTTGTATACCACCGTATTCTTACGAGGGCCTGCATCCAGGTCGCGTCGCGCAGGTATGTATTATTTATAGCCGTGTCTCTGTATGATTACCTCCAGTTAACTTGAAGCTTCTCTAAAACAAAGGTTGCTCTAGTCCTGCTCGCCATTGGTGCGAGGCCCTTCTCGCTCCCGCTCTCCCCCACCGGTGTAAGCAGACATAGCAGCCCTCGGTCTAATTAGCTGTCTTTAAGGCAGGACTAAGTGGGCTCAGTGGGGGGAAAAGGCTTTCTGGGGCCCCTCCAAGCCTCTCCTCGGCGCTGGCAGACAGAGCGCGTGCAGCCTCCGAGAGGCACCGCAAACTCGCTGACATTATGTCCACGGGTTATCATTATCATCTTTTTTTTAAAAAAAACCCTGATCGATCGCTCCTGACCACAATGATGCTTCAGGGCATCTCTCTCTCTGCTGGGGAGTGATTGACCATTGGGTATCATTAAAGAGGGGAGGCGAGGGGAGGGAGGGAGGCGAGGGGAAGACGGAGGCGGCTGCGGTAGCAGCTCCGGCTCCTCCTCGCACGCGCTTCTCCTTCCCAAACGCCGCTGACCTTTCACTCAGGAGCCAGCTGGAGCCGGGAGAGATTTAATTGAACAGCTTCCTCAGATGTGTTTGGGGTTTGGGTGGCAGAGGAGGAGGAGACAGCACTGAGAGGAGAGAAAGGGGGGAGAGAAGAAGGGAAAAGAAAAACAAAAAGAAAGGGGAAAAAAAAAACCCCAACAACCACCTAACAACTTTGGATGACCTTCAAAGGCTAATTGCCCAGCTCTTCCTAGACCTTTGGCGGGCTTCAGCTTGCATGGGGACCCCTGTGTTGGCAGCACCGGGGCTGTCCTTCCCCAGGCACAGGCAGCCCCACTGCCCCGGCTCTCCCCATCACCTTCCCGGCGACACCAACCTCAGGCGAGCCAAAGCGGCCGCCTCTGCGCCTCCTGGGTGATGCCACACGAGCAGGGGAGGGTCCTCCTAATTTCCCAGGACTCCTCGTTCATCAGAAAAAGGTCTTGGGAGGGGTAGGGGAAAGAGCAAGCATTGCTCTGAAAGAGCGCATAAACACACAGAAACGGACACTGATATTTTCTTCTCTCGTGAACATCGTGTTTTTCTTCGGTTTGAGTATAAAACCAGACAGTAAACAAAACCAGAAGAGGCCCCAGCCAGAGAAACCCAGCCGCTGTTCTGGGACTGGCTTTTTCCGTGCACCCTCCCCTTTACTCGGATTTTGCTCTTTTGTTTGTGCCTGGGACACTGCTCCTCTGTGGCACAACCACACGCCACCTCCTACTCCTCCTTCCCTACTTTCCTCCCCCTTCCTCGCACGTCCCCCTCCATCCAAGCTCCCCCCTTTCCATTTTAACATAACTAAAAAGGAACGAACGGATCTCAGCTGAGTTAAATGGGTGACAAGGGAGATGGAAAGAAGGAAATTCATCCCTTCTTGTCTTTGAGAGCAATTTAATTAGGCCCAGGCCCCCTGTGAGCGGGTAAGGGAAAGGCTGAGGATTGGCTCGTCTGGGCTTCCTCTGAAGGCAAAAGCGGCCTTGGACACACATACAGAGAAAGGATTTTTAAAGGATCATGTAAGAAGATCAACAGATAAGCAGCTAATTTTGTGTACTTAGGGAGCAAATGAGTGCGTGCACTCCCACTGGAATAGCCAGAGTGATGGGATGAGAGGAAGAAAAATGAGGAGGAAGCAAGGAGAGATCTTAAGGTATTTCACCGTTACTGCTGATCGCCAAAATTAAAGATTTATACTGCTTGATAGGGTACTCTGGCTATGGCTTTCACAGCGACTGCATGTGTACATATATCTATATACATACATATATAGATATAGATTTTTCTTTATACAGCTCAGTTATTTCAAGAATTTTCATCAGAAAACCACTTTTAAACTAATTGGAGTCTGTGGAGAGGAAACCTCATTTTTGGTTCAAATGAATTTTCTGAAAATGTCATTTGATTCGGGAAATATGACTGATCTGCCCGATTTCTTGATAAGAAATGAAATGAGCCGTTGTCCTTCAGGATATCATAGACTTGAAATGGGGGATTTTATGGTTAATGCCATCAGATAGAAGTGTCCTACTTTGAAAGGAGAAGTCCATCAGCCCCAGGGAAAGGCTAAAGCCTGAATTTCGTCTCTAAATCCGCAGTTGCAGTTACAGCTGGCACAGAGCAGTGATAGATTTTTTTTTTAATTTTTTTTTCCCAAGCAATAATTAGAAAATAGATAGCAATAAATAACACAATAATTAATTAGAAAAAGAAGGTAACATTTTTCCATCTCTTCATTGCAATTCATAATTTTTCCCCTCAATGGTGTGGTCAGTGCTGGCCACAGAGGCTAAAATGTATCAGTAATATTACAACATCTTAAGTTCTAATTAAGTCACATATAGAATAAATCTTTATTTTGAGATGGCTGACTTTAGAACAACACATGAACAGGATCTCTTGGATGTCAGTGTACATTCTTGCCTCCATTTTTCACATGGGAAAATAGAGAAAGACAAGATAAGTGACTTTCCCAAGGCCACAAAAGGAATTAGTCAGAGAGACAAGAAAGTCCCTCAAAGTCCTTGCTGGAGGGCTGGCACCATTAGTTAGTTTATCTTTTTCTTAGCAGCGTATATGCAAATGGAAATGGAGTCATACAGATGAAAAAATGAGATCAGGGAAAAGAGAAAAGTCAAAGAGAGAAAACCAAATAAGTGTAGGCAAATGTTCAAAAAAGCTGATTCGAGCTAATATTGTAAGAGGCAGGCTTTGAACAACGCATTAAGGAGGAGCAAACTGAGTGTGTAGTAGATTGTTTTACAGAAAGATTGCAGAGATTTGCCAGGCTACAAATTTTGGGTGCAAACTTTCAGAAATGAAACTTGGACTTTTATTTCCCGACCATATGGCCTCCTGCCCATACTCTGAGCGTACAAACCTTAAGTACTCAATATGCTGTCCACAAAGTTTATGGCCAAACTCCTGTTGACTTTGCTAGGAGCATAGGGAGGTCTTCACAGAACAGCAGCTATTCTATGGTGTGTTAGATACAGGAAAGAACGTTGGATGTTACAAGTTTCCCCTCAACTTCAGGATGCCGCAAAAAAAGCCAACAGAAGAAAAGAGAAGCAAGGAAAACCCAGGTGTTCATATTTCACAGTCAAGAAATCTTTAAGGAGCAGACAGACAATATGTCTCAGTTTGATAGGGGTTTATTTCACCAATGCAACATCTCATTAATGGAAAAATTACCAATTCCTTTACTGACACTACTAAACTGGTTTCTCTGGATACAAATTCACTTCTCAATTAGTGGCTGGACAGACCGTTTCTGAAACACACAGAATGGAAACAGCAAGATGATGTACTACTCTAACCTTTTCCCTGTTAAATGGAAACAAATGGGCCTTTCTGTGATGCATCACTGATTATTCTCAATGCCTCTTTGTACTTCAAAATAATGTCATTTTAGAGCTTTGCTAGGGCTCTTGCAAGAAAGAAATCTAAAATGTGCTAGAAATATTTTGCTCATCCCAAAACGGCACATCAGTGCACGCTTCGTGTTTCGCACCTTCTTATCAGCCATGGCTCCCAACAATGACTGCAGGTGCAGATGAGACACGACTCAACGACTCAAAGGAAGACAAATCCTGGGACTGCTGCCTAAAGAGGGGATCTCTGTCTCCAAAACATTACTCTGCCCTAGGGTCTCTGACAGGCCTGGCCCTCTTCAAGTTGTCATCTGTAGGAGTGATGGCTGGGGTTGCTTTTTGCAACCACTCTGAGATAGCGGGTGCAAATGGAGTGGAGTAGGTTCTTGCCTGAACAGTAATTTAAGAGTAGTGAGCGTGTAGACTTGGTTCTGCTTTCTTTTCCCCTACTAGTTTTCAGTGGGTATGAAAATTCTGGATGGTGTGTAAAAAATCCTACATGAAAGAAAAAATATTTCAGTCTTTCTCAGTCAGGATGAAATCATATTGCAATACATTCTGAGACTCACGCATAAGTATTACAGGTGGAAAAGAGTTATTAGGTCATCTAGATTTGTGCAGGATTGTTCCCTATAGTATATTCCCCAGTCCTAAAACTACTCTAGTTTTAATTGACACGGGCAATGGGCTTTCCATCATGTTCCTTGGGAGACTGTTCCACTGCCTGAACTCAGTATTAAGAAATATTTCCTGATACTCATCCAAAATTTCCATCGTTTAATTTTGTCTTACACCATCAATACACTACTCCTTATACTGCATTCTGCAGCATAAGGTACAACCTACCACTAGCTTTCCCCAAGAAGACATTTCTGCTTATGTGCACTGAATGTATTCATTTCATTGGGTGGATAAATGTATATGATATACAGTATTCTCTGAGCACAACATACATTTGTTTTGTACAGCAACTGCTGAATAAAGAGCAGGCCGAAAAGAATTACAATGGTGGAGACATTGATGTACGAATAGTTAGAAGAGCAGAAGAGGAGAACACATAACTCAGTCCCAGATTGCACCCTCAAGAAATCATGTTGAGATTCCCAACAGGTAAACACCTTGACAAATCCTTACTAGCTTGATGAAAGCAGTTCGCAAAAATATTGTAAGAGCACAGAGTGGATAACACAGCAGATAGATCAATTCCTTTCCCCACACTTCTACAGTAGCCTGTTTAGCTAGAGAAAGCATAATGTTCTACTGCATGTAGTATCAATTAGAAAGATTAAAATATATCTAAGAATCTCAGAAAAAAGAAATATATAATTACATAGGAAGTGTAATGTGGCGAACAGCACTTACAATCATAGCACAGCTTTTTTTAATCTTCAAAGTGCTGTACAAACACTGACTAAATGAGTAATCAGTTTACTTTTACAGATCCCTATGGAGCAGGTAAGCATTATTTCCAGATGGAGACATGGGGGCTCATCCTGAAGAGTACTGAGTAGATTGCTTCCCCAGAATTCAGGGAAGACTGAAAGTATATGCTTTTTAAGGCCAGGATGTGACAGCATCATGCATCCATTTTTAGGTCTTCTCTGTAACAGGTCAAAATCTCTGAGATCACACAACACAAAACACTGGCCTTGTATAAGTCCATGCGGCCTCATCAAATGTAATAAAAAAGTTTTAATGGCTTGATTTTGTAGTAATAGGCATTATACTAGGCTATGCATCATCATCTGTCCTCAGTTCTAACTCTACTCTGGACTAGGTATCAACTGTCCTCCAACCTAAAGACAACATAAACACTGAATGCAATCTTGAAGACAATATAAACTCTCAATAAGCTGTCCCGTTCTGCTGACACCCATAAAAGACATGCATTTAATCTGTCCTGTAAATACAAGGTCTTGCAGTGGATCTCACAGCGCCGTTAATGACTATTAATGAACACAGAACCAAAACTTCAACATCACAGCCCTTAAGAAAATGGTCAGGAGGAAAAAACCCCAGTGTGATGTGGTGCTCAGAGCTGCAGCCACAGCTATGATCCACTGTGATCCAGGTGGTTGGTGACAGGAATTTCACGTACAAATTAAGTGCATAACACAGGTTATTGCTGTTCAAGCGTGGAAGCATATCAAGGGTGTCAAAAACATCATGAGTGCTGCTGAACAATGACAAGTCCCTTGTAAACACTGCATACTGTCACAGAATAGCTAGCCCTTCCAACTATTCTACCCCTCTTCTTCAACTAACCATTGTATTAATAGGGGGTTGAGAGTTCGGGGAGAATACAGCCAGCACCCATCCTGCTACACCCGTGTTCTGCAATTTACACTGCGTGGCACAAGGTCCTAGCAGCAATGAGACATTTCTCCTGATGGGCAGTGGGTGGAGGCTGAAGAGGGGGAGCAGAGGCCAGAGAAAAAGCAGGAGAGGTTGATCTTTAAACAATCTGTAAAGTGTTAATTGGCATTGTCCATTGTATAACTGCAGGTAAACACATAACTGCTAATTTTAAGATATTCACCCAAGTTGCATTTAGTTGCTTTAGATTAGCTGATTTTTTTCATGGTTGAGTAGTCACTCAATTACTTCAAGTGGCACTTGGGTACAAGTCTTCTGAAAAGACTGTATTGTCCAGAGGTAGGTGGGAAAGCACTAGCAACAGGAGGTATTGTTTGTAGATGGGAAGAATGCAAGACAAATTTCCCAGCGATATCACCCTGTAACAATCTGAGAAGTAGGGATATATGAAATACAGGCATTTGGGACCAAATCAAAGCCCGTTTTTGTTTGTGCATTCTTATCCAACATTTAGACACTTCAGTGAATTTCTGCTGTGAAAACTTGCTTTCCTATCCTTTACGCCCACCTGTGTCATTCCTCCCACTCCTACACTGATCCAAGCCATGTGCTCCTGATGTTCTCCCCCTTCCTCTCAAAATCTAGTGCTCTTTTCACCCTCAGGGAGCTGGTCTGTCTCATTCAACTGAAACAAGAGACATTGCACGGCATTGGTTTGGCATATAAGAGCTAGCATAAGAGAAGTGAAAAGTCACCTGCTAAGGACAGGGGACGAGTTGGAGGACCAGGGGAAAGGGGGAATAGCAAGAACCTGATGGTGGTAACACACTCTCAGACTCCGAGTTTAATTTCCACCTCTTTTGTTTTCATCTCAGAAACTAATTTTGCCTTTATGTCCTGTATCACAGAAAATCCAATTAGAAATACTAAGGCAAATAGAGCTGTGCTTAGATATACACTATTCGTGCTGTACTTCAGTGCTCCATACAGACAGCGTATACATTCCCAAAACCTGTGTAGTAGTTTGTAGAGGGCTTTGAGATCTTTTTAGAAGTAGAAACCTTGACAAAATAAACCTTGGTTTATTTCATAGGAAGTACTTTTGAGTACACTGACTAAAAGCACCAAGTTACAAAACTCCAGAATAACCCCCTGACTCATGGTCATAGCTAACAGAAGTGATTCACACCACCATTTTATCAAGGTACTTAACTTTTAGAAGTATATTTCATTTTTAATTGAAAAAAAAAAGTAGAAGGAAGACTCTATTCATAAGTCCAAATGTGAGAGAGTAAGTTTACCACTTACTCAAAAATCTGAAACTGAATAGTTACAGAAGAATTCTAAATCGCTGGTGTCAGCAAAAGAAAAAGAAAAATGCCTCTGAGCAGTCAAAATCTAAGAATAACATCTAGATTAGTTGTCTTTATCTTTTATGTGACCAAACCCAGAAGTACCACGGGAAGAATTCATACAAAAATACACTTCCACTCTTTCTCCTGTCCCTCCTCCATGTGAGTGACACAAAGACCACTGCTTGGTCTCACTGATAATTTTCCCACTTAAAAGATGTACACTAAACCCCACACCCCCAGCTACCAGCCATGAAAGGGCTCTGCAGTACAACTGGAAATTCAGGTATTGCACACCTTGACAATAATGAAATATACAGAGAGGCGCATGAGATTGAAAGGGTGAAGTACGGATCCCAGGCTGAAAGACAGCCTCTGAAACCTCTCCTTCTCCTTGCTGGACCTGTTAAATCTGCAGTTAGCGATGGCCTCAGGGAGGATAGGGCACCTTAGCATGTGTCCCTGTCAGGATCAATAGAGCAAGGGATTGAATACCCCCATTTGGGTGCCTGGAGCAACCTGTGACCAAACCAGGGGGGAAAAAAAATGGAAAGAATGCATTTAACTTATCTTATAAAGAACATATTTTCAAAAATCTAATCTTCTAAGGATCTGAGTAGCTTCGGGGTTTTGTTTATATTTTTCATTTAGGAGTCTCCCTTGGGTCTTTTCTTTGCCAGGAGCACAGTGGGCAAAATCAGGATCTTTGGCTTCCCCAATGTGCTCAAGAACTCTGTGGATAATTTAAGCTTTCCTACTGCAGTAAAAAAGAAAGTTCATAAAAATAAATAGAGTAATGTTTTGCACTCATTCCACAGGAGTCTTGTGCTTCACGAAAACTATTCATTGAAACATCTCTTAGAAGTAGATAAGTGTTGTTCTCCTATTTTACAGATGTGAAATGGAGATACAGGATGTGTCAAGACCACCTAAGTCACTGAGGACCATTCTTCGTAATAATAATTTTGTTTTTTCTGTAAGTCATGACTAATTCACCTTTGCAACATGTCACCTTAGCCTTGGTATGCTTAAAAGACTAATGCCCAAATATATGGATACACGTGTGTATTGATGCAATTTCTTATTGTTATCCTCACTTAGTGGTGCATACCGCATCCACAGCAGAAACAAACCTATACTTGTCTGTCAGCCATTAAAATACAAAGCCCAGCATATGTTTGGAAATGCTAGTATCAGAACTAAGAACGTGGAATTTGACCTGGAGAGGATAAGCCACTTGAACAATTTTCGTTCTGCTAAATCCAAATGACTTCTGAAAATGGTACAGATGCCCCTAAAAACTGATTCTGTTATGTCCTTCTGATGCCATCCTCTGAAATTTTCATCTAACATACAGTCCAGATCTTCACCAAAACCTCAGTGTCTCATCTATTCAGAAGAAATTATATCAATAGAAAGCCTCTGAGATCATTAGCGTAATCTCAGCAACCATTGCATCAGCAGCAGAGACAAGACATGTACATGTTTCTCTAACTGTTGTCTTTGAAAAGCTAGCTCATCAAGTGGCTTTTGGTTTTCTCTTCTTTCAGATATTAAATTCCATTACTAGACGGCTAAAAAATATTAAATAATTAAACACTTTGATTATTTTTCCATATGGACAGCTGCTGTAGTCAGGACGTACCATTCCAATGGCAGCTAGTGGGGAAGGGGATGGCCTGTATGATCTCAAAGGAAGATCTAGCAAGAAGGATATTCTTTCAATAATGATTCAATATGTAGTCAAGACTATGGCAATAACAAGACATGGGGCAAGTCCTCCCTTTCACAATTATTTATCTTTCTCTGTATTCGACAGTGTCCAATCTTCTGTAACAAGCAGAAGCATAAAGGATTTAAAGAGAAAAAGGTTTAAAAGAAATTCAGAATATGTCAATAATCAGCTTGGTTTACTTTGTTTAATTGGTACATTCTTCATCATGATGGCTACTTTATAGGGATCTGTCTCAGGAAGCTAATTTAACCTGAATAATGGGTAACTTAGCCTATTAGACTAATTTTCATTACTGGAGACACAGTGATATGGAACTTAAATGCCATCTAACCTTGTTTCAAACAAGTTTAAAATCTAAACCAGGAGAATTTAATCTGGTAGTTTAATCAAAGTTATCACACATTCAGGAACAAAATATGTGAGCTGAATATTTTTGTTACAGACAGAAAAACAGTTCTCCCAGGTTAACTGAGTTGCATATCTAACCCATAATCCAGTTTTTAAGACAGGAATCACCTCATGTGGCTTTCAAAGTCTAACTTTCCGATATTTAAAGTTACTTGTCCATACTTTCTCTAAAGTAAAAGGAAATAGGCAACTCAAGAACACAATTAATTACTTCATTGGCTGAGTGGAGAAATTAGAATATGGAAGATTAACCTCATCGGAGGTGCTTCTATACTCATTATAACTAGAACCTAGAGGACTTTAAGCCAGATGATCCCTTAAAAAATAGTTAAGTTTAGGCAGACTGAATCTTGTTCTCAGAGGTGTCAATACCAGTTTCTTTTTAAGAGGGTCAAAATGGCACAGAGACAACAGACTGTCTGGGTTGCCTAAATCCTGTTCATTTATCTTCTACTTTCCTATTTTTATTCACTACAGGAGTTGACACAGTGTAAATCCAATTTTACTTTAAATAATTTTGTCTCTTGATAAGGTAATCTGACTTCAGTGGTGTACCTTTAACCTGTTTCTCACTGGTTCTTGCTGCTGCTCCGACTAGCTCAGCTTCCAATTCTTATTCTTCAAGACATTTTCCCTGTTAGCACTAAATCCTTGCTTTCCTTTCCAGTGTCCTCTCTGCCTTCCTTCTCCTCTTGACTATTTTCCTACCATTTCCTGAATAACATTACATTTTTTTCACAATCCACTGTAAAAAGCAGTCTTTCTCCTGAATGCTGTTGAATTCTACATGAATACCTGAACTGATAAGGTGTTTATTTAAATATGTTACACTGTCAACAGCCTGCTGGAATCAAGAAAGTTGAATTTGATCAAAATAATCCAGAAACACAAGGGTCAGTGGAGGCAGAATTCTGTATGCCTTATTAAAGAGGGTTCTACTGTACAATGGTTATCATAAGAAAGGGGAAGAAATGTCAAATTATTAGAGGAAAACTCTCTTTAAAATTCAAAGATTTAGGAAGATGAATGACAGTTAAATGCCTATTACCTTAAAATGCCTGTAGGTAACCTCAAAAATTTCTCGCTACTTCCTAAGCAATGCAGTTTGATGTCAGTCCTAAAGTGGTATCTTCAAGCAAAAAAACCCAAAACAATTTCAGAACTACTTTTTCTTTATTACATTTTTATTCTAGCCCACAGCCACAAAACCACACATAACAGCAAATTTCTGGCCTTTAAATTACTTCCATCTCTTTCTGCCATGTTGGTAGAAAGCATGGTGGAATCCTCCAAAGGAAGGAAGCATCAACTTATCGCAACACTCCACTTGCCCTGAGATCAACAGTGGCTCCCCCACCTCCCTGGGCAGCCTGGACCAGGGCTCTGCCACCCTTAAGGGAAAGAAGTTCCTCCTCAGGTTTAGGTGGAACTTCCTCTGCTCAAGTTTGTGCCCGTTCCCTCTTGTCCTGTCCCTGGGCACCGCTGAAAAGAGCCTGGCCCCATCCTCCTGACACCCACCCTTTCAGTATTTGTAAGCACTGATAAGGTCCCCCCGCAGCCATCTTTTTTTCTAGAATATCATCAGAGTAAACCTAAAACTGGTCCTCTGACCTTAATAAAGTCTTATAAAAACAACAGCAATGAAACAAAGAGCAAAAATTGGACTCAGATTTCAAACCTTAGTGCATCATTCAGCTGGCACTGACCTAAGATGTGGGACTTCTGCAAGCACACAAAAAACTAGAGGCTCAACCACACAAAAACCTAGAGGCTATATGACATTCCCTATGATGCAAAATCCATGACATTTATTTCCAAATTTTCTGTTTTGTAGATAATAAAAAAAATAAAAGAAAAATAAGAAAAACAAACAAATCCACCAAATCTCAGCTCAGTGAGCATTCTTAATTCTGCAAAGACATTATGGAATGGCAAGGAGATGTATCATAGGCATAAACTCTACTAATCATGATTTTAAGACTGAACCGACACAGCACATTAAAACAGCATACATTCATGTGTAAGGTTTACACGCAAAACCGACTACCAAACGAACAAATCTGTTCCTCAGGGATATCCACCAAGGCTGTATCTTGCATTTATCTACCTTTACACCATTACCAATCTCTCTTCTCATCACTTTTACCATTGCAGACCTACTAAAATTTAGGCCAATTTTAAGTGACAGTCTTGACACATCATAACTATAGGTTTCAGTTCACGCTGGAAATTAATGCAGGTTGATCCACATCTCAGTTGAAAGAACATTTTGTATTTTTACTCTTGTAGGTGCTTTTTGTGTAAGTTGTATGTTACATCTTTTCTGATTTTGGCAGATTCACTAGCATATATGAAACACATTGAATGGTCAACTCCAGAATATGAATTGCTGTTTTCCCTGCAAGGTTTTGTGATGCGATATCTTGATTGTTCTCTAAGGAATAATTTCTTGTTTTACTGTGCTAATTCACAAATGATCAAGATCATATTCACTCTTTTAAGCTTAGTCTCCTAAGAATGTTGAAATAAGGGATGGGATATATTTACAATATGGGCTTTTATATCAGAGGCAGTTGTTTGGAATTCCCATAAGTCAAGACAGAAAATAGACTTTTTTATGATATAACCGGATGACATTACAGATGGTAGCATTACTATGAGCCAAAATAGTGTTCCTGCCTTTTGTCCACGGCAGGAAACTTTCAATACCTCCAGCTTCCTAGATGTCTGAAGTTAAGTGAAAGAAAGCTCATCAGAAGTGCTGCTCTGCCTATGGTGAGAGACAGTGTCCTATGGAAGCTAGGATAAAATCAGTTACCAATCTCACATATGCCAAACAAGTCAGGTCTCAACAAGCTATGTGAATATGCCCCCTGTAAATCTGCCGAGTTTTATAGAGGTATATAGTGAGCAGCTGACAAAAGTCAGGGAGTAAGTTTTCTGCTCTTGGCTTGGCCACAACACGACTGCTAGGTGACTTCAAGGAAGACACTTAATTGTCTCTATGCTGCTGATCCATTTTCCATTTTGTTTCTCTACCACAGAGAGGGAAGGAGAAGGCTAGTCTTCAGTCAGCCCTTTGGAAGTCAAAACATGTATCTGGGGCTAAGGAATATTCTGAAAGTATCAGCCCTGCAATCACTGCAGCTTGTATTTATGTATACTTTCTAACTTTTAGACCATTCATTCAAAACCTGCGTGTCTCAGGTCAGGCTGCAGTTAACTAGCCACCAGATTCTCAGGCAGATTTTGTAGACGCATTGGGTTCTTCAGTACCACAGTTGAGGTTAACATGAAGTAATACTTATACAAATTAGTCAGTTACACACATGTAAAGAAACTGCATGTTAAAAGAAATAAATAAAATTGGTTTCTTTGCCTGTAAGATGTTGAGGATGATTTTTTTCCCCCCCCTTATTTTCTGGGATACACGCACAGCATGGTGTTTCGTTGCTATCAATACCACATTGTATGCAGTGCGGAATTTAGAATGACAGCAGAATGGTTTATATTGAGAAAACATTAGCTAAACCCTACTGCAGAGTCTCTGTGTTTTTCTCATGGCTAGATCTCTTTACAAGTGCCTGAAATATCTTTTTAGCCTTTTGTTTTGTTTTTAAAGGAGAGAATTCCTATTATGTAACTGGTTATTTTTTGGTCAAACAATGAGGCTGTCGTTCCATAGAAATATTGAAGGGGGAGGGGAGGGGAGGTAAACATCCAACCAATATTAGCTCTGAAGTGCTGGGTAATTGTACAGGGCCCTGGGCAAAAACAAAACATAGATGTGCAGTAGTCATAGCACATCTTGTCTTAACTTGTCTTTGTTAGTGTAAGTGAAAAGGTTAATGCTGTTCAATTCCGTCAACACAGAATGAGGCACTGTGGCACCTTTGAAATCTAAACTTACCCCACAGTGCAACTGATGCAGTTCCTGAGAGAATCACATTATTTACAAGTTAGTTTAATAATATGAATGTCAATTAACCACGTGCTGGTGTATTATATATATATAAAAAATAAGCCTAACAGATTGCTTTTAGTATGCTTATCACAGGGTAAAGCTTTGCTGCTGTCTACCAGCAGCATATGGTAAGGTCTCAGCCACCTACTAGCCATAAGGGCTTAATCCTACTAGCCAAGACAGATACCAGGGATGGATCCCTGCAAGAGTTTTGAATAGCACGCATGGCAGTTCTAAGGAATAAAGCTGCCTTTAAAGCAGAATAATTGGTGATGACTTAAATTCAATGCCAATTAAAAATGTCAGAGGCTGCTTCTTGACTGCCTTGCACTTTGTACAGTCAGTTAAATTCATAAAGTGTGTGCAAGAAAGCTGCCAAACCACCCATGTTTGGCACAGACCTGGCAAAGATATACATGGTGTCACAGGTGTAAGTCAGGGAAGAAGCAGATCCTCAGTTTTTCGGGCCGCATCTTCCCCAAGCAAAATGCCATCCAGCTCCCCTTAAATCTGTGGAATTGCCTAAACTCTAAATTAAAAGCCTCACAATGAAAGTGAAATAAATATTAGTACTGACTATCCGCTATTTCCTATGAAACTCTGACTATTCTTACTCTTTTTCAGTTTTCTTTTTGTCTAACCAAACACTTCAGACCACGCTATCCTTTGGTGCCAGTGTAGTATCTCATAGAGGCACTAATTACAGGAAGCATGTAACAAATAGGGATTTAATCTCTCCTGTACACGCCTTGCCCTATTAATAGGGACAGAATATTTGGTTTTATTATTTAGAGACTAGTCAGCATGAGAAGCCAGGTACACCAAACTTAGAGCTCCCAGCCTACCGAACCATTGCAGTGCCGCTCACGTAGAACCCTGCGCTTGAACAATAGTATTCACTTTTACCACTCGCAGACTCCAGCAACCAAGCCCTACACACAGCCATTTCCTTAGATCTTCAGTTGGCTTCTCCGCATCTGATCCCAACAAGCAGCCTTCATATGGGAAATAGGAAGTCAATATGAAAATACACCCCAGTATCACTACTGCCAACTCCGGAGCTGGAAGTACGGCCACAGCCACAGGCATACCTAGCTTGCATAGGATGATTATGACACTGAATCTGCATAATGCTTCTGGCTCCTTTCCCAAAACTACCCTCTGTGCTAGCTCATGCAAGGCTGGCAGAGGATCACTCCACGAGGCACAGACAATACAGAGGGCCCTTGTTCTTCTGCTCCTATGGCGACACCCCCCTTAACACATCATGAGGTCGTGCAAGCTCCACACTGGATTTTTTTACCACCATTTATGAGTAAAAATCCCTTATTCTTGTCATCCCCACTCTGAGCTTGATTTCAGAGGATTTCAGTTTTCAACATCTGAAAACATGAATATGCCAAGAAGCAGACCCAAAGCTGCAGGTATCTTTCCTATATTGCTAAGGATTAAGAGGGATTAAAGATTTTGTCGTATACCAGCAGTATGTCTATTCTACCACCATCAGCCCCCAAAATATGATCCACTATTTCAAGATCACTCATTTTAAAATGACTAGCTTTAGAACTGGACATTACTTTTCCAGAAATTATTTCAAGCAATGAAATCCCATTAAAAGTATTCTGACCAAAGGTATCTGGAGTTGAGCACTTAAAACAGGGAAAAAAAACAAAACAACCCCTGGCCCCACCTACACACCAAAAATCCTCCACAAAGCAAACACTTTTCAAAATATATTTATTTGGATCCTGCCTTTGATTACATTTCACCTGCATTTTATTTCAAAGCCTTTTATTATTAGCAAAACTATGAGTCACACTCACGTTGTTTTGATTAAAAAGCAAAAGGCCTATAATAATCCCCTCTCCTCAGCAAGTAAAAGATGGATCAAGTTTACTCCATAGCAATGGTCCAACCTCCTTTATTTTGAAGCTCTCCGTTCACCTTTCCCTGGCCAGAGTAGTTCTGATACAGCTGGAATCCACCCCTACAGACCTACCTAAATTGCTCTTGGGAGTATTATTCATTACCCTGCTCCAAGATAGAAAGTGGAAGAACCACTAGGGAAGAATCCATAATACCTGTGAGCCAAATTCTTGCCATCCTTTGTCTGAATAGGCAGAAAAAATAGCATGACTAACGTTCATGAACACACGTGTTCACAGATAGAAGCAGACCCTGGTTTTGTGTCCAAGCCTATCATTCGTACACACAACGAGGAAAAGAGGGGAAATAGATCATCACATAACAACAGAAAGAAACGGCTAGTTGCGTTCAACACCAAAATAAAAACTGAAGCAAACTGAAGCATCTGAACAGGAACATGTTAAAGGCACCTTTCAGACTTCCACCTTCTTTGCTCAAAGAGGAGATCTGTCCTCCAGTTTGCTATTGACGTCTTTCTACAACAACTTTAATTTCTCTTGCATTTATTACATGTCAGAGCACTTGAGAACACTCACAATCTCTATTAATCAAAGTCTCAGTAGTTGCCACAGCCTGAGCGGGAGTATAATCCTTAAGATTCAGTCCCCCCTCAAAAGGAAAGAAAAAAATGGCGGTAGTTTGCCTGACAACAGGGTAAACAGATTATTGTGTTATTGCTGGCTGATTGCCGGAGTTATTTTGGAGCTCCATAATTCGTTTAAAGAGATTTTTGACATTTATGAAATGACTTCTATAATCAACTGACAGTGCAATATCCTATAATTGTTCAATTAAAAATGACTACTAGTGCATTCATTTATTAGTAGAATCAGATAATTGTCTTGCCACTAAAGAGTACTTCACACTTTGCGCATCAAATGGAAATGTTTGAGTATAAATCTGTGGCACAGCAGCCGAAGTCCTGGGGATTTTTCAAGTGAAGGTGTAATTATTACAGGCCTCTGAAGTAAATACGGTTTCATGTGATAATCTTTAAACGGATTGCATGTGTCTCACAAGACACGCTTCTGCATAAACTGTCACATCTGGCGAGATGGACACGAACAGGTTTTCTGTGGCAGGTGAGATTCCTGTGGCTTAAAACTGGGTCAGCTTAAAAATCGGTATCTACATCATGGAGCTGATCTTCCTTCCCTCCGCTCCTCCCGTTCCTGGGAGGGCACTGTTCTACGGGAGGAAAGCAGCAGAGGGGGTGCACAGGTAAATGAGTTTTGCATGGGAGATTGGACTGGAATATGAACCCATAAGCTACACAGCCTCAGTCACAACCGCACGTGCACACCCATACCCAGTGCTCCGGGGAGATATCAACATCTACATGAAATATCTAGTGATTTTTCCATATATTTGAGGTCCGCTTGAGGTCACTCAGCACCTTGAAACAATTTCAGAATAGAGACTCTCTCTTTAAAATTGAACATTTTAACTCGCGTTATACAAACCATCTGCTAAGCAAAAATCACAGATCAATTTTTCATTAAATAATAAAAAAGCTCTGTACCATCAAGTAGGTAGAGATCATATGGAAAACTGTGTAAGCAAATCACTGAAAGGCAAGCAACAGCAGCAACCCCTTCACAGATATAATGATTTTTTTTTTTTTTAATTATCTCCCTGTTTCTAAGGACAACCTTCCAGAATTCTTGGCTAAAACTCACTATTTATATTCAGATACTAATAATTAAAGAAATCCAGTGCATAGTCACCAGATGGAAGATAATACTTAATTTGTGGCTGCTACAGTATACTACTTAGTAATGTCATTTCAGAGTCTCAGCGGAGCTTAAGCCCTGCTCCCCTCTTCCATCCCTCCCCCACCACACACCAGTTTGATAACAGAACATAACGCTTCTTCACCTCGCGCTTGAGCTTTTCTGTATTGCCTTTCCTCCAATGATCTTCAAATGCTGTAATGAACCAATAATTAATGAGTTATTTCTTATACCATGGCTTAGACAAGTGTTACTTTCTCCGTGTTATGCAGGGAGAAAGCTGTAAAGCAGGGGAATTACTGCCAAATTTTTCGCTAGTGGTCCCAGGATTAGGGGGAGGGTAGCTGGCTCCCGTCTAGAGAGTGTCAATGGGGGAGCATCTGGAGAACACCTCGTTTTACAGTGCAGCGCCAATTAAACCCAACGGGTGGGTGTAGCTGTGTGGAAGCGGGGGCTTCAGCCAGGCACCCCCTCGCTCCGCAGACCTTTACCTGGTGCTACCCAGGTACATCAGAGCCCGGTGGCAGAGCCCACGCCAGCCCTAACTCTCCCCTTCTCCGCTGTAATCACAAAAGCCCATCCCATCCTTCCTCCTGCTTAGGAAAAAAAAAAAAATTAAAATCAATTTGTCCTCATATCAGATCAGCTTCCCTATAAACGACCCATCAAGGATACGCTGCTTCATTGACTGCATTTTTTCTCCCCCACCCCCCGCACCTTTTTTTGTTGTTGCTTGTTGTTGTTTCAAACCCATTTTTCTGCCCGTTGTATGGATTTTAGAAAGACTTTTGAGAAAGACAGTCCTGGCAGCTGGATGATAAATATTATTTTCTTAACCTGCCTGGCTTTGTCAGCCACCTGCAACTGCAGCCTGCCACGCGTTGGAAGCAGCTCATTAACTTTCCCACAGCTTCCCAGGAGTTTTCCTTGTTTTCTTTCACCTTGGGTGTGTGCTGCCTTCTCCGCGAACAGTTAACTACCCGAGCAGCCCGGCCGGGCTTTGGCACCACAAGCATAGCACGCTTCAGGCAGCCTCCCTGCTAAGGCTCAAAATCTCTCTTAAACACATTAAGCAGCCCATTTTGGATTGATAGTGCAGTAATTATTCTGCTTCACCCTAAAAACCATCCTGGGGTAATTGGCGCAGAGGAAAATTACCCAGAGTCCTCTGCCACCTGGTAGTTAAGGAACGAATCCAGGGAAAGATAAGTGAAGCAGGGAAAAAATCGGCACTTATTTGATTTTAATCTCACCACTTTGCAAGCATTTAAATTGCCTTAATCAGGTGGCTGGCTCCCAGCCTAGCTGGTAATCTGTTATCAAATTTGAAACTAGATTTTTTAAAATGTCAGTGTAGGCTGAGAATTGAAGTCTATTAACAGTTATGAGCCTCCCTCCTAAACTTCCATAATCTATGTATTAATGATCCCTTTTACAAAGCTGTCAAATATTACTTTATTATAACTATATATTAGTAACGTCAGTGTAAAAGCAGGATTTAATTATTTATTTTTTGAAGATGGGAGGGGGGGAGCCAAACCCCATACACATACACAATGCCAACATTCTTAACACTGAAACCCGATTTTTCCGAGGCAATAACTTGAGTGTATGGAATAACCTTGATAAATGTAATTGAATTTTTCTCTGATAAGATTAACTAGTGGTAATTGTGAATGGGGAAGGTCTGACCCACTACAAATGAGATGTATGACGAGCTGAAAATAATCAATTTTTTTTTCTTTCTCTCTCTTTCCTCCCCCTTCAGCCCCCCCTCAACTGAAAAAAACCACACTGAAATAGTAATTTTGGGCCTGGCGGGATGAAGCATTTATGTCTGAAATGTTTTTGTATGTGCTGATTATCTGCTATCTTCTCAGTGTGTCTAATTGTGCTGAGCTCAGTTTAAAATGAGATCAACACATTTAAACCCCAGAAGGCTTAATTAAGGGAGGGACTTAATGCTTTACAAAAAAGGGGAATTTACGTCTTTTGAGAAATGTAGTAGAAATACTACCTGCAACTTCCCTGACTAGAGTGCTCCAAAAATTTTGTAGCTTATTGAATTGCCTTTAAAAACAAACACAAAAGACAGAACTTTAGAACTCATAATTGATGGTAGAGGTTGAGAGCTGCAATTTGTTTTTTTTCATGCTTACTACTTCTTGCTTTTTTGTTTCCACATGCTCTTGTTCCAGGCCGGTCTGATCAAGCAAGCAAGAATGCACCACATAAAACAGGCTTGAAAACTCCAGCATGTAAACTCCTGAAAAGCACAGAGCAGCTACGTGCTTTTCGGAATTGAAGCTACCTCTCCCGTTGCATGGAAAAACAGACATGCAAATTCAGACAAAGCACTCCCCTACCTTGCGTTTGTTTCCATTAAGTAGACAAACTATTGCGGTGGAAATTAAAAGAAGGGTGATGGGGAGGATTAATTCTTTTTAGTTATATGATAAAAGTCAATCAAGTATTCTTTGAAAATAATGCCACGGTTCTTTTTTTCTTTTCTTCCTCCCTCATTATCCTATAACTCTGACCATTGAACTTTAGTGCTGTAGATCAGACTAAAACACCACTGACAACTGAGTATTCATATTCTCTTCATTGAATCCTGTGTAGGTTCTGTGAAAGACTCTTCAGAAACATAAAATCTACCGACAATGAAATTAATCACAAAGTACAAAAGAAAAGCAGCTGGCATCCAACTACTGAATAATGCAAAATGTGCAGATTTAAATTACATGTCACCGTTAATGTATACAATATATCTATATCTACACACATACACACAGTTGTGCTATAATCAGTAAATAATTTTTCACTGTCTACAAAATAAGTATTTTAATTCAGAAATAGTATATACTGAAATTGCATCAAAATTAAATACCAGATGAGTTCATCATGATTAATGTTACTGCAGTAAATACCAGAAGGAATTAAGCTCAATAGGAAATGGTTACAATTTAAAAGGAGAGTTTAAAAAAAAAAAAAGCTTTTATATGGGAGAAAATTATAAGTGAAACCAGTAAAAATCTGTGTCAATATCTCCGCATATTCTAAGTCTCTAATTAACCAACAGGATCAAATACAACAAGGAAAGAAAGTTAAGTTTGCTTCATTTATGTGCTCATTAGAACACGGATTATTTATAAAGGAACTACCTGGAAAACTATTCGAGAAAATCACTGGTGAAGACACTATTTTCATGCAATATTGTGGGTAAGTTATAGTCCTGGAGAATGACATTATTTTTCTTTCATCCAAAAAAAAAATAATTAAAGAGAAAACTGGAGTCCATAACTACTTGCCTTGAATCCTGAAGTTTCCTAGCTCTTAGCTGCCCAGCCATATATCCTTGAGACCAAACAGGAACCCAGCATACTTTATTTCTCAGCTTTTGACAACCTTTATTATTTCGTTTATCTGCTATTCATAGTGAGATGTAAACATCTTACTTCCCAGTGTGATCCTCATATCAACAGTGGGTCAGTTTAAAATATTGGGAATCAATATGTTATAAAACATCAGCCAGTACTAAAAAGGCAGAGCTAGAGCAAATTCATTGAATGTCAAATAAAAAATAAACAAACATGGACAGATAAAAAGATGTAGCAAGATCATAAATAAAGAGAAAAGGAATTGGAAATATATATTTCTGAAACAATGACTTGACAGGGAACATGTCCCTACGTTAAATACTAAGCCACTTAGAGCAAGGAAGATGACGGATTTCATGTAGGCACAGAGAAAATAAGGAGTTCTAAATGAATCTCTTAATTTAATCAAAAACTTGCATGGTAACAGTGCTCATTACTATTACAGGAGTGGTGAGAATGGATAATGTGGGTAAAGAAAACCTAGTACAGATTCAGCTTGTTGGTTTGGTTTAATTTATTGGACTAGACGGTTCAGACTGGCTGTATAGAGGCGGGGGGACAGCATTCACATCTTAGGCAAACAAACAGGCGTCATGGACATCTTGTAACACAAGCTTGACGCAAATGAACCAGGCCTCCTGCTGTTCTTTCCCCTTCACAGGCCTCAGCCTAGTCAATGATAAGCCTATAAGCAGAACGGGTCTGAAAAAATGCCTTTGACAGAACCATTTTCCAACACAAAAATGTAATTTCATTTAAAAGAAAAAAAAAAAGTTGCAGGAAAGGGCTAGTTTAGAATATTGTTTGGTTGGTTTTAAAACTAGAGAAGTCCATGCTGATCCTTTCAACATGGAGGTGATTAATATCAGAAAGATAAAAGTGTTTTGTTAAAATGTTTTTTTGTTTGAGAATTTCACATTATGCCAAACGTTGATGCAACAGCAGATCTTTAATATTCTATGAGAAAATTTGTGCTGTACGTTGTACGGCGATATTTTGCCATGCACAAAATGAACTGATCAGAAATCATCCAAATTAAATTATGGACTACAACTTCACATTTTTAAGGAAAAGTCTTTCATGGAAAGACTTGATTCTTTTTTTTTTTTTTTTTTGTTAAAAATCTGAAATGTATTAATTTCTTATCAAACATAAACACTTTTTCTGACCAAGCATGTTTGTGAATATAACATAAGTTTTTCCTTGCTCTCAAGTAACTGTCAAATTCCAAAACATACAGTTAAACTAAACAAAAAATAGATACTGAAGCTTTGAAACATTGGTGGATTTGCAGAAAGGAGGAAAACAGACAAGGAAGTGGAAAATGAGAAGGTAGGATGAAAAGGGAAGAACTGGTATCCAGGGTTTTGAGTCAGATCTTTGTCTACTTTACTGAGTATAAAACAACATTTTCTTGTGACCTCCCCTACCATAAGCCCTCTTGGCTCCACAGATCAGCATTCTTCTATCAACGCATTGTACCAAAGCAGAATGGAGCACACCAAAACATGAACTCATCTCCCGTATTTCTGCAGCTTCCATGAAACACTGGTCTCCTGCATCACATCTTTCCACCTTAAACATTTGGTTGTGACCTATTATAAGGTTTCAATACATTTTTTTGTTTATTTGGTTTGTGAAAGTTTCTGCCTTTCACTTGAAGATAACCTTTTTAAGTGACAATTTGAAATGAGAAGCTTCTTTTTTTTAAGTGAAAAAGTACATCCTTTCTGAGATGAGACTGCATCGCAAAAATTAAAGTTTTTTCAAATCTTCCTATTCCTTCTCACAAACTTCACGTCTCAGTTTGTCAGAGTCCATTCAAATGTGCAAAGAGATTTGCAGCATTCATTTCCTCCCCTATAATGACATCCTCAGCCATTTTTGCAAATATGCTTTTAATCACACATATACTGTCCAACACTCTTAATATCCATCCCGTGATTTCATGGGAACTCAGCAGCTAAGAATTTGTCATCAGCCACTGCTCACAGCCTTTCCAAAGACCCTCACATGCACTACCTGACAGGCAGAAAGTACCATAAAGGCAAGGAAAAGAGGAGTGGTTAACTGGGAATCTGGAAATATAGAGGCCCAACAGAGACAAACTAACAATGATAGTACCAAAAGTGCAGATCATCCTTCACTGGAATTGATCTCCTACACTTCCTCTCTCATTCCTTTTCTTGGAAGCCTGCATCAAAAAGCAGCTCATTAATTGTGTCGCCTTAGGACCCTCATTTATTTGACTACTCCCTTCTTCTATCACTTGCTGCAACGCTTTTTCCTCCACTCGAAAGTCTTTACACAGAGCCAAAGCTCAGTCCAGCCAGTGGCCTCATGGTGAATAAATGCACAGTCTACAAAGAAAAATTCACAGAAGTCAAGGATGGAAGTCAAACCTTTTTTCACAAGGTCAGGTTATCAGCCGTGTTTTCTGTGATCTCTTGCATGATTTCAGGTCACGTAGCCCATCTGGCCCTAGCCTTCAGATCATCACCCTCACCTCGAGCCCATAAAGCAAAGAACCTGCTTTCTCCTGCTTGTCTTATCCCCACCCGCTCTGCAGTACCGCAGGATGGAAGAGGTACAATCTGCTGGAGATGTCATTCATCCTATTCCACCAAATCAGTCCGGAAGCATCTTCAGTTAGATGAGACCTGTTCTTTTTGGTTTGATTCCTTCTCTCACCAACCCTGACAGTTTTGGATTTGGGCTCTTTCCAGGGGAGGAGAGGAGGGGTTGAAGATAGGGAGCCTGTTTACAGCTTGTTGAGTCAAACGCTGTAATATCATTATAGTCCTATGTATTTATAGCATGACCACTGTGCATCAATGTCCCCCTCCATCTCATTTATTGCCAGTCCTAGTATGTCAACTTTTCTACACAGGAGATTTAAACCTGATACCAACTGTCTTCTAGTCACATAAACACAAAACAGACTAATGTTATGGTGTTTTTCCTCACTTAAAAACTTTTTTTTAAGAGATTTTTTGAAAATAACTGTAAGCACCAGCCTGGTAAAATGGTATGTCCTAGGAATTTCACTGTCAGAAAGATGGCACTTGCTAGCCACTGCCTGAGGAGTCACCCTCTCTGAGGTGTCAGTTCTGCTTAGGTTTGACCTGGCAAGTCACAGATTGCAAAGCAGCAGCTCCACCACTTGAAATAGGAAAGAATCTTTCTTGAGAGACAAAAAGCGATAAAAATGAGATCATCTTTCAGGTTTCCTGACACTAGAGGGCAAGCCCATTTTAGGTAATGTTATATTTGATGAAGAATCTTAAAATATGTTTCCTCTGTAGTGAGTAAATTGTGCCAACTCTCAGTCATTTGTGTCTCCTCATGGGCTCCTCTGGCTTCTGAGGTAGAACGGCTCTGCTCAAGTTGGTGAAACGAAGAGGGCTGAAGAGAGCAGTGATCAAACCCTAGACCATAAGCGGTTACTCTCGGTGTCTATAAGGAAGGCACTGATATTAGTGATGGTTAATGATCAGCTCCCATCATAGGGACATTTTCTTTATCCTTACAGATGTTTTATTTTAATATTCTAGACTTCCAATACCTGTTATAAGAACATTGATTGCCCAGTGGTCAGCAAGATGGATACAGGATGGAGAGAGACAGATGTGAAAAATGCTTGAAGAAATACTCTCCCTCAAATTAGCACCTCATCTAGCCATTTCTACACACAAATAAGAAACAAAAGGAAAACAGTGTTTAACTCATGTCTCTTGCTGCTTTGCAGGCTCCTCCATGGCGCCTTCCTCTTTACTGAAAAATCAGACACCACAGCTCATTAAGCCAGACTTTGAAAGATAATAAAGCTTATAGACTCCTTCTCTTCTCTGAGGTTAAGATTTTTTTAATAGAAGACAATGGTCTTGTGGTTAAGCCACAAGCTCAGTGTCAGGGGACCTTGGTTACAATCCATTACACATACAGACTCTGCCAAGCCATATTACTTATCTTGCCTTAACTACATTTCAAAGATGAGGGCTGAATAAGTTTCCCTTCCTACTGGGATAGCACAAGGATAATCAAGGCACGAAATGCATGCTGTGCTTCCTGCAAGGGCAGACTCCTTGGGATGAGGGGTTCGTGGGCAACCCAGAGGCATGAACCCTTTGGTGCTAACGAAAGGTGGAAAATAAAAAAGAAAATTAAAAAAAATAAAATAAAGTCATAAGTCAGCTTCCTTCAGATGAAATTGTAAATTAATATGCTGGCAGGTATTGAAAGAATTTAGAATGAGTACATCAAATCGGGCTTCTATACACCTATTTTGAAATTAAGTTACGCCTTTTTTCCAAATACTTGTTTTGTTGGCATGCAGATAGTTCATTGAAGAGATCTGAGGCTCAGGAGCCCACCTTTAAGATTCCTGCTCTGATAAACACAGTTAGAAACTTTGGGTTGGACTCAACTCCCTAGACCAGGCTTTAGCATGATTTCAGTCACCCTAAGGCACCCTGCAAAATCCACAGCTGCCAGTCTGGAAGGACGCAGGTCTCCAGTTTGTGCTAGGGCATGTACTGTCTATATGTAGATGTCCTTCATGGCCTATCACACCTAAAGCAGCATTAGACATTTGTATTTAGGCACCTGAACCTCCTATCTTTATTTACCCAAGTAGAAATAATTGGGAAATGGGTAGACATGAAAGCTTCCTAGCAGTTCTTATTTATACTGCAAATTAGGACAAAATTCACCCCTGAAGTTGTGATTACTGACTTCAGCTAAATTATCCAGAACTACACATGATGCACTAACATGTATTTCCTTTGTCACACCTATTAAAAACTGTTATCAAATACAATAACTACTTTGTGTACAGTAACATTTGTAAATCTTGCCCTCTTTAGAATACAACAGACTCAGTTTCCACTTGAATATCATGATTTATCATAAGAGTGCCATAGTCTTTAAGACCTTAAACACTAAAGCAGGAATAGAATAAATGTGCGCAACTACAACTGAGAACAGTAGGAGGTAATTCCACTATCTCGCTTCTGAATTGTACAAACTACACTGAGGAACATTAAGTCTTGCATAACGTTTTTTCACAAATAATTACAGCTTAACTACACTTGGCAAGTAAATTTACAAAGCATTTGCTATAAAGCAAAATATCTTCTTTTGAAATTTTGCTTATTTGCCGGCTAATATGAAAACCCCAGCAATTTGCTATGCACTTCTTAATAATTTTTGTAAAACAATGTGGGTTTTTTGTAACATGAAGACTGAAAGTATGTGAAATGTAACAAAAATCATTGTTAAAGCTCCCTCATTTGGAAATAACTTGACTTATAACAGACTTCTTTCTAACAAAATAGCAAATATTTGGAATCTGGCGACACACTTGGCAGGGCAGGTTTTAGATAGATCACAGACAGTTTTAAACAGTTGTAGTGCTGTCATATCGGTGACAAGTTTCGTAGGGAGACTTGATCAATTTTATCAACAGATTTGTTGCGGAAGTATTTTTTTCTAGTCTAATACAATTTCCTCAAACTTTGTCACTCAGTTCAAGAGCAGGTATCGCAATTGCTTGCAAGAGTTTCAGAAAAAAAATAATAGTCAGGGCCTTAAAAAGACCTGATGAGTAAAGCTTCCATACACTAGTAGCTGGGGGACATCGTGATAATTTGTGCATTCCAGACTAATGATGATACCCTCCATCTCTCTTATTAAGGGTGCAATGCCTCTCTTTTATCATGCTATGTATTGCTGCTGCTTCGAAATATTAATTCACTATAATGTCTCACCCAGAAAGCCATTTTCAGTAAGCAATGCCTACTTCCTGCACATAGTCACTGTGAAGTCAATGTGATGATTTTTGGACTATTAAAGATCTTTTGCTATTGAAGTAGTTTATTAATATTAGTCCGTAATCATTGCTGAGAGCGATTAAAGAAAAAAAACCTGATTTTTAACAACTGTCATTTATATGTTGCTCTGCTGTGTCCTTTTATCTGGAGAACAATTCATTCAAGGTAAACTGTACACTCATTTAAGGGGAGAGAACTGATGTCCGTTTTTTGCTAACTAAATCATCCAAATGTCTGAGAAAAATTGTACCACAGAAACATTTGAGAAAGAAGAAGAAAACTCTGTGTGGACCAATATTAAACTAATACTGGAGACTGTCCTTCCCAGTGCTCTCCACCCCCATCTCTGTCTTTCTGGAATGTAGACTGCCTCACAATAAAGAGTTGATTGGTTTGTCATAGGAATTATATGATTCAGATGTATTTTGGGAGAATGAATTCATCTGGACTAAAAAGAGGGATTAGACTGCTGAACTCCAGATCTCCTTGTGAGTGTGTACTATAACGGAAAAGTACCATTCAATGCAGAACTCCATCAAAGCAAAAGGATTTGGATAAAAAAAAAGAAAGAAAGTATTCCAGTATTGGGGATAACTAAGTGCTTTAATGAAAAATATCAAAAAAACCCACCAATAAACCCAGATAGCGTTCCCAGATCAGGAAATCCTGATATTTCCCATGGAAATGGAAAGTTCAGATCATCTAAAGATCTTTAACTCTTGTGCTTGACAGAAGGAAATTATGATGAAATTTCCTTGAGACAGATTCTATTTGCAGCCTAAGGCTGATTGCAGGTACAAGCCTAAACATAGTTTTGAGATTTTTAAGGTATTTTTCTCAAAGAAAAGAATCTACCGTAGATTACACTTGACATGCTCTAGATGGTCTAGGCAATCTATAAACAAGAGACAGAAGGAGCTTTCCTACCTCTTTTTCAAAAACAATTTTTCTAAATTGTTTGTGCTTAAGATGTGTCTTTTACCTTCATTAGAAATTTAACTTATTGTGAACAATAGGTTTTCTTGCTAACTCTTTGGATGCTGATGTAATGCATCTATCACAGCCTGAGGTGTAGCTCTTCGTTCCGTCTTCTGTGCATGTTCAAAGCTATAGGTGGGTTAAATATGTATCCATACCAGCAACTGACAGATGATGGTCAATCTGTCTCATGAATCATGTTTGCTGGCTGTTTGTGACCTGCCTGCTCAGAAGCCACCTAACTTAATATCACCCTAGTCCATATCCTCAACCTGAAACTGCCTGTAGTGACACCTCTGGTAACACAGCACAAAAAGGTATCTGTCAAGAAGCCCATTTTTTGTTGAGGTAGATATGAACTAGTGAAAGCAAATGTAAACTTCAATGTTCCTTTATAGAGTATTCACAAAATATAATGATAGAAGCATAGAATGGTTGAAGTTGGAAGGGACCCCAAAAGTTTCCTCTTGAAATTACTGTATTGCTTGAAACCGTGTTTTAGAAATTCAACATTTCCTACATTCTGTAGATAAAAAATTCTCATTTTCGTTTTGTAGTTTTAGGGATGAGTCTCAGGCAGCATAGGGAGCATATACCTTAATCAAGGTCATAACAAAAAAAGCTTGTGAAACAGACCTGCAAGGATCAGTTTTCAGCTCTCAAACAAGTTTCTACACTTCTCCTAGCATGAATATTCCACTTATTCCTTTAAAGCATTACCAAAAAGGAGCATTAAGATCCTCACTGATATAAAGAGAGTCAAAATTCCTGGGTTTACTCCATATACAGAGTTAGTGGGTAATTCTTTTCTGATGCAACAGAAAGAAGAAATTGTAACTCTGTATATTAAAAGGACATAATGCTATACATAATAATAAAAAGGTATTGTCAAGTAAATATTAGACCTTAACTACAGAACCAGCTTGTGCAATTCCTCAATATTGTAATTGCCAGCTTTATTTTCTTATGCCTGAGCAAAAGACTGCATCTTTGGGAAATTTACAATTTGCACTATTTATTGAGACAGTTCCAATTCCTTTTTTATTTGTTTTCCAAAAGTACCTATTTTTTACCTGTGCTGACCAATGCAAAAATCAGGCCCACTAATGTTTATAAAACACCACATTATTGTTAGATATCGAATCCAAATGCAAGCACTGCAGCTTCTAACAGATAGGAGCTTGATGGAATCTGTCTGGAGATTGCAGGTGTCCAGATTGTCTCGGCACCTACTCCGGTAATAGCCCCTGACACAGAAGACAGAAAGAGCTCAGCATTTTCTAAAACTTTCTGAAGCTTTGACATTTTAACAGGAATATAAAAATACCTCTCTTGCCTTTAACTCTCAGGTTTATTATGAGCTTGATAATTATAAACTCGGAGGAAATCCAGACAGTTACCTATTAACATTTAAGGCAGTGATCTGCTGCATAGATTGAATGAGAAAGGAGGGATAGTGTTGATTCAATATTTTTTAACAGTGCCTTGATCTGATGTTTTATCTAGTGCATTAATAGGACACTAAATGATCAAGAAGGCTGAAGTTACTCTGTCAAAGACAAAGAACTGATCCCTCATAGCACTTCAGCAATGTAATCAACTACCTAGTACCTCTTGCTCTTACACAAAAATTTTTGTCGGTAAATCTCAAAATGCTTCATTAAGGAAGTAAATGTTAGTGTTCCTGTGCTGCACAGACACCCATAAAAATCAGTTCAAAAAATCAGCGGGTTAGTGGTGGGCCTGGGAGTGCAACCAAAGTCCCCCTGAACTGCGGAGCAGCACTCTGTCTGTCAGTAACGCAGCCTCCGACACGCACCGGCAGTCCTGGGCAGCAAAGCCGCGTCCAACACCGACGGACGTACCTCTGCACCTCCTGAGCCCCTCTGGGCCACCTCCAGCAGGCAGACTGGGGCAGCCAGCAGCGCCTGGCCCCTCAGCGCGGGGGGGACCCAAGCCAGGTCCCTGGCTGGGATGCGAGTGGAGATCGGAGCCCCACCGCTGTTAACGGGGAGGGAAGCGGGGAAGATTTCCTTCCGCTAACCTCAATTCCTGCAGCATGGTGCGAGGAAGGAGGGGTGAATTTCTCTCTCATTGCTTAGCTGAAAGCAATTGCTCTCCTGACTGTGTTAAAAAATAAATTTTCTTCTTACTTAAAGATTCATAACCCTGGAGGAAGCTGCCGTGCATGCGCTTTTCTGCCCTCTGTAAACAGCGCACAACAGGCTTATGTCTAAAATAGGACTCGAGGTTTGGCCAAGGTCAGTAAGGCATGTACTGCACCCTAACTTTTTCCTTTAACAGACATATTATTCTATTAGATGGAAATAGTACCAGGGCAATTCACCCCCTCCTGGCTTTTCTATCTACGTGTGAGCATCTTTGAGAAGTGGGATTAGAGAGAAACCTGCAGGCATATTAATAAATAAACTTCACATGCTGTTAGATATTAAGTAAACATACCGCTAAATATTTCTCTAGGGGGTTGTGATCTCATAACCCATGGACTTCTAATTTGGTTACCTGTGACATGTGGTTCTTACCCCCGGGGTTCCACAATGAATTAATTCTAAAACGCCTTTTAAAGTTTAACATGCTAAGATAAAATAAAATAATCAAGTATATGTTCTTAAAAAATTTTGGCTCACTTTGCTTCATAGATAACATGAGGAGTTACTATTAAAAAAGAAAAAAAAAAAGATGACTATAGAACTAAGGATCCCCAGTCAGGGGGACACACATGGGCCTGGAATAAATTTAAGAGGTTAGAACCCATTCTTGTAATAAAGATCTGCTTCTGTATAGAGTAAACATCCTTTCCCAGCAACACCATGTCCTCTGTTGCTACAACAAAAATAATTTCAGTTTAGGAAAACATGTATTTGTTCATGTATTCACATACAGAAGTGTTTTAAATCCTTTCCCTACATTTTTGTTCACTTACTCCTCATTGGAGAAGATGAAAATTCACCTTTGAAAAACAGTTAATGAAAATATGCTTGTAGAGTTTCAGGGGGAGGGTTTTTACCCCTTTTTAAGTGAATCTTGATTTTGCAAGAGGTGTGTCTGCTTGACATTGATCAGACAGGCTGGATGGGAAGTTATCCATACTACAGCTTCCCATAGTGGGCAATGATCAGGAATTCCCACAATTTCAGTTTTTTCTTCAACATGACAAGAGGCTGTGTGGAATCACAGGAAATGCAATTTATCTGGACTACTGGCTAAACTGAGCATGAGATATCCAACTCGCAAATTATTACTGAACCCTGGCAATGCTGGCAACTCCAAATTTTCTGAGTTTTGTTAGGTTTTTCACTCAATAAGTTTTTCTGAAAAGCAGTTAAACAGTAATGATTTCCCTATTCTGATCAATTTTGCTTCATAGTCTCCAAATTCCTTTTCCTCAGTCTCCAGTATTTTCTAACAGAGCAGAAAAGGATTGTAAATACTCTTTACATTAAACGTGATACAAATATGGGCAAAAAATAGAACACACACATTTGCCTCACTTTCCAGTTAAGATAATGACTGGGGAATAAACTGCAGAATGCTTAGAAATAAAGGTTTTAAACCACAGCAAACTGATGCGGTGAGCTCATTGCCTTCATATGACAAAAAGCAGGATCATTGAAATCTACGCCTGAAAAGAAAAAAAACAACAAAACTGGGAATATCAAAATTACAGATCTGGTAGTAAAATTTTTAACAATGTTTTTCAATCAGGAGCAGGGCTTAAGAATGGCAAATATTCTCAGGAAAAGTACCTTTATAACTACAGAGCTATAGGCCTCTTTCACTGAAAAGGTCAACATGAGAAAAACTGTTTTAAGAAGAATTATAAACCGGGGTGCTTCATCAGAGACCATCTTTTTTTACCGTTTTAAAATGGATTTTTAAATTGATCTCAAACTAAATCTGAGCTAAAAATTACCACACGAAATAAGTATTCAGTTTCATTTGCAAAAAAAAATATTCAGTGTTTTTTTGTCTCAAAATATTTTATTTTTATATATTTCATAACATAATTTAATAAAGTGAAACATTTTTCATTTGGAATATGTTACTTACTTTCGCTCCCTTTTTTATGTGGGAAGTTGGTCAATGCCCAGCATCCCATAAATAACGATTGCTTTGACTTGAAAGGCATTTTTATAAGGAAAGACTTTAATACAAGTCTTTGGACCACCTTTTGGGGTAAGAGCACTCTAATACAACTTGCATTTGTTTTTCTACAGAATTTAGGGTACGTTCAGTACTACAAACTCTATATGCACCAAGTATGTCATTTTATGTTTTTTGTTCCACTTTGGTAAGGCAAAGTAACTATTATCACAGTTTTTCAGATTGAAAGCTGAGGAAACAGACTTTAATTGAGATGGCCAGCACCACACAGGACAGTCCAGGAATAGAAGCCAGATGGCCTGATTAGCCCAGTGAATTAACCAAAAGGCTCTCCTGCTCCTAGAGAGAACATAAAGCTATCTCAAGATAATAGATCTTTTAATGTCACATGGATTAAAATTTGGCTGTTTGCGAAGAAATGCTTTTTTTCAAATTTCAGGATTCAGAAAGTAAGAGAGTCCGAACACTTGGCCTATATTACATTCAGTTCTCTCTCTCTCTTTTCTTTTAAGAGGAAAACCTACTCTGCAAATGTAACCAAGATTGCTTGCAAAAACCAAAACCTGCCTAAAGCTCCAATCACTGCCTAACTTTTCTTCTGAATTTCCTGTTTCTCAAGATGGACAGTCTTCCCAAGATGGGAGAATCATGTCATGTTTGTCAGTAGTTTATTATTTCCTACCCCAGTCTTGTAAGAAGAGTTAAAAATTTCCTTGAAAAAAAAAATAGATGAGATATAAATGTATACATGACAGAATCAATTTTTCTTTTAGCTAAAGGGCATAATATACAGCAGCCTGTCTCCTGCTTCTGAAGGGAAATAATCGGAACATCATTCTACTGCCCTATGAATGGGAACTATCGAAGAGCTTAAAGAAAGGCATAGTTACTACGGAGAGAGAGAAGGGACAGGAAAAGTTCAGTTGTTTCACTTACCCCTATACTTCCCTACACAAGAAACCTGGTGTCTAAAAAAACAGACATAATCCGTGCAGACTCATATGTCCTTGACTCCATCAGGAAACCAGACAGAGAATGGAGAATTTTTCTACAAAACATTATTTTTCCTGGTAAACTGATTATACTTCCATTTTGAACAAGGGGCAGAGAAGACTCCACATTTCCCTCTTCTCCGTGAGGTGCAGTATAAATGTTTCTGAGCCCTGGAAAGGCAGCCTGGGAGCCAAAGAGCAGCTTCTTTGCCATCACACACCTCATTTGCAAGGGCTGCCTACGCCAGCACCTGGGCAACACTCATAGTTCCCAGGGCTCTGCAAGAGTAACTAGACTGTGGCCAAATAAACATTTTCATTGATGCCACACAAGAGCACACTCCTATTTCACTCGTCCTCCTTATTAGCTCTGTGGCACTGACAAGAGCAGAAAAGCACTAAAGACTTTGTTTTGTACGGTATAGCAGCCGTGTGCCTCTGCACACACACAGAGAGCAAATATTTTGAGCTTCAAGGCTCTGAGGAGGGAACTGGGACAAAGAGGAAGAAGAGGAAAAGTGGAATTGCCCATTTTGTTAGCAGCATAAAGAAATACTGCATTAATTAACCAAATTGCTACAGTTGCAAAAGGCACTAGGTAGTGATCGTTCTAGAAGTTTGTCAGCATTCCTGTACTGGTCACTTTTCCCTCAAGGAACAGGCACCATGGCATTTTGTGCATGTCAATGTAAAGCACCCTATATTTGTGTCAGTATCTTAACAGCTATCTATATAAAGACCTATAAACCTCCAGTAGTTGAAGATGACTGCAGGATATTTCCATATTAAAAGGTATCTAGGCAGTAAGATATAATAAGAAGTATCTAGACACTTAAGCCTGTAAACAAAAGGGTGTGCTCAAGTTTTCCGAAAACTAAACTGCATGTATCAGAGCATAGCATTAATTAACAGCAGAATTTGAGGGGCATCATAAACTAGAAAAATTATATAATGTACATGAGAACAGCTTCCCTTCAGCTGATGAGGGGAAGTAGAGAGGGAGATACTGATCTCTTCTCCCTGGTATCCACATGGGAATGGTTCAAAGCTGCCCTGGGAGAGGCTTAAACTTGACATTAGGGAACACTTCTTTTCCAAGAGGGTGTGAACAGGCTTCCTAGAGAGGTGATTGAAGCCCCAAGCCTGTCTGTCTAAGAGGCATTTGGACAATGCCCTTTATTTGCTTTAACTGTTGGTCAGCCCTGAAGTAAGCAGACAGTCGGCCTAGATGATCACTGTAGGTCTCTTCAAACTGAAATATTCCATTCTATTTTAATAAATGATCTAATTCCTTCCCACATGATTTGCTGATCAGGTTGAATAGTAGCTCAACAGGAGGAGTGTTAGCTAGAAGATGAAGAGGGAAAAGGTCAGGAAAAAATAATTAAGTGGAAAATTATCAATCCTAAATATTTTGTCACATTGTCCAGTCCTTTCCGGCATACAGTACAGGTAAACTCACATTTCAACTGAATTTAGTAGACATTTTGTCTGGACTTTTCTTGGAACACACCTTGTTCTTCTGTTATTTGAGTTAAGCCAAAGAAGAACTACAGATATTGACAGCCTATTTTAAAGGGAATTTGACCATAAAACTTGGCAGGAGACCCCATTCCTACAAGACATTAAATAAAATTTTAAAAAAAGAAAAACATCACAACAACAACAAAATAAAAAAAAACCTACAGTGTGCTAATGAATTTCAAAGCCAAAATAAACTTCATACTTTCTAGTCATCTGTAACAAGCAGGTCTACTAATGGCTCCTTTTTAGCACTGTGCTTCTTTCAGAGTTTTTTTCCAGAGACAATTCATAAGAAATAAAATTTAATGAATCTCCAAAGCTGTACTTTCATGACTTATTACATTAGCAGGGCCTCTCATCTGATTGGGAATTTTGAGAGAATCACAGAATTCATTAAAGCAATTTACTGTATAATGGTAGATGGCTAAGATAGATCCCTACTAATGAGATGAACATTAATTAAATAAATTGTAGAATAGAAGTGAACTGTTTAGCTGAGTTAAAAAGCCTGGCAAACAAGCTTCACGCTTCACACTCCACAAGTGTAATTTCTGTTCTTCAAGAAGCAGACCAGTTTATTTTTTATGGAAAGGCACATAGCCAGCAGGTCTGGCAATGGTGACCAACCTAAATCTGTAAAAGCCAACCACATGCTTTCCCAAATGAAATTGCATGTTTTGTTGTTGTTGAATTATATATTAGAAACAGAGCTCAGCAGGTAGTCATCTGTAGCATCAGCAAAGATCCAGTGCAAGTACAAAGTGAGATGACCCTCAAAAAATTCAAGACAAGTTTCAGAATGAGGTCCCCCTACTGGCATCTGCAGGTTGATTTAATGACCCAAATAACAAGTAACTGCAACATTGCAGAAGAAAACATGAAGGAAATACTAATATCCAACTTTCAAAACACATTTTAGCTTTATATTATGGTTTCCCTTCCAATACCTTCTATCTACTACCTAAACATCAACTATTTCTTTGGCATCACACAAAAGAAAAGAGTGACTGATTAAATGATGATTTACTTTGTATCTGGTTTAGGTTTTACAAGACGCCTTCAGAGACCCAAAGGACAGTGTTAACTTCCAGCTGATTCTGTTTTTATTTTTTTGTTTGCTTCAGTCCACTTTTGAGATGAGAGCTTGAACAATATGAAAACTCACGCTTTTTGTTCCATAAGGCCCATTTTACACTAAGCACTTGAAGGTGAAAAGAGCATACATCTGTTAGAATGAGATTATACTACTCAGAGGTTTTTCCGCAGATAGGCACCAGTGTAAAGTTTAAAAAAAATAAAAATCACATACAATCCAATGATAGGTGGATTTAAATGAGACAAGGTGGCATTACTAAAAGCACAAAAGAGATAAAGGAAGAACAGGATAGTCAACACCTTAAGGTGAGGCTAAGCAGTATAACGTGTGAATTATAACACGAGAGAAGCAGCTTGTGCAGCCATTTGAAAGTAAGTCATGATCCAATGACCATGATCGTTAGCAGGCTTGCAAGTTACATTTAACTACTGCATTTTGACCGAATTAGAAGGCGATGATGCAGGTTTAAGAGGGGCCAACAGGACAGACAATGCAGTAAACAAGTGTTTTAAGCCTGGAAAATTAGAACAGAGTAGGAATTTCCAAGTGGCTCAGGAGGAAGCAGCAGCAATATTCGCAAATGGTGGGATAGTGCAAGGAAAAGAAAAAAAAAATTGGTTCAAACCTTACCCTACTCTTGGGATGGTAACTGCCACCCAGGGTTGGGAAAGCCTAAGGAACTAGAGATTTTCATCACAGAAAGCAGAGCAGTGGGACAAGGTATGTGGCCCTGGAGACACATTCAACAAGGAATTCCTTGGTAGGAGGACTCAAATTAAATTTTTAAATCTAGAAGGTTTTTAAACCTCGGTCAAGCCAAAGTATGCTACATCAGCAAGAAAAGCTTGACTTTCAGCAAGCTTGATGGTATTATGCATGCTCTGACTCCTCCTTTCCTAGAAAGATACCCTCTGTTTTTTGGGCTTTCTTTACTAGCCCAAAGGAGAAAAAACAACAACACTTAATTTTGAAACCCTTCATTACAACCACTGCATAGCGAGCTCCCATAAAACAATTAACATTGCTGCTATTTGGAAGACAGCCACTTCAGCTGCATGTGATGATGTATATTCTATATAGACAGCAACAAAGATGCAGTAGAAAGATGTACAAGGCCAGCCAGGTAGAACAAGACTCCATCCAGAGCCCTGCTGGTAGAGAGCAGGGGTGAAAGAACAGTGTAACCCTGGCTAACTGTTGCTCTTTTGACAAGGAGGTGAGCCTCCTGACTATCCTGAATCAGGATAATAGAGAAAATAAACAGATATATAAACCATTTTTCCATAAAAAGGCAAGTCAACTCAAATTTTTCCCTCTGATAGAACAGACAAATTTCACTGAAATGTGAGTACCAGCATATTAAGTCACATATAATTATGCTTATTGAATTTTGTCTCACAATCAAAAAAACTGATATTGCCTTGATCCTGATAAATAATTTCCCCCTACTTTTTTTTTTCCAAAAATGTTTTGAACTTAACATATTACTGTGAGAAGTTTGAGTTTCAACAGAATGGGTTTTTTTTCACCAATGTACACACATGCACCTATATCAGAAGACATCTTAGAAAGTTATCATTATCATTCAATAACACTGAAAAATGAAATCCATGTATGACATGTATTTGCCACTAAACTTGTTGATACTTGTTCACCTACATCTGGTGACATTGCTTGGGAGCAACAGCAATTTTAAAGGACTTATTTGAGCAACCCCCTGCTTAAAAGTCAACCTAACATTATATGTCCAAGCCAGTAAATCCTGGGAAAAGTTTTCCTCTCACAGGTATGTTGGCTTGAAGAATTTACAGGCAGAACTGGGAGGATGGGCCATTGCTGTGACTTGAAGGAACCCATTCAAGCTATTCACCCTTCTAGCACCCATTCGAACCCAGCCTAAGCTTAGCATCTTATAGTTGTTGTATGTCATGAGCTGAAGCGTGGGGAATCTTGGCTAGGCTGCTGCCGTATGGGTATCCGCATCGGAAAACCGTTATCTGTGCAGGCAAGAATGATGGAGGTGCCAGTGCCTGTCCTGTCCTTCAGAGGTCCCTCCGGAAGAGGGCTGAGACACCAGTTTGTAAGAGGAAACTTATTCTGACACTGCCTGTTCTGTGGATAAATAGAGAGCTACAGAGTTGTCAATACAGCACTTTTGCTACCGCTCAATTCAGTGCAAAATAAATGAGGATATTTTCCTCTTGCAGCATGTATTAAATCCCATTAGCATTAATGAGAGTTACACGTGAGTTTGGCAGGGAGCATACACAAAGTGCAGAGCAGACAGTTTCCAAATTCTCAGCCCTGCCTTATATCTTTCAGCCATCTTTCCTCTGTGAAAGCCTTGCCGCGCAAAGTCCAAAATAAAAATAATAAATCAAATTACTGCACGTACAGTATGTTAAGATGATGGGTTGGGGTTGGGAGGGAGGAATCCAAAGGGCTAATGTACAAATAATTACTGTGCTTGCATTTAGCGAAGTGCTACTAAACTCCCAGACAGCGCTAATATAGTAGGAAAGCTTTGAGTTGGATGAGCAACTTTTCACAGCACACTGGTGAAATAGTAAATTGTGCTATGACCGATAACATTCAATAATTTCTCTCATATATTGCTACAGCCACTTTTCCTACAGTATAAAGCTCATATTTCTCTGTCATATTAGTAATTTCCATATTGCATTTCAGACTCTGTCTTGGAGTTAGTAGGGAAAAGTACATCACAGCAGTAACAAAAGGAAGCTGACTGTTCTTTAAAAAAAAAAAGTAGAGACAGAAAAAGAAAGAAGGGAATGTCATGATTATTTTTTTTTAAACTTTCACAATACACCAACTGATGCCTACAGGAAGAAGAAAAAAAAAAGACAGCAGCTGCTACAACACTGCTTCATTACAGACCCAGCAGAGTAAAAGCCGTGGATCCATTTTGCCTTTTTCTTCCTTGATGATATCACTAAAGCATTAATGGAATCCTTACACTCCATTGGTACTGTATGCATTTATCTAGAGCGCATTCTTTATTGGTTTGAGTACAGATATGCTATTTTTGTGCATGGGGAAATGGGGTTGCCTGTGTCTTTAAAAGAAAATATATTTGTTATTAGCCAAAAACTAAAAAAAATTTACTACAAAATAAAACAATATTAATATTCAGGTTCAGTTATAAGAATGGGTGAGAAATTAATCTGGAACTTAACTATTAGAAAAAGTTTTTGACTTGGCCTTAAGTTATCCATGCAGTCTCTCTTAAATCTGTCAGTACAAGACGTACTATTGTTGTTATGGGTAGCAGTTCCTGTTAAATCATATCTCCCAAAAAGAAAAGGCAGTTTTATTTCATGGGACACCTACCTTTGGAACTCATCATTACATAGAACCAGAAGTGGCATTGTCCTCGTTTGATTACAAGACCGCAAACATTTTAATTTTTGAGTGGATTATTATCCATCTAATTTTTTTTTTAATTGACATAAAAAATATGTATTGAATAAATGGTAGGATAACTTTCTACAACATTATTAAGTATGATTTTTAGCATACAGAAATACATATTTTTAAAACCAACCAGGAATCATTATGATCATGTACCATGTTGTTGAAAAGTCCACATGAAAGGAAACAATTATAGGTACCAGAGAGCATCTGTCGGAGTGGAATTTTCCACCCACTATTTTATTCTGAACTTGGCAACCAGGTTCCCAATTATAATTCCCTAAGTCCCTCCACTCATCAGTACCATTTGGTATTCAAGCACAAGGAATGATCACACTCAGCATCCCTTTACACATCCAAGAAACAGTACAAACTTTAAGCACTAGACAAGATTCTGCCCTGATGTTTTACTATAAATGAAGCAGAGAATGGGAAGCAGAAGCCGAAACACAGTCAGTTCTTGCACTTAACTGACAGCAAAACTAGCTGAGGCAAAAGGCATGATGGTGAGAAAATGAAAATAAAGAGAAGGAAGGCTTGTACAATAATTATGTTCATGCTTCCTAGCAGAGTTTACTAGTCCAGAGTTTCTTCAGCAACATAAACAAGATAAGTGGGCCAGATGAACTCTTCAGGGTTGAGGAAAAGAGATGTAATGATGGAGGCTGGTAGAAAAATTCCAGAGATTCTGGTCTCTTGTAGAACAGGACAAAGATTTTTACTAACCTTCCCAGTCAAAGTCGCCATCTTCCAGGCTCTTCACTGGTTTAGCAGATGTAGCAGCCTGGCTTCCTGGGGCCCTACAACATGCCAAAATCCACAGGAGAACCATGGCTATTTTACTGCCTGCTTAGTCTGTGCTTGAGTGTGACTCTGCTCTAAGCCACGCAGCTCTGGGGAACATTGAACCCAACAGGCCAATACTGAGAGGGACAAGAGCTTAAATATTTTTCAGTGTTTCAAGAATTTCAAATTTCCAGTATATGGGAGAAATTCAGTGACAGTGGACATCTTATTTGCTATCATACGGCCAGCATCACTTTTCCAGGTCCCAAGTAAATTACGGAGAAACCTATCTGTGCTATTGCCTAAGGAAACAGCAAGAATCAGTGTCAGAGCAGAGCTCAAAATACACAGAAACAAGCCAGTGCATGTGAATGATCACTTCAGAGGGGCTAAATCTAGTGAATGAGATCATTCATACTCATGAATAATTCCTCAGATGTCATTGCAATGCACTGTGAAAACCACAGGTTGAAAAAGTCACAAGAGGTTGATTTATTTATCCAAAACCTTTTTTATATAAGGAGATTTACTATGAGACTTTGCTGTAACTGATTTGTACTAACTGGCCTGTCCAAACTGCTATATGTACTAGAGGTCGTACAAGGAGAGGACACAAAGAAGATGGGGGAGAAGGGGGACATTCTCTCATGTATGAGCACAGCTACACAACCCGGTAACCTCCTCTCTTCTGTGTTACTGCCTGCTGAAGGCATTTCTAGAGTTGGTGGCATACTGGCATAACAACAGGCATTAAGGAGAAGGGACTGCTTTTCACATCTAGGGAGCAACATCCCCATCTACTTCCTTGCCATTCCTCAAAGATGATGATGCGATTCTCAGACTTTCCAGCAGATCAGCACAAGTGCCGCACTCTGCTGTACGGCAGTGTTGGCAGTTGCTAACACGCCAATTTTATCTGATGCGCTATCACCAAAGAGCAGCAGCTTTCAGGCCAGCTTCTACGACACCACCAAGCATTTCTGATTGAATGATTTGTGAGCAGCCATGGTAACTACCACCGCTTGTCTCCGCTGGTATTTCCAGATCCCTTTTGATGACTGCGAAAGACATGGAGTGAACAGTGGCTTCAAGAGCAACAGTTTTCTGGAACAGCCTCTCCCCACAAAACCATTTCCAGACTCATGGAACAAGCACCAGCTAGCACTGGAGAATGAGATATTATGTCCAGGAACAGCTGCAGAACTTCACCCCGATGTAAGTATTTCCTTTGATGTCAAAGAAAGCCTGTAGCTTAGTCTTGAGCTATAGCAACAGGGTTATCAGCACTAGAACTGTGTGAGCTGTGACAAATACACAGCCATGGCTAGAGAATTGCTAGCCCTGTTTACTAGCTGCAGATGTCAACAGCTGGACTGAGTGGAGATGCAAACTGCCCTTTTAGAGCCCTTTGCTATCTATGTCTTGCAAGTGTTGACATTCCTCGGGAGAACAGTGACAGTTTTCATTTCCCCCACGTTTATTTGCTGAAGAACTTGGAGTTTAACAGAGGAAAAAAAGCCCTTCTACACTGTACTGCCTGAGACCCATCTACATAGAGTTGATCTACAAAAAAAAAAAAAATAATTAACACATCTAGCTTGCATTACAACTACACGCTGAGTTTTGCTCAGAATCTACCAGAGTAATGGGCATAACCTCATCATTAGCTAGAGTCAGCTTAAAATCCTCTGTCTATGCAGTCTACAGGAAAACCCATCTAAATGGGGAAGACGTGCATATTCTTTGAGGAACTAATATTACACACTTCAGATATTTCAGATATTTGCCCTTTATAGAAGTATCTGATGCCTGTTGTGGCTTAAGTCTGTGGCAGAACTTGCATGGGTTCTTCAACATAATGAGCCAGAGGAGGAATTTTTAGTTCTGTGTAACTGATTTTGAATCTTCTGTATGGCTTTTTTAAGGTTAAACAGGATGGAGGATATCAATTCATGGTGGAAGACATCTCAACATTTTTCCAGCTCACAGTTTTATGTAGAAAGACAGATATGATTTTCACTTGGGTAGGGCACATCAGTGATAACACATGACCTTGCCTTTAGGGACATTAAAGGCTCTCTGTTTCCATTCTGCTGTTCTTGACACATATGTATAGTGTGTTTTTCTGAGTATCTAAATACATGATACTTGTGCTTTTGCTTCAGCACTGTCAGCATCACAGTCTGGGGATGGTGGTGCTTCTTGTCAGCAGGCAGCACACGTGCTCTGTGGACCTGTCAGGAGCTGTGAAACCAAATGGTGGATAAGGCTTCACTGAATTGCGACACTGACTTAAAAGTAGAAATTAAGAGAATGCTAGCATTAAGCAGAAGTGTTTTTTTCAAAGGTAGATGTACTGTGTAAACAGCAAAGGCTTGAACTGAAAGGCAAGAGACAGCCCAGCTTAGGCTATTTTAAAGATAATAATAATAAAATAACCAGCAGCCATTTCTGGCCACAGAATTTTCCTTTCTATGGCCAGTCAGGCTGAAAGGCTAAGGAGATTTGCCAGGCTGTGAAACTTTCATGAGCAGTTGGAAGGGGTTAGCAGCAGTTTTGAGAGCTTCAAGAAGGGCTTCCTTATATTGCAAAGTTAGAATTCTGTCTATATTTTAGATATATTTTATATCAAAATTTTAGATCATGTGCAGGCATGTTAAAAATACTATTATGTACTGTTAATTCAGGTTTTCAATGGATTTGAAGGATATTGGGAGTTAATGGTGTTAATGGCTTTGTGCAACGTGTTTCCTATCTCTTATTTGAATTGCTTTTTTAAAAATACATTTGCAGTGATAAAAATCACTGTTCAAAGATTTATACTGATAAAAAAGCCTTACTGATAACAAACTTGCACAGACAATCCAAGTTAATTGTTGGTCTGATTAAAATGCACTATGTATATGATAACTATGAGATCTTCTAGTCACACTGTGATTCTCAAGCAACACACATGTGATAAGTGCTTATTTTTAATCTATTACAGTTAGCATGTGCACCAACATTGTGTTGGAGGGGGACATATGTTCAAATAAATTAAGTAACGGGCAACTGCTTCAGGATGCCCAATATCAACAGGAGCGGATGGTGCTCAATTGGAGGGAACGAGAGAATACCAGGAAAAAGAGATATGCTGTTACCGGCAGCCTGGTTCTTGCATCTTCCCAAACAACATCCTCATCATTTTAATGTGTCGTGAGAGGTAGCAATTTGGAGGAAATAGGAACAGGAGTTCAAAAACTAGTATGAGATTTTTTTTTTTATGAGGTTTACTTCCACCCTTTTTAGGAGAAAATATCTACCACGTATGAGTCAAGCTATGCAAACAACAACTTTTAAGGTTAATGTAATGATTCCCTACAGCCATCCATGATGGCAAGCAGAGCTTTCAGGAACATTTCTATCACAGTAATGTCTTAGCCAGGTCTCCTGTCTACTAAAGAACCCACGGCTCTCAGGCACCCCATCATACAACAGCTGATCCTGTCACTCTCATTACCATAGTGCCATCACACCTTAAACAGCATTATTTGGGAGTCATATCCCATAGCAAAGTTCCTTCCGATTAATCTGTTGATAGAGAATGGATGATACACCATCAAAAGTCCCGTTTCCATCTTTTTCTCTCTACAGCATGTGCTTGAACCTGACATTGCACGCCATTGTGGATATCGCTCTGCTTGACCAACAACTTGGTGCTGCCCACAGACTTTCTGTGCTACAAAATCTGGGTCTTTATTTCTCCAGAAAAGAAGATCCAGAATGTAAGCACGACTTCAGCTGGAAGCTGAACAAAGGCGGCATTGTAGAGATATAAACCATGACATAAAACCAGAAATAGTGAGCTTACTGGGTATGCAAATTCCTAGAGCACCAGCAAAGTCTGTCTGTATGCCAGAATTTAAACTGAGAAGTAGTATCAATACTCCAGAGCATTATAGGACCTACAGGTAAAAACTGTAGACAGAATATTCTGGATACATGCAGAGATACAGCTGTGTTAATAAAATAGTACATATCCACAAAATTATAGTGTGTATGCAAAAGAGAACCAAGTTAAGATACTACTGGCTTCTTTAATTCTAGCACTTCTATACATATTAGTTAAATCAATCACTGTAATTACTCTAAATATAGCAACTTAACACAATTTTATAATTAAAAAAGCTGACTTTCAGGACAAAAGTCTTGCATTGTACAAGTTTCTCAATAAAATTCCCCACAACTATGCAACTTGGGGGGGGCGGGGGGGAAGGTGCCTCACCTTCTCCAAGGAATCACCCAGAGCACTTTACTTTTGAAATTCTTCTGCAGGAGAGTAATCTCAAGGCTGCAACAAGTGCTTCCTGAGCTCAAGGGAGTGCTAGCTTTGCTCATGGTACTGAAAGTCACCAAGCTTATGCTTTCTCTGGGTTGAAAGCATCGCCAGGACTCACGCACTCAGCTGTGTTTTGTGAAACACCATCTCTGGTTTTACCTACAGTACTCACAATGATATCTAGTAACTGTACTTCATGTCATCAGCCTAGGTGTGATATACCTTACTCCAGCATGATTCCTTCAGCCATGTCCTGGGCAAAGTAATTGCAAGAGACAAACCCTTATTTTTTTGCTTTTCTACATTCAACACTTAGTCAGAACTAAAATGTAATGCTAATAACAATCTTTTTGTATGGAACTGCAATATACCTCAAACTTCTTCCATAAAACTTCAGTTCTGAAGGACAGTCCAGTAAAAATTAATGAAGAAACTGTTGCTAACAGAAAGAAGTTTTTGGGGCTTTGTGATAGGGTTTCTTATGGGACGGTTCTTGTGCAGCAATGCAAACCCAGTTCAATATTCTTTAATCATTTAATGTGAGAAAATTATAAGTTCATGTAACATGCATTGTGTATGTCAGTTATTAAGAGATGGGAAGAATAACTCAACCAACAGATGGAAATTTTAGAAAGATTTTACCTGGCTTGCTGGTGGGAGTAACACAATATACTTTGCTTGTTACTTACTTCTAGATTTAAAGTATTCATGTATATATACTTTTTTTTTTGTTATTATTATTAAAACACCAAAAAAAACCAAACAAAACCAAAATATCATCTGCTTTTTTGCCAAAGTGAATCCAAATAGCATCTAAACCTCATACATGGGCTAAGATCTCAAACTGAAAGTCTTTGGTTCAGCCAGATGAGATAAGTACAATGTACCCTGAAAAACTGTTATATCTAGGCAATTTTGACACTAACAAGAGGATGTTCCAGAAGACCAGCATTGCCCCTTGGCCACCAGTTTATCATCCCACCAGCCACTCCCATTCATTAGTATTCATAAAGTATATAATAGCCTTATTTTCCCTTCAGAAATAAGCGACAGATGAAGAGATAAGAAACAGCATCTTCTGTTGGTCTTTTTAGGTCCAGTCTATAAAGAATGATCCTTGTCAGCTGCTCTCCCTCTTTTCTAGTGCAAATCTGTGCATGTGCTATAGTGCCACCAGAAACAATAAAAATAGTATGGGAAGACTACAAGCTTTTGGTCATGAAGAGCTGCAGCATCAAGAGAATGCCATGTCGCATTTTCAGCTTCTACCCAGAATATTTTTAACAGCTTTCAAAATAAAAGAAGACGACACTGCCAACCCTTCAACAGTTTTTTAAAAAATGAAAAAGGAGACTAAACAAACAAGATCTGTTTCAAGACAGTGAGAAAGATATTTCTTAAACTCAGAGATAGAATTCGAGATGTGTGGCAGTCTTTTTCTCTGCTTTTTCCAAGTCCATCAGCAGAAACAGTAGTAGCTAAAGGGAGCCTGTAGTTGGGAATCCTGTTCCCTAATAGCTATTACCTAGATAATGAGCAATCCCTACAATCAAGACTCCTGTTCTTGTAAACTTATCCAGGAATCTTTAACAACTGTAAGTGACTCCCATTTTCTAATTAATCTGAAAGGTATAACCTAAACTGGTAATAAATACTCAATTAGGAATAACTCTCTAAAAGGTAAGGATAGGGGTTCAGCTAAGTAATATATTTTAATGCAGTGACTGCATGGTAACATGTTATGCTCAATAAACAGTTTGTATTGTATTACTGGCTGCTTTTTTTTTTCCTTTCAAACAAGCACAAAACACCAAAGCATCAGTGACTGAAAGAAGCACTGTTTCTGAAGAGGTAACAAGCAAAAACACAGAAAAGAAGAAAAAAAAGTATTATATACTGAAAAAGAGAAGTAGCTTTGTCATGTTTTTACCTTAAAGATCAGAACAGGAGTTATACTTTAGGTCTTGGGTGAAATGAGTTTGACAGATTAGCTCTGGTTACTAGCTGCCAGTGAACTACATCAAAACACGGCACACACATACACGGCTTACTACAACTAACTGTGCTCTGCTTGAGACAATTTCCCTCTGGAGCTAACATGAAGATAAATGAACTCCTATCCCCAGGGAGAAGTGTCCCTCAATGAGGCAAAACAATACGCACTCATAAACATGCTACAGTGCTCCTGCTCTTCTTGACTGTTACAAATAGAAGCAGAAGCCTGTGTTTCCCAGTAGTTAGATGTGGGCACTACATGAACCAGGGCTGTATTAGAGCAGGGACTAGGCAGAGGGGGGGACCCTTAGGAAAGCCTTTTTTTTTTTTTTTTAATAGGAAAAAAGCTTAACATTTTTCTCAGCTGGAGGGATTCTTCTCTCTAGTGTCTGTTTCTGTGTCCTGATTCCTGACTGTTCTTCAACAAAAGGCAGCATTTCTTGTGAAAGTCTGACATAAGGCACTTTCTGCAAAGATAAATTATCTCACTTTCTTTGCTTTTCATTCTACTGTTTTGCCTCTTTATCTTTCAGCCCTTCTCCTTCATACTACTTTTGCTATTTCACCACAATCTTCTGAAATGAAACCAGGTTATAGTCATCCCACTGATGTTTGCCCTATCCCTCATTAGATCACTTCAGGATATCCTGCAATTCCCTCCCCTAAAATTTACTCCATTGGGAGCAATTCTCAAAAGTTTGCTCTTGAGCATATTTGGTAGTGCCTATTTTGAAACAGCAACCACTTTAAACACAAAGCCATCAGTTCTTTAGTCTTTTTAAACGTCTTATCTAAATGACGCCTCTTTGCATCCGAAGCATAATCCAAGATCAAGAAAAGTCAAAAGCCACATTAATCAGATTAAAAACCAGGAACTCTCTCTAAAACAAAGTACTATCTGCGCAAACACCTCTGAGGATCACCCAAGAAACCCCTAGGATCACCAAAATATTTCTTGAATATCATCAACATCGAATACCTCTATACTTACAACTATCCATTGTAGATAAAACTAGAAAACTTAAGTGTGCAAGAAACACACTATCATCAAGAGGAGTACAGCATATGCTTCTTACCTGTAACTACACCTATAAAAAGAAAAAAGTTGGAAGAAATTTAGTAACTTACAATGTTGCTTTAATTTTTATGGGCACTATGTCAAACAATGAACAGAACATTGCATATTTGCACCACTGAAGACAAGGAATTTACTCAGATCTGTCTCCAGGCCCTGGAAAAGTGTTATTTAGTCTTAATTTCTTACCAACAAGTAGCAAAGTAACAATGATTTTGGATGTCAGCAGTGGCAAAGGTTAGGGTGGCTTCAGCCCTGCTCTGTAATTTCCTCACACAAACCTCTCTGCAACTTCTCTGCTTCCGTAAGATTTTTTTCAAGTTACGTGCAATTTTCATTGGAGGAAAAAAAAAAAAGCATCATTTTACAAGCCTACACATATGGCTTTCGCTATCAGGGATCCAGAGTCTCCAACTAGTTAGTAGACTTTTCCTTCCCCTTTAAGTTCTTTCCCAAATGTTTCACAGTGAGTTAGAGATTCACAACACGTTAAACTGTGGTTACATCAGTTGTGCAAATGAAACCCTCTCTGTAGCTCAGTTCATTTCTGTTCACCCACAGACTAAAGCAGCGAGCTCCTTTCCCTCTCAAGTTCTGAGCAAATTGCTATGCAAACAGCCCCGGGGCAGCATTTTACCCTTTTTCACCAAGAGTAGAGAGCAAAAGACACCAGAGCTTCCATCAGACTGAAAGACATAAGAAGCAGGCAACATCCTTTACTTAGCAACATAGCTGTTGATATTTTGGCTTAACAGGCAATAAACTGAGTTTAATAACAAGAAGATGCACCATTACTTAGGATGATGGTACCTTTTTAAAATAGGTTACTGTGTAGCAGTATGGCTAAACCCATTCTGTTCAGGGAATCAACCAAGTCTTCGGTTCCCAAGCAATATCTCTTGCAACCATCTTTTCATGTAGTTAGGTAAACATTGAAATTAGTCTGAATCCTTATATTAAGAACCATGCCATTGTGTGTACTTTCCCATTTATACAGGACAGCAACTCTTCTCACAGCTGATGGTGATTTTTATCCTCTTTTTTAGTTTGAGCTAATCTTCAGCCATCTCATGTTTTCTGCTACACATCATGACACTCAACCTGCGTTTTCATAATCTTTCATCAACTTAGATTTCAAGTGCAGAATCCAGATGCTTCTGCCCAACACTTTCTTTGCATTATTACAAGTAAAATTCCTGCCTAGGTGAAGGTTTGATTTTGACTTTTATCCTCATGCCATAACTCAGGGCAAGTTCATTACTAAAGTTTCAAATTTGGCCTGATAATTTAAACAGGTGTTACTGAATAACTTAATCAATGGCAGCATAAAGTTGGCCTCTAATTAATAATGGAATCCAGAGTTGTGAACGAGTTGAGAGAAGGACAGTCCGAGGTTGGCAGGCCACGAAGGAGGAAGGTACCAGTCGAGCAAGCGCCCTACTTATGCCAGAGTTCAGGATCACTGATGCAGGTATTTTCTCAGCATTCAGTAACTCAAGAGGTTATATTATCCAATAAAGATACCATCCCAGACACATAGGTGGTGGTCACTGATATACATGACATGTTCTGCCATCCCAAAAGAGGGACATTATTCTTTGCCTAAAGAAAAACTAGTTTAAACTGTGTTGCAGCGGTGAGGGGGGTTTTTTTATTCTCTAAATTCAGCACCTCTGGAAGGCAGTGACAGGGTTAACGACTTTGCACCTTCTCAAACCATCAGGCCATATGCTGTGAAAGCTGTGTTACACAGCATCCTGCCAATCTTATGGATACATAGATCAGCTGCTTACTTCAGTCCAAGTCTGAAGAATCAACTCGACTGGGGCAAAAGGAGGGCCCTAAATATTGTGCACGCTCACACTTGAATTATTGAGTGACTTCATTCAAAGCAGTCTCTTCGGGCAAAGAATTTACAAGGGTAGGCTGGCAAATGCATGTGATATACACAAAACCACTGACCTAGAAAGCAGGGCTCGCTCTGTGACAGTCGGTGTCGACTGTTTGAGAAGGAACCTTTGAAAAATTCCATTTGAGGACAACAGGACCTGGCAGCTGTCAGCCCTGGTAGTCAAGTCAGTGGGGAGAAAGGCTTGGCTAGCTGTGTCAGAGCCTCGCCAAGCTGTACTGGCTAAGGCTCTAGCCAAACCTTTCAGCACACTGGACATAATTAATGCCGAAAAGGCCCTTTGCCCCGCAGCAGCCTGAGAGGAGCTGATAGGGAAGCATGGATATTGCCCTAATTTCGTTCCTGGTTTATTTGGTTCCATGCACTCATGAAATTAGCTACTTGCAAGAGTTCAGGATATAAAATGTATTATTTCAGTTTCTGCAGGAACCGTGAAAGAGCCCAAAGTGTTTATTTTTTGATAATCACTAACACAAAAGCACATGAAATCGTGACCAAGCATTTTCTTTAAGAGTACAAATATGGTCAAGCCAGAACATATACCATTATTTGCTGGAGACTGATATGAAAACCGCTATCAACAGGAGGTTAGAAATTGGTGTTGCAACAAATCCTTGCCTATTGTAGGCATGTCTTCAGGAACTAGAATAATATGCATCCTGTTGTAGGTTGTACTGTCAGTGGGTATTCAGGTTTTAGCTTAACCACCCGGTTAGGAATGTCGATATCCTATATAGGTAAAGGTATACAAGTAAAGGTATGGATAGCTTTTCCAGTGAATGATTTAGAATGGGAGCCTACCCGAAGTGGTCTCAATTATTCTCAGAAGAAACCATCCATCTCAATTGACTGTACAGAAAGCTTATCCCCTAGACACCTGCAACTAGATGCTTGGGCCCAGTTTCATCTCACCTAACCACAACTATCTAACAGTGTCATCTGTCTCCCTTTGTAAGCAATGGGGAGAGGTAGAAACTTCAGGATGCACCCATGTACTCACTCCTTAGTGGGCACTGACTCACCTCTTCAAAGGCTAAAGAAATTTGGACATTTCACCAGATTTATACATCCAATTCTTGTGCTTAGATTTCAGGTAGAATTAATCCCATGCTTATAGTAGGACATGCGATGAATCCCTTGCCTCCTTCTAAACACAGACTTTCTTTACTAATCGTAAAGGTATATTTGTAAAACCATTCAGATCCCACTCGCAAATACTGCAAACAATATTTCTCTCTTTCAGAAATGCACTTTTAAAATTCACCACCTTCTTATGCACCCAAAATCTACAGCTGGGCACGCTTTCCACGTTACTCCCTCCAGCGAGACGCCAGTTTGCTGGAGCTGTTGATGGTAATACAGCGCCCCGTTGGTTTAGCTTCTGCCAAACAACCCAGTTACTGCTTTGCAGTCATGATGGAAGGATTTGGTCTTTCTCCTTTATTCTTTCTAGGCATCCATGTAAGATACTTAGAACGGATGCTGAGGATTAGATATACATAATACCTCCAAAAGGACTGAACAGAAAGGAACAGATTAATGCAAGCAACCACATCACACCAGTGCAGATGGAAAATATTCACCCCAACAGACAAAACCAGCAATAACAGTGTATGTGTGATTTGTGGCTAAGCAGCAACTCAGCAGAAGTGTCAGAACAATGATTTAGATGTTCTTGATATCTAATCTTATGTTGTATTGAGGACATTACAGTGCAACTCCGAGCATCCAGTTCTGCATTAGCTACAGCTCTACGTATAAACTTCTCTACAACATTGCTTCTGTTCTCATACTGCCAAGCCTCATGTCCCTTCCTAACAAAATATTATGAGGGGGGTTTATTTTTTTTTTTTTTAAATCAGAAGTCAGACACAACAGTCTGCTAAATCAAGAAATTCTCTTTAAGAAAAGCAATAGATTTTGAGCCTCTAGAGTACATTGGGGTCACGTTTTTCAGCTTTCCTCCACAGCAATGAAGACCACAAATATACATTAAAAAGAGAGAAAAATATAGAGCAAGAGAAAGAAAATTAGAGTGGAATCACTTGCCTCCAGCATCTGGCTCTTGAAGAGAAACATACGTGACTACCATTTTTTCATTACCCTCCACTCACATGATCCTCACCACTCTTTATTAGATGGAGAGTCTCACTAGATGATTCACAAAGCTCTCTGTCTGCCAAGCATATTTGGGGCCATATAATTTTACCCTTTGATTATAAATACTGTTGTTATGTAAGGATGTGGGCGCACTTACCAGGTCATCATTTCTTTTGGGAGGCATCGGTTCTGAATTGCAAGCTGTAGTCAGCAACAAACTCTGCCTGATGTTCTGCTAGTTAAGTAATGCTTAAATAAGAATGATATCAAAGTGATAAATACAAGCCCTCTTTGCTGTACTCTTTTCGTGGCCTCAGTCTACATTTTATGTCAAAAAGTACTGTGAAGTATTGTAGATGGAGCTGATAAAGAAAAATAAAGTTATGGCTGCTTAACATTCTCAATTATAACCTCTTATTTTCAGTCATTTATAACTTTGCCAAAAACAATGCCTCAAGCTGGTTTAAAGGAGGAGGGGTTCAGTAATTAAGTTATCTGTTCCTGAGAGCATCAAGGAAAACTAGTCTTTAACATCATATTTAGAGGGGAAAAAAAAATATATATATAATCCAGTGATTTCTTTGAAGCATCCATACATTCTCCTGCTCCAAAGCTGGCATCCATAAGTAAGTAAAGGATCGTTCTGTTCTAAAACAAAGGAAGTTCCTATTTCACAAAGTCATAAAGCCTTTGGGAGAGGGGGGGGAAACAAGCCACAAAACATTTTGAACTTAATTACAGAGGCAAAGATCACAGCCAACACAAAACATGCCCTAGGACCACAATCCAAGCATCTGTATTTTGAGTTAGCTGGTAGGAGTCGCACCAAGCAGGGCCAGCCGGCCGTCCCCAATTCCTCAGCAAATGGAGCAAGCAGCACATTGGAGGAGGAAGGGGTGGGTTAAATAATGAAGTGCTTGAGGGGGAGCAGTTTTTTAAAACAATGAAACTCTGGAGTCTTTCTGTTCCTCTTTCCCAGCTGCTCTCTTTGCACACCGCTATGCAAATTTGTGCAAATCTATGCAAATGCAGGACCCACTGTGCTCTGTTTGCTGGGTGCTTGCTGGCAAGCCGAGCTCCCTCTCCCAACAAGTGCCAGGCTGCTGCACCTTTCCTCCTTCCTGACCACATGCTCCACATTTCAGAAGATGAGGAGAAGCTGCAGCACCATGTTACAAGTCCAGAAACACCAGAAAACAAGGGCCACATCTCCTCTTACTATCCCAAAACTGCTTTGCCTTCACCACAGTAAATTCTCCTCACGCAGACGGCACTGCTCCTCCACACTCATGTACCTCCACGCCATGACAAAACCCATCTCCTGCCCTATACCCTTCACCTTGCTCCTCACCACTGCAACGCTTGTTCTGCATTTACATTCCTCCTCGCTACCAAACTCACAGCAAGAAAAACAAGAGCCCCCGAAATCACACAGACTGGAGTTAGAACTGAGCTTATGTTAACGAATGAGTAGTTCCAGTTACTCACCTGCTCTCTCCCATCCAAATGCCTCAGGCGAGGTACTTTATGAGCATCTCCAGCCTCTGCTGTCTTCTCTTGCTGAAGAGAAGATAGAAAAGATCTGATAACAATAACTTGCATTTCACTCGCCCATATGGTCCCGCATGGGACTCATACCCAAAGGCCCCTTTTCTGCCCAGGATCTCAACTCCCTATCAATATCAATCACAACTGGAATCTGCTATCTCACTGTTGAGCTGAACCCTCCTATGCCATCCTCTGCCTCCATCCACCAGGAGCACCCCTCACCCCCACAGCTCATTTCACCCTTGTCTCAGCACCCAGGAAATTCCCCCAGGAGGAAGATTTCAATAGGTATTTCAGATTCCGGATGTTCACGTTGATTTCCTCTGTCCTTATCTGAAGTTTTGGTATTCTGCCACTGAGATTCTCATTTGCCCTTCTGTAATTTTTATAATCTCGATGCTTAGTCGCTGTGAGCTTTCATTTTTTGGCAACATTGATAAAGGGGGTTGCTTTGTATAAACAAGTTTTATTCCCCTAATAGTTCTAGAACTAGGGCAAGCATGATTTAAATGCAAGAAATACTTATAATAATTATTTCTTTTTGTGAACTGCAAGTAAGCATAGGAAGCATCTATCTAGGTATTTATGCAAAATGTTTTACTGGAGTAGCTGAGCCGCTACAAATCAAGCCAAACATGGAAAATCCTCCTTGCTTCTTTAGGAATAGGACCCCTTGCTGCTTTCCTATTTTTAGTTTTAGTTCTTTTCATTGTGATTGCCTAAGTTTAAGAAAGTAACCAAGTAATGTTATGCAGTACTTTCAGACCAATACACAACCAGAAATCTTGGTCTTAACTATGCTAGGGTTTAGTTTAATAAGCACATAATAATTTTCTTATATTATTTTTTAGCAACAGTGTAGCCCAGGTTTCTATTAAAACCATTAATGAATTTGGTAGAAGCTGCAGCATGAACAAATGTTTGAGCTGGAATTAGCTTTGCTGTGGTTTTGGTTAAGCTTAAACTTCCTGGCATAAGTGGACAGGTGACACACGGACATAAATACACACAGATTAAAAAAAAAGATATATATATTTTTTTGCTGGACTAGAGACAAGTCAGCAGGTGAACTATGAATGAAGCAGAGATATTTTGCAAGTTTTACAAGCATCGATTCAGCTAGCATGCTTTTTCTCTCAAGGTTTCCAGCTCTAACTTGCAGACAAAGGGGTTGGGCAGCATAGATAAGAGACAGACTTGAACTTTGAACCTTCTGAGGCTCAGATATCAAAACTTCATATTTTATTTCCTTTTGTTTGAGGCTTTTCTGATCAGACACTGAGGGAAAATATGTTGTGTTCTACTGTTCTCTAGCCTGTCCTTTGACAATGACTGTAACACCACACATACAGAAAGGTATAAATAAAACAAAAAGAAAAATTAACTTCCTGAAAGAAAAACTCTTGACTGTCCTCCCAAAATTATGTGCCAGCCCTGACCCTTTGGATGCATCAAGACATCCAAGCCTTTTAACTTCATGAAAATCTGTTTAGATAGCTTACTCCGAAGGCAGATTTATGTCCAGAAAATTTGGAGTTGCTTACCAAAAGGATGAGAGTCATTTATTTTCCTGTTACCGGTCTGCCACACGAATGAGATATCATCAGCTAAAATATTCAGCAGAAGCTAGTCCTCACATTTTTTCCCCTTCTTTTTTCTCTTTCCCTCTTTGAGACCAGTTACCTATTTAACTCCATCCTGTCAATTAAACCAGAGAAAAAACGCAAAGAACTAATTAGGCAACTGTGTAATTTTAATTAGCTGTTTTGATAATTAAACTAATTAGTTCCCCTGTGTTTCCACAATATGTGGTGGACTGGTTTTGATATCACGGCTTCAGAGTTCCATTCCATTAGTTAATTAGTCACTTTTGCATTAGAAAGCTTTATTAATGGCCTTAATTTGCAGTTGAAATGAGAAATCTGCTGTCAATAATTTGGATAATTGCCTACTGTTTGATTATAAAGTACAAAAGTAGCAGCACACTATTACATATGCAAATCCCAAGGGTTATTTCCTGGATGCTTAGCTTTCTTGATCTACATTTCATCCTCTCTGGCTTTCTGTTTTTTCTTGACCCTGTTAGGGGGAAGAGAATCCAGCTTATTAAGAAAATGAAGGCCTGTTTTTTTCCCCTTGTCCTGTACTGCATGTATGCTTGTGCCTGCAATTGTTAAAGTTATTGCTTGCTTTGTACCTAATTAGTGTCCTTGGAATTAAATGAACAGCTCTGTATACACCTCTAGCTCCTGCAGCCATGTTTGTGCATTGAATAATTGATTCTACTCTGCTAATCAGATAGGGACATAATGAGCCAGTTTAATTAAATGGGGATCTAACCTGGTGAACACTGGGAAAATATTTGTTCATTTACTTAGTAAAAGGCCACAGTTGCTTTTCATTGGATGGAAGGGAAGGTTACGGAAAGTAAAGTAGGCTTTGAAAGCAGAAGCAGTTTGCTGGCTCTCTACCCCTCGCAAATCAGGCTACTTGAATAGCAAAAAGGTTTAGTAAGTTTAAAAAAAAAAAAAAAGGCCTAATCAAAGGGCCAGGAGACGCTGAAATTGCTGACAGGTTTCCCTGCCTCTCCCAAAGGTGTCAGCATCACTGTTTGGCTATGCTCTAAGAGGCAGGTTGCCTGGTCTTACAGCCCTCAGTGATTTGCAGGAAGAATTTCAACCCGGTGCGTTGCCAGTTGGTGCCTGCGTGACTGCAGTAAGGTAAGGTTCAGTTGCAGTTTATCTTCTCGGTAGTAGAGTACTTAACTTCAGGTGCATATGTGATTGTCTTTTGTGAAACGTGGCCATTTATCCTGATGTTTCCTTATAATTCCTGCTGTTAAGCTCTTCAGGTTATTTCTGTGGATGTTGGTGTTGAAATGAAAACTTAGGAGGTAGTGACTGGGAGAGCAGGGGGAGGGCAGCTAGAAGTTACGTAACTTTAAAGTTTTTTTGGCTATTTTGAATAAGCAGCTAAAGGCTTTGAAGATAACATCTGATCACTTTCCAACTTTAAAGTGACTACGGCAATAATTCTTCTTTAACACCAGCTAAATCTTTGGAATGGGAAGATGATTATGGTCTCTAAATGCAAAAGATTAGCCACGTCTTCAGTGACAGCCTGAGTGAAACTTACGGTCCTCACTATAATCTGCAAAGCAAGCACTAGCTAAATACACATCTGTAATTCTAATTGCACATCAGACCAACTTTACCTGCAGGGATAAAGTAGTGCAAGGCCAATATAGAAACAACATGGTGCTCATCTGCTGTGGTGTACTCGGATGAAATAGCATATTGACCCTGAATCCATACTCTGGGTAAAAGCAATTGTCATTCTGCCACTGTAACACCTTGTTGCCAGTGGCGATGTAATTAAAGCTGTGAGGACTCATTTTCCATTCTTATCTCTTAAGCTCGTCTGAATCAGAAACTGTTTGTCTGTGGTAACTGAGAAAACGTACTACAAGGCTACATGTTTATGTATGAATTTTTGGTAGTCTATTTTTGTGGGGCGATGAGGGGACAGCTCTAAGCATTTTATTTCCAACATTCATTCTCCTACTGTGTGTGTATATATATATATAAAAATACAACTTGTGTGCAGAGATATATATGTAATTTTATATATTTGATTCATACACACATATATAGATAGATATATAGGCACACACGCACATACAGTTTAAATTTTACTCACCCCCTTTTCTCCTCTATTAAAATTCCGAATGGCTAAGAGGATTTTCTCAATTTAGTCATACTTTTAATCTTCACTGAAATGAGTGATGACTTCTTATAATAAAAAGTTGACAGGCTTACATTGCGCACCGGTGGATTAGTTTCCCTTGGTGATGAGGTTTTCTTTTGTGCGCCGTGTGTCTGTTTGATGGAGGTTTAACAGAAAGCATTTTGGCAGAAATTGGATGCAGCAGGGATCATCTGGAGATGGCTGCTGTTCGATATTAACTGCACACAGTAACTTTTTTTTTATTTATTTTTTTTTTATTCTGCAGCCAGGTGACAGAAGCAGCCAAAGCATGTTTTCCCCTACTGAAAGAAATAGAAGCATTTGGGGGGTGATTATAAAATCAAATATATGTGCACGGTATGAACATCCTTAAGCGTCATGTTTAATTTGCTTTTGGCCATTGTCTAGCAAAAGCATGCGAGTAAGGTGTTCTTTGTAAGAAGTTATCATCAGACCCATGAACATCTGCAACACATATTTCTTTTTCTTCAAAAATTATTAAAAAAACCCCAAATGAAATGTTTTCCATCCTCTGGGTAGGGGGGGAGTAATATGAATTTAAACAGGATACTGTTATAAAAAGTACACTTTCTTAGGATGTCTATGGGCCTGATTATTTCTTGCGGAAAAAAATCAAAATAATTTTTGCAGCTTTTAAAAGTTTCTGAAAGGCACAAGAGGGCATAAACGAATATAACTGCTTCCCAGTATCTTCAGCGATGCGGCTTGATAGGTTTGACGAAGGCATGAGACCATTTCAGTGTCGAGAGGGATACAGCAGTGGCTTTGAGCCACTTCTACGTGCTCTACCTTCCATGCTGCTAACTGAAACTAATTCTGTAACAACTGCCTGATTAGTTTATACCCCCGTATCAATAATTGTACTGGACACAAAATGACTCTGTTTTCATGAATCCTGAGTAGAGCTAAGTAGTCAAAGCAAGCTCTTTTCCAGATCTTCTGAATGCAAAACCTGTGTAAATCAAAGTTTGACCAGGCTTTGCTTCAGGAGAAGCCTACTCTTCATAGTTCACCAAAACATACTTTTTCCAAGTACATCTGAAAAGATTTCTGTCCAAACAACGTAAATTTTTTGTAAGACTTTCTAAATTACTGCTGTTCTGCCATACTTACATCCATAAGAACAAGCAGAGAGATTCACCCTATGCAAGAACTGGTCTTTCAGAAATCATGCCACAGATGTACAACACGAATTCAACATCGGTTGAACTGAGGTACATAAATAATTACAGAAAGATCAACAGAAATGGTTGAATATATTGTAAAGTATGCTATACTCATCATGAGTGCTCTTATAATTTGGTTCTAGGTGTCCAGATATGATTGATTTCAATTTTATTTCTTTAAGGAATTTGTCTCAAGTGCCAAATAGTTACCACTAGAATAATAATGAACGGCATCTGAGCACTTTTAGTGCTTTAAAATTTTAGCTGATACTTTAAAAATGTTGGTGTTTTTTTTTTTCAAATAATAAAAAACAATAGTCTCCTTTCTATTTCAGTGAACTTTTGAGAACAGGAGCAATATGTTTATAATAGAGATAGGAAAAGCTTAATCTGCACTTACCTCTGGTTCAGACAGCCAGCAGTGACAATCCTGCTTTCCTTGTCAAGTTTCAAGAACTCACAATCCTTAATTTAAACACTTGAGAAATCTATGGAGCCTGTCAGTCTAGTTAATGAAGCCTCCTCCTTCCTCTTTTTTAAACAAAATCTGACTTTCTTTAAAGACCACTTAAGGCATATCTTTGATTATACAAACAGGTTCTGTCCTAGAAGAGTGAATAATCCAATAATACCTCCTTTGACTTGTTTCCCTCGTCACCCCCAATAGTTCACTAAAGGAATATAGTTTATTTAAAGGTAAGGAGCTAGTGTGAAATAAACAACAGATACATTCCACTTTCAATACAAAGAGTATGCAATGCTCAATACGAATCACTACTTTGATTAGCAGGCTTCTTGATCTTGGGTCATTTAGAAGGTTATGAACATGAATTAATAATCCTTTAAGAATTCTCTTATGTATCTATCAGAATATACCAATTTTTCAGACATTTATGTCGTGAAACTGATTGCTCAGCATCACACAGCACATATGAGAGTACGTATATATGACGATACACGAAGAGATACTGTGCATTCAATTTTTCAGAAAGTTAGACCACCTAATTAGGCAGATTTGGACATCTTTACTTTTGTTGTTTAGACTAGTTAAAGCAATTTATTTAAGAAAATCAGGTGCTGAAATAGGACTGATACCTCGCTGGGCTAAATGCTGTGAAATATGTATTGACATCTCTTTCTCAATGAATTTTCAATCCACACTGGGAAAAAACACAGTAAATGATTTTACATATTATATGAAAATATATGCAATGTTTTTTCTCTTTCTAGTTTGCATTACGATGACAGAAATCTAGAAGGAAGAACATGTGAGTGGCAGGAACGTAAGATCACCTAGTTAGGTTGTTTGTATAAGCTACTTAAACATGTAAAATAAGTAAATATTAATGGTTGGATTGGCTGCCCATCGTCAACAGTCAATTCTGATAATAATTCCTATAGCTGTCAGAATACAAGAGAATCTTGAGAGGAAACATTTACATCAACGTTAATTAACATAATGTAAACACTGATGACATATTTACCTGTATGCACTGAGAACAGATAACATAAAATATAGCAGGTATGAAAGTATCTGTAGCCCTTGATTACTGAGACTGGAATCGCAGCTGGTAGTGAAATTATGACCAAACAAGGGTGGAACTGGAGGCAGGTAGGAGCTGAGATTTTGAGAACAAGTTTAAATTGAGCATAAGAGGTGGAGCTCCAGGAGCTGTAAAATAGTCACAATTAGGGATCGTAAAAGCTACTTTAAGCAGAGGTATTTTGAATATGTTGTGGGAATGGGAAGATGGTTGACTTCAAGAAGGTCAGAGAGGATAACTATGAATATTGAGTCAAGGCAGCAGAAGATGATGGCTGTCAATGTGGAATCTCTTTAGTGAAAACATGCATGGCCCAGGCCTCTTGGTAGTACAGGGAGGTGGGCAGCAAGACAGGGTTGCTGTCAGAAAGATGGAGTGAAAAGATGGAAGGCAGAGTCAGAAAATGGTGCCTCTATTAGATATGAATAACAGCAAGATGACAGTATTGTCTACTATGACCAAACTTTGGAAGGAAGCAGCAAAACTAGTCACTTTAACTGTCTGAATTTCAAAATTTTAAGGCTGCCAAAAGATCAGGTCAAGATGAAAGACAAATACAGGACAAACCAGTTAAGAACAGAGAAGCAGGTTTCTGACTGAGTAATGTAAATATGGTACCATCTCTTATGTGAAGATCAGCCAAAATGCTTTCATCTGGTTGTAGGAGGTATCTGGAAATTCTCGTTAAAATACCTTTGTTGAAAGGATTTGGGCTTATCACTTGTTTTCTAAGTGTGACAAAGACTCCAATGTAATACCATAAGACAGAGTCAATATCATATTTTTAATGTATAGGGCTATCAGTGTAGAAATACACATTGGATGCTTTTACCAAAGCTTTGGAAACTTGGCTTCTGAGTACACTGTATGTGGAAATCTTTCACACAGATTTGTAACATAATGTCTCTTTTAATTTTCAGAGGCCTTACCTTGAAAGATTTCCAGTTCAGTAAATATTGTTGATAGGGATGTTCTATTTTCATGTATGAAGCCCAACTCTTTAGGCTTTATTTGAAATCCTTATATTTTAGTAACCAATATGAAATGGTTGAGCCATCCTTACGCTGGAGCAATTTCCATCTCGCTGAAATTCATCATTATCACACCTCCTGGAAACTGAGAGTACTTCAGGCTGTGGGGTAGAGAAGGCTGCAGGCTTTCCAGGGAAAAAGAAGCTTGCTCAATGTAAAGCAAGAGCCCCACCTGTACGCCAGAAGGTATTTTTGTGGTACCAAGATCACAGTTCAAAAGTGGCTATGAATTTCCAGCTTGGACTAAAATTAAAAGGAAACTATCACTCGCCAGAAACCTTGCTTTTTATCCAGCCCATAGGAAAGATTGTTTTGGGACCATGTCTATTCATTCGATCTCACTTACGCTGTCACTGTCTTTTAGCACTCCCTTAATTTCTGGAACATGCAAATGTTTTTCCCACTTGCTTGATATGCATCAATCTGTTAGCATTTGTCTGTCACGTTTTAACTCCTTCTCTTCCAGACTGCATTAGGTAGTGGAAAGGGTACAAATAAAATGCATGTTTGGAGGAGTTGACGAATAGAGAGATCTGAAGTTGGAGGTTTGGATGTATCTCTCAACAAGACTTGCAGCAGTTAAGGTGAATCCCCCTAGCCCTCACTCAAACCTCTGTCCTAATGTCCCTGGGTTGATTGCTGCAAACAGGTCCAGGAGACTGAGGATAAAAGTCTGCCCTTCACCCAGAAACAGCAGTTCGGTGGCTATCAGTCTCACAAATGCCATTTCTCTCTCTGCATGGTGACCTGAAATCCAGATTGTGCTGGCCTAGTGTATTGATTCTAGTTTTCTCTCAAGGCTAGGCTCTCTTTGAGCATACTCCAAAATGAAAGGTTTGAAGTTGACTGGTAGCAAATGTGATGCAATTTCTTCCTTGAGGAAAGAAGGGGACCTACCCTGAAAGGGCAATTGATTAATTTAGCCAAGAGAAATGTAGTTGCTCAGGATAAGTAATGCAGCAGGTCAGAGCTAGAGGTCAGGATGAAGATTTAAGTTTCTGTTACTTCTGGAGATGTAAATTTGATTTCTGTAATGAAGGCCAAGGTGTTTGTTGATCATCAGGCAGGGACTAAATCTCTGATACATGAACACAGTCCTTGACAGAGACCCACTTCATGTCCTGGAAGGATGCAGATTGTCCAATGTTTGGGTGCAATACATGGTTACTGACACTTAAGCCAGGCCCAGGAAGAAAACATGTCACCACACATTGTTCCTGATACCAGCAAATAAAGGAGGGGCTGAAGTCCTGAGCCCACACATCATGCATGGGTACGTAGTTCTATGTCCAACAGGGGAAGCTGAATTGGGCACATGTTAGATCCACAGAGCCAAGTTTACTGACTTACAGCCAGGGTGCTTCTGCTGACATCAGTGGTCTAAGAGAGGTATAAGTCAATACAGAACTCGGCTTACTGTATTTCACATACATATTTAAAGCAGCGTGCCTTTGCATGGTACTTTCTAGCTTTATTACATGAATACATATGTTCCTGCTGAAGTAATTCTCTTGGAAGGTATAAATAATAGATATTCTTCATAAGCAGTTGACCCCCTGGAAAGACTGAAATCAGAGAGAGGGAGTTTGAGCTACCTTGCACAATTCAGCTCGCACCTGCACTCAAAGTCACTGCATAAAAGTCAGTTAGAGGAGCGCCTGTAATGTGTCATTGCCTGCTGCCTCCAGTGTCACTCTGGTCACTAGCACCAAGGAGTCTATTAGATGGAAAAGATAGCGGGAGAAAAACAGTTGAAGTAATGTAGCCTGTTAAACTACTGCCTTTCAAGTCTTTGGGGGCATTTTTATTTTATTTTTTAACAAAGAACAATCATTTTGTAACAGAAGGGCTTTAGCATCAAAACAGGTGTGATACCTCCCTCTTTCCCCCAGCCAACTACAAGCATAAAGGAAACAATTCTCAAATATTGCCATTTCTGAGGCATTTTAATCCTCCTGCCAAATTGGAGATCAGACAAGCCTAAATTCCCTTAAAGTCCTTGTTCCACTTGAGCGCAATATAGAAAAAATGCAGGAAAACAGCAGCAAGGACTTAGTTTGCGAAAGGCTCATAGATTTTGCAGAAGTAAAAAGCATTACAAAGAGCTAAATCTTGTCCACTGTCCCTACTGGTGTACTGGTCTGCATAATGGCAACCCCTTCTCATCTGCCAGTATGGGGATTACCTTACCAAAATAACTGTTGCTTCACTGTTTTGCAGATTCTGCTTGCTCATAGTTTGAGAGGACTGGGTAGGACTGGACAGATGGAAAAAAAAGACAGCTATAACTTTTGGTTGCGTCTTTTTTTTTTTTTTTAACTGAAAAGAGAATTCAGCTTTTCTTTTTCAAAGGAAATCTGAATTTTTCAGCTTTCCCATCCCACAGACATCGCACCTTCTAGTACAACAAGCTAGCATAACAACAGCTAGTTGGTGTTACTTAATACTTCCCAAAAATGTTTCAGCACTGGCAGAAAAGTAGCAGGAATACCAGTGTTGTCAGGGTTTAAATCACCAAATCTTGCACTGAACGGGGTTAGGAGAAAGCTTTTTGACTTCAGTTGCTATCATAGTCTGACCACTGCAACAGCAGTAGGCAGCATCAAGGAGAACATTAGGGTATCCAAACAATAAAGCGACTAAGCAGTGTTATAGACTTGAAGTTTCAGCTTCATAAATTGAGGAATGCAGGTGCTCAAATAGCTTATGTGCTCCTTGGGGGTGCACTGGCAACCAAACGAACGCACACTCAAGCCCGGTTCAGCAGGAAAATGGGAGAACCAGCCCTTTGTCCCTCCTCACCCAAACAAATTTAATCCAGCTCTTTTTAGAATTAATACAGTCTGATATTATATTCACAGACTGAGATAGTCTGACTGTTTTTTAAAGCATTGGTGTTAGCAGAGTATTACTCTGGATTTGCACCTTTGTAAATGAGATGAGACTCCAGCCCACTGCATATGGTATAATCCCCCCCCTCCATGGTTAGTCGTAGTATAAACATATCCTGCTTCTTTCATACAGCCACCTGCCATTTTTGCTTTATTGCTGCCAGAAGGTTTAAAGGCATGCTTTTAAATATCTTGAAAGTTTCCTGTTGATAAGAAAAGGTGGGTTTAGCACTTTTAAGTAAACAGTAACACACAAACATCACAAATCATGCTTTTTTGATACAATCTACATTAGCTACATGAAGCACGAGGGACGCTACTGTGGGGGAGAAGAGGGGGAAAAAAAGCTCAATTTCTGGCAAAAATTAGTTGCAAAATATGAGCTGGATATCTACTATATATCGAGAGAATCAAGTCAGAAGTTGAAACAGTCTTTGTATGCTTTGTGTCTGGGTAGCAATCATTGGGCAGTTCTGCAGGAGGAAGAGATGGTTCTGCAGCAGATAGCTAACACTCGTGAGCATTTTAATCTATTGAAATCCACGACTCGCAGGGGAAAAATACCTGTTGATGTCCAGGAGAACAACTGCAACACAATAAAACAAATAAGCACTTCTTAAAAATCACTGTAACATGGGTGCTCAGAATATAATTTCTGGAATATTACTGCTATTCTTAGGTGACATACTGAGACTTTAAAATCACTGATGTGTATTTAATCTCTGTTGTACCAAACAAGACCATTCAACAGGCATCAAATTAAACTATAGGTGACCCAAAGGTAGAACATTTATTATAAATCATGAGTAGTACAGTGAATGGATTCAGACTCTAAACATGACCCCCTGGTTGGGTACTTACAAATACATGTCCTCTGTCAAGAATCACAAGCTTTGGGACATCAGCAGAGAACCAGATGCATGTTTTATATACAGCCCACACTGACAAGTGGTAGATGTATAGCCTTTGTGTTTGGAACAGTTCCTAGAAGTGTGCAAAGAACAATTAAGATAGCCTCTTGGGGCAAAAAGTGAGTGGTGTGGTCACACCATAGAGAATAGTCATAGCAAAGGACTCAAGACCCATTTAGTCGTCTTTCTCTCATTTTGAGAGTTTTCCGTGAAGAGCTTTCCATTTTTAATTGCGTCTTTCAGTATCTGTGATTCCCCATACTTTAGTCTATGAAATATTAGTCTGATCTCCACTATTTAAGTTGAGGGGGTTTTTGTTGGGTTTTGGGGTTTTTTTTTCAGAATTCATTTTACTAACAGAATAAACCAGGATAGTTACTGCTTCTGAATTAGATGACTAAATGTTATAACCTGAGAATGAATACCAAGTTTTTGTACTGTGTCAAGACTCTTGTGCCTTCACTTTAACAAAGGAAAATCACATTCCTGGAACTTTTACTGGGAGAATGTCTGTACTTTGTGTTGAGCAAACCTCTTGTGGAGTAATGGATCCAGTATGGAGTATCACATTCACAGAAAATTACAGGCAGACTGGAGTAAACTAGAACAAATAAGAGGAAGGATTTGGTCCTGTCTTGTTTGATGTTTAATCTGTATCAACTGTGACTGCTGTCAAAAGAAAGTCCCATGTTTGTTCACTTGCTCCTCCTGTTTCGTTCACATCTGATCCGGTGCCTAGGAGGCTATGGGTTAAGTGGTTACTGGCTTGATGGAAAATTAACTAGCCCACCAAATTACAGTTCATGAAGGTACAGAGGGGTGTCCATCATCAGCCACTATCAGAGTCCACAGAGCCTATCATCAGCCACTTTAATAGCCCAGTGGAACCCTATCAGGGTGTTTTTGCTGGGCTTGTTTTCTGGTGCGTGCTGTGCAAGCATGCTATGGTAGAGATGGCATGGGCATGTGTGCTGGCACAGGGTGAGAGAAGATCTGGAGGCAGGGTAGCGAGGAGGAAGGGGAAGGAGGAGCTTTTAGCAACACTGAACTGTTAGAAACTCTGATTTGTAAGAGAAGCCTGGGTTGGGGCAGCTTGAAAATCTGGAAGTAAATAGTCCACCTTCAGTGCATAAAAAGTCCCTACAAAGAGGTAACACTCACTTCCCAAATATAAACCACTCTCCCAATATAAAAAAGTGGTGAAAAAAAACAAAAAAAACATGAAACAAATGGTTAAGTTTGCTCCAAAGGTGATTTTTGAAGAGGTTTTGGAGGGAAAAGGTTATTAGCTATGTGGCTAGGCCAAGCTTAGGTAAACACTTGGTATAGATTCTAGGCAATGTTACTCCCTCTTGGTGGAGAGAGATCAGCTAGATCATCTCCTGTGGTCTTTCCCAACTCTACATTTGGATGACTCTAATAGTACTGTTCTAATACAGGTTCAAAGAGATAACCTTCATTTTTCAGATATCAAGACAGACAGCATAATTTATAGAAACATATTCAGAACAGTAAAATACAAAGGTCCATCTGCAATTCAAGCAACATTTGTTCATATAACTCGTTCATCTGGACAATTTACAAAATTGGCCTGGCTGTAGTCCTATTTGCATGATAACAACAGCTGACAAAAGTTCTGGGAGCAGGAAAGATGGCACTGTGATGAAGGCCTGGAGCTAAGTTAGGCAATCGAGAACATCCCTTCTCATGGGGTGAAAACTGACATTTCGCGTGGAGAGCAAGCAGACACATCCGACGCAAAGAGTCAGAACCTACTCTTTCTTATACTCAGGCAGCCTCAAAAAAATTATTGGACTTAGGGAGAGGACATGAAACTGGGAGTCAGAAGACAGTTTAAGTGACAATGCCATCTCTTCTTGCCTTTATCTCTTTTGTTTGTTAGGGCTCGGAGTTTAACTCCAGGCTTAGCAGCTGGCCTCCCTGCAGCAAGCAGGGATGGATGTCTCGCTGTACCATGGGATGATCCCCAGTGGGACAGGCCCTGAGTCGCTGCCTGGAGGGTCGGAAAACTGACCCCAACAGCAGCAAAACCTCTTGCCCTGCCCTGGCTACCTATTTACACCTCTTTCTTATTCAGCCTCCTCTTGAGCCCTAGCATACCAGTTCTTGGAGGACCATCTTGTGAAAGGGCAGACTGAACTGATGTGAGCTTACAACAGAAACATTACCAAAAAGCCAAGGTCCTGTAAATAGCTGTGCCAGTCTCATTTAGGAAAGGGGCCTGCAGCAGAAAAGGAGCGAGTACAGCGAGAGGAAGAGAGTGGAAATTTCTTGTGCTGGCTTTCCTATCAAAACACCAGTCTTGGAGAAACCACAGCCTCAGGCAGGGGCCCAAACTGGTAATATGAATTAAATAACAACATTAGAACAACAGGAATGGCTCCTTTTATTTACTCGGAACTACCATCAATTTGCACCAGAGCAACTGAGAAAAATTTGGGTTAGGGTAAGATTTTTTTCAAGCTGTCACAGCAAAATTAATATGGAAAGATTGAGATGTGTCTCCAATGGCAGGGGTAGAATATTTATCTTTACCAGGAAAATGTTGGGATTGCAAGTTCTTTTTTTTTTTTTTTTTTTTTTTTTTTCTCCCCTGTTTTTTCAAAANNTCTCCTCCCCTGTATCTTCAAAAGAAAAAGGGAGAAAGTTCCAGCTATAAAAGGTATTCGTCAAGAACAGCCATCGGCCAGCACCGCAAATGAGCAACTCCAGTGTGAAAACACTTTCAAAGTTCTAAATGAGTTGTCCCTGTGGTAATAAAGAAAGGCTGTTTTACAGCATGACAGTATGTAAGACAGCATTGTCAGCTATAGTTTATTTAAAGCACAAGGCCTGTAAGAGGAAAATAATGACTTTAATAAAATTTACTATTGACTTTGTAGGCTAAAATCTTTCTGTCATCAGGAATACAGAAAAACAACCTGCCTGAAAGCCCTTCACTTAAATATATTCCTTTAATATTTCAAAGCAACTTGTGACTTTTTTTTTTTTTAATATACATGCTACTTCAAAAGATACTGTAGTGGGGTGGAAATTAGTATTTTTAATAGAAAGTTGGAATTGCTTACATAAGGGAAAAACTGGTAATGACCTATGACACTGTCTACTGAAAGCAACATTTGAGGAAACTGCAAAAGCAGTTAATGCAATTCCTTGAAAAGCTGTATAAAGCTATGTCACAAATGAATGATTTATAAATTACTGAACGTCCTTCTCATCTAGAGGATATCTTTTAATCATGCGCTGTAGTTTTCTCTGAGTGAACTCCAAAGAGCCTGCTGCAGAGATGCACAGAAATCTGCAGCATGTTAACAAGGTTGGGGTCATTTCTAAGAATTGAGGGGGGAGCACAAAATAAAAAATCCTCACATTCGGCATGATTTTACTTTCGAACCAATTTGATTAAATGCACTATAGCTTGCTGGTAGTGTGTGAGAGGTCACGCCTTTTATATGAAAGACTGCAGAATTTTCATTCCTTTAATGTTTTTTTACATAGTTAAAATAAACTGTGGTAAAAAGTTTCCCAACAGCATATGACAGCTCAATTTAGAGGTGAAACCTTTTAATAAAATCTCATGAAATGAATGCTTTGGTTTATGCACTCTGTTTATGTTTCCCACTGGAGTGCTTAGCATTGTGAAGCGGTGGTTTCTTTCTTTACTGCTGCAGAGCAACACCACGAAGGAGAGTCTGGAGCCTTTAGAACAGAAAAGATGTAGCTTAGCCGCGGTAAAATTGTTGATGGAGGAATCTTAATTTACAGCCAAAATGCTTTCCTCTTGACTTTAAAAAAATGCTATTGTGCATTAATTTACATTGCAGATAATTAATTAAAAATGAAGAAAAATATTCCACAGAGGCTTTTTAGAAAGGACTCTGGGGTCCAGAAATAGTATGAAGAGGGGAACCAATTAAAAATTTATTTGAGAATGAATAATTTTGCTAGGACTTTGGCGGTGGAACTGGCTGAAATCACATTTGTCGTAGCTTTGCCTTGTTTCATGCACATCCACAAAATCCTTCTTATGTTTGCTAAGGGACATATCAAGAAAGAAGTAATCTTTCCATAAGAAAGCACAGTGCCTGTCTTCCCTAACGTGCTGCATAAGTACCACCTAAAAAAGTGGCAGGATATTTCATAAACACCCAAAAGTTTAAACATGCAGTTCATGGAAAATGTGGTTCACTTCGGTGTTCAAAAATACAGGGCTCATTCAAAGTGAACTAGGAAGGCAAAAAGGGTGAGGATCAGAGCAGGATCAAGTCTGACAGAAACAACCTTTTCCGCCATATGAATTGTACTGGCCCAGCATGTCCATGCAGCCAACCTGTTATCAGGTGTTGCCAAGAATCAAACAGCCAAAATAATATAAATCACTGGGAGCAAGCATCCCATTGAATGAATGCTGTGCAGGACCCATAACCAGCTTTTTTAGCTGTCTATAGTGGCTTAAAATCTTTGCTGTAGCATTGACCCTTTGTTTATAAGTATGCAATTGAATGATGTATTGTCTGTTATCCTTTGTGGCTCTCTACAGCTAGGAATATTGTTCTTCCTGGCATGTTGGTCTAGCCTTTTATAATTTCATACCAAACCTCATGAAGTTTGTCACCCTGCTACACTGTGACATAGTAAACATACCTGGCTAGCGTTAGGTTCATGTCTCTGTCTGTTGCCCTCATTTGGCAGCGGTCACCAAGACATTTGGGGTTTGCTCCAATGTAATTTTAGAAGAGATACTCTATGAAATGTGGGGGTTTGTAGGTCTGACAGATTGTTGTAAGTATCAAGGTCACTAAGGATGAATTACTACTCCTAAGTCCTCCAGCAGGCTTCAGCCCTGCAAGGAATATAGGAACTAGAAAAGTTGTAAAATTTTATTTTTGTGTGGCTGCTCAAAGACTCAAAGGTAAGAAGAAATGTGTACTACCACTCAAAAATATTTAACCAAATCTTTAAAATAAGGTGCAAAATACAGTGCAGATATTCTGGATGGCACAGAAGGGGAAAAGATGATGTCTGTCTCTAAGATGGACACTTAAGGTGTCCCTTCTTCAATCCCTCTCCCTTACACTTTAATCCCCATCTCATGCCATGGCACTAAGGACTTAGTAAGGGAGTGACCTAATGCAAAGGTTGGGCTCACACTTGATCTGCTGCAGGAATAGACCTTAGGCCTCATATTTAAATTGGTGTTTCACTTACTTCTGAAATAAGATTGAAACCTGGATTTTTGCAAAGCTTTTGACACCATTTCCCACAGCATTCTCCTGGAGAAACTGGCTGCTCATGGCCTGGACAGGTGTGCTCTTCACTGGGTAAAGAACTGGCTGGATGGCCGTGCCCAGAGAGTGGTGGTGAATGGAGTTAAATCCAGTTGGTGTCTGGTCACAAGTGGTGTCCCCCAGGGATCGGTGCTGGGGCCAGTTCTCTTTAATATCTTTATCAATGATCTGGAAGAGGGGATCGAATGCACCCTCAGTAAGTTTGCAGATGACACTAAACCAGGCGGGAGTGTTGATCTGCTGGAGGGGGGGTTGGCTCTGCAGAGGGATCTGGACAGGCTGGATCCATGGGCTGAGGGCAATGGGATGAGGTTCAACAAGGGCAAGTGCCGGGTCCTGCCCTTGGGTCACACCAACCCCTGGCAGCGCTACAGGCTCGGGGCGGAGCGGCTGGAGCTGCCCGGCAGAAAGGGCCCTGGGGGTGTTGGTGGGCNGGGGTGGATTCCCCATCCCTGGAGGTGTTTCAGAAAAGGGTAGATGTGGGACTGAGGGACATGGTTTAGAAGGGGTTTTTGTCAGGGTAGGTTAATGGTTGGACTTGATGATCTTAAAGGTCCCTTCCAACCTCAGCGATTCTGTGATTCTATAAGATGTTGAATCCATCTTTAAAAGACCCACTTTCAAGACATATCAGCCCTCAGAAATTTCTATCCTCTTCAGTAGGAAATGCTGAGAGCTTATTGCTCGGAGAAAAAATCAGGACTAAAGAACCTCAGTCTAAATTTTGGAGCATGTCTTAGACTCCAGCTCTTCAAAGTCTAGCCCTTATGTTTTATCCGAACTGCAAGAGGATAGTTTTATTAATTTCAGCTGGAGGTTATTTTGTCTTTTATCTTATTTTTCAAGGCATATGGGAGCTGAGGGAAAGACTTCAAATCTATAGCTCATCAACTTTAACAACTTTTTTCTTCTTTTTTTTTTTTAAGGCAGGCTTCATATAATGTAGAACACAGGACATTTATTCATTAAACTCTTCCCTGGGGTCCCAGAAACTCCAGCCTTTCTACTATATACTGGGCAAGAGCAGGAAGATCAGGCAAGACAAGGGGAAAAAAACAACTGTTTTCAAGAGAACCTTATTATCTTTTAAGCCTTTTAGGGGTGTACCTATTTCATTCTGCAGTTGTTCTCTTTGCACTTTTCTGACATTGCTTTGCTGCCCAGTAAAGATATTGGCAATTATGACATCAACTGCAGGAGCCACGTTACCTCCAAAACAAAAATTAACATCTTTTGACAAAGAAGTTCCATGTAAACAGTGTTTTCTAATGTGCGTCTGAAAATAGTAGTCCTGAGAGGTGAAATAAGATGCCTTGTCTCCTTCTAGTCACACTTTCTAAGCCTGGATAAATAATTACTGGCTTTATGTCATAGTATCTACATGTGAGACATCTGAATTATATAGGATGCTGGATGGCTTAATTCAAGTGCACATATGATCCTTAAGTATTTTGTGCTTTGAAGGATCACCTGATGCAGGTAATTAAAGGAGCCAATGAGACAGGTGCTCTGCTGGACCTCATACTTGCAAACAAGGAAGAATTGATTGGGAATAAGAATGTCAGGGGAAGTCTTCACTGTGGTGACCATGAGATGGAGGAGCTCAGGATCTTGAGAGGGGGAATGATTCTGCAAAAAGCAGAATCACAGCCCTGAACATCAAAAGAGCAGACTTTTACCTTTCTGGGACCTGCTTGAAGGAATCCCATAGCATGTGGTCCGTGAGACAAAAGAGGTCCAGGGAAGCTATTTGATTTTGAAGGATCACTTCTAGAAAGCTCAAGAACAGTCTATCCCAAAGTTCAGAAAATCAAGCCCAAGGTAGCAGGACTCCTGCATGGATTAACAAAGAGCTCCTCATAAAACTCAAACTTGAGAAGGAAGCATACAGGAGGTGAAAGTAAGGTCAGAAGGAATATAGAGGGTCTGTTCAAATGTGCTGGGATGGAATAAGGAAAGCCAAAGCCTACCTGGAGCAGTCTGGTAAGGGCAACAAGAAGGGCTTACAAGGCTTTGAATATTATCTCCCAAAACTTCCTCATAGAAAAGCTGATGAATTATGAGCTAGATAAATAGACAGTGAGGTGAGCTGAAAACTGGAAGAATTTCAAGGCTCAAAGGATTATGACTAGCAGCTCAAAATCCATCTGGAAGCTGGTCACTAGGGGTGTACTGCAAGTGTTCATACTGGTACCAACACTCTTCAACACCTTCATTAGTGATCTGGATGGTGGAGCAGAATGGACAGAATGTCAATGCATCTACAGATGATCTAAAACTGTAAGAAGTGATTGTATGTGCTGTCATCCAGAGGGATCTTGAAAAGTTGGAGAAATGGCCCAACAGGAGTTCATGAAGTTCAACAAAGGGAAGTACTATGTCCCGTACCCACTGAGGAACAGCACTATGTGCCAGTACACACTGGGAGCCTACCAGCTGGAGGGTAGCTTTGCAGAAAAGGACCTGGGCATCCGGGTGGACTCCAAGTTCAACATGAGCCAATAGCATGCCCTGGAGGCAAAGAAAGTCAACCACATCCTGGGTTGTTTGGAAAAGCATTCCCAGCATGTTGAGGGAGGTGGTGTTTCCCCTCAGTTCAGCACTGGTGAGGCCACATCTGGAGCTATGTGTTCAAATGTGGGCTCACCAGTACAAGAGCAGCAAGTGAGGTTCTGGAGTGAGTCCAGTAAAGAACCACAAAGATTAAAGGACTGGAGCATCTATCAGATAAGAAGAGGCTGACATCTGGGACTGTTTAGCATGGAAAAATGAAAGCTCATGGGAAATCTGATCAATGTGTATAAATACCTGATGAGAAGGTGTAAAGAAGATAGAGCCAGTCTCTTCTCAGTGGTGTCTAGTGACAAAAAAAAAAAAAAAATACAGAGGACACAAACTTAATTTCCAGTCAAACTTAAGCAAAAACCATTTTTAACTGTGAGGGAAATTGAACACTGGAACAGGTTATTCAAAGTGGCTGTGGACTCTCCGTTCTTGGAGACATTAAAAATCTGACCAGACATGGCCCTGGGCAACCTGCTGTAGCTGACCCTCTTTTGAGCAGGGATGTCCATCTGGACAGATTCTAAAGCTTCCCTCCAAACTCAACTATTCTGTGATTATATGTAAAATCTGTGCAGTTGTAGTTCATACCATACACAGATAAAAGGGAGTGCTAAAACAGATTGCAGAGGTCCGCTTCCCTTTCGGTAAAGCCCAAGAATACCTGTTTTTTCTCTTTTTCTCTGCTCTCTTTTTGATTTCTCTCTTCTCAGCTATTCAGTAGAAAAAAGTTTATGGCTTATATTGATTGCCCAGCTCTCTATCTCCCAGAAGATCCCACATTTGAGTAATTATCTTCCATTTTGTTATTATTGATTGATTTGAATAGAAGCTGATCCTGCTCCTGAAGTGTCTGGTAGGAACTGAGACAACAGCCTCAATCAAAGCCAGCTTGAGACATTGAGTTGTAGGCCGTTTATCGTAACGGGGTGCGAGGGGTGTTTAGAGCCCTAACAATAAAGCTTCTTCACAGACATTAACTGTTCGAATGACACCATGTACAGAAACTTACTTTTTGAGGATAACATTTATAAACACTTACTTCAATGCAGTTCAAGCTGTAGCTGTACATTCTTTTTCTCTGTGCTCTACGGTATGTGGAGAACTGTAATTAGCATGTATAGATACCTCATGAGCAAATAACATCACAGCTTCAAGTAACTGTTTAGTTACAGCTGGAGTTCTCTATAGCAAACCCACAGACTCTAGAAGAAAGTGGGTTTTTTCAGGAAAATTCTTCTTACCTAGGTCTGATTATTCATTTTTGAGAAAAGTTTTATTCTTCAGTAGGTGTTCTGCCCTTTTATTTTTCTGAATCTCTTTTGCAATCAAATAATGAAACAAAAAATGTTGATTCCATTGTGTTTTACAGTCCCAGTGACCAAAGCGTAATGCATTCCTTTTTCCCCAAACCATTTAAAAGGCAGGTAATTTGAACAATTCTATCATCTTCCTTGCCTTTGTATTCACACAGTATAAACTAAAATTATGCACAAGATTCATCAAAGCTGAGCTGTGCTGCTAAGAAGTAACTCAGACACAGAATGAGCCATTTAAAGAAGTTATTGATGCCAACATTAAATTTACAATTATTCATAAAAGAAAACCATTTGAAGAATTCCCCATGCTGCAAGTACACAAAATACTTTGCTACGCATAAGAAGTTACATTTATTAATAGTCCTTTTTGCCAGACTCTCATTTCACCAAAGGAAACTTCATCCTCCAATGGGAATAAGAATCACATGAACGTCACAGATGCTCCAAGTTTATTCACCATAACAAAAAAAAAAAAAAGACATCCCAACTATCTCATAACAATGATGTTTCAAAGTAGGTAGCTGGCAAAATGTAGGACACAAGAAAATTTAGATACAAGAAATAATTGTAATTGTTGTAATTAATGAACATTATTAACTCCACTTTGTTTGTTTTCCTCTTGAGTTCGTATATAGTGCTTGAAACGCTTCATGTAAATCTTGTTATTGTAACATTTAACTTATATATGGTATGAAGATTTCTTTATTGAAAATTTCTTTATTGATGATGTTTCACTTAGTCCCTTGCAGTGAAAGTATATAGAGATCTCTTGTCTAGGGCCCTAGTTTTCCAGCCAGTTAGGCTACAATATTATTTAGAAACTTTTCTTAAAAATACTCTAGTTTTCAAAGGAATCAAGTATTTTACCTTGGCTTTGGTAGGGTGTGTAGCTGATCAGTAGTTCAAAAATCAGAATGATCTGAAGCTAGGAAACAAAGACTATGGGCTGTAAAAGGTATATTTGCATAAACGGTTATTCAGGGAAATAATTTTTTAAAAGTTTAAATAGCTAGGTTATGAAACCAGGTTCTTTCTTTTTAGGTGAGATGGGTTTTTCCTAGAAGCTTTGGTACTGACATGGAAATTCAGTTATTTAAGGCTAGAGATACTCTAAATTTTAAAGCTTTGTTTTTTCTTTCAATAGGAGTCTGGGGTAAAAAAAATCAAAGATAGAAATACCTATAAACCCAATCTCTTATTGAAAGCTGTTAATAACAGAGCATACAGGCACCATTTATTTCTTCATATACTACTCTAACATGTCTATGTCTCTCTCCTTTCTCATTAGTGGTTTGGATTTTTGGTTTGTTTTTCCAAGGATCTCAACATTTGCATCCTTTTTATTTAAGAATAGAAGGGCAGATAAGGAGGCAAAAATAGATGTTCTAATACAGTTGACAGGATGATATGAGGGGTTGTTTTCTTTCCTTTTTGAAACAAGATCTCTCTGTAACGTAGATGAGTTCAGCTCAATAGTTTCACATCTTTTGTAGGTGTACTCCTTTTGACTGAACACATACCCAAAGGGGTGAGGTGGTCATCTTGCCACTCAATACAGTTTTCAGGTGGCTCTAGAGATGGGCTACCATCACTACCTCCCCTTTTTTCAAAGCATTCTTTATGTGTTTGTTGAAGTCTTCTGAGAAACAAGGAATTCATCTTCACACTTTCCTATTTGAAATAGTCCTTCCCTAATTGACTTGTACTCTTCAAATGCAACAGGATTCTACTTTCCTTTGCTGGCCTAGAGTGTTTTCAGACATCTTCTGTCCAAGTTCTCTATACCTACATTCTGGCTTCTTGGCCACCGTATTTTTATAGGACTGCATCAAACAGCTTCAGATTGTATCATGCAATATGTAAAAAGTTTGTGGACTCCATACCATGACATCTGCTTTTAGATGAGAATTGTTTTTCTGTCTTTTAAAAAAAGTGTCCCCTGTAGATCTTGTGTTTTATGCACATAAATTCAAATGCCTGGCTGAGATTATGACATGGATGATAAGCAGAGACATGAGTTTTTCCTTCTCCAGCTTCTGCTGTAGGAGATCTAAGTGAAGAGAGTCAGTTGATCCCTTATATGTGCCATATTCACACTCTCCTTTCCTGAAAGTTATCAGCACAAGAACTCGTCAGAACAAGCAGTTACCTCTGAGGAGCACATAAAGAGGAGCTTGAGACCACCTGAATGCCAGCAAAAGCAGCCCTGAACTTTTGGTAGGCTTCTCCAGAACCAGGGGCCTGGTTTTAGCAGGGTATGGCAGGGTATAAGGTGTATGTGGCAGATGCATCGAGCAGGCTATCTCAGCACAAAAAGGAAAGCCTAAGGTCTGGGAAACTCTATGTGATCCCTGGTTTCAGAGTGAGTCTTGCCTACAGGACCATTGTAGATTTCATGACCACAAAATTCCAGAGGCTGTGATTGAGCCTCAAGCAGGCCATGATCCATGAACCAAAACCTGGCTCTGCTGAGAGCTGTGAGGCAGGATCTCAAATATCCCAAGTGACAAGACTGGAACCCCAACTTTCTGAATTTCCATGGTCCATAAAAGCAGGCAGGGGTCAGGACCTTAAATCCTCAGAAAGGGATTCCAAAGCTTATGGCTTGGGGTAGAACAGAAAAATTCAGAACTACAAAAGGGCACCTCTGTATAATTAGAACACCACTTTCAATATGTTTTTACATCATTTAGAGACATACTTTTACTTAGAAAAATATAGTTCAGTGGTTTTGAAGTTATTTTCTTTGAGTCCCTGATTATGCAAAATAAGTTTCAAAATTGCATACATCGGAAAAACTCAGAACTAATGAAGAGAATTGAATAATAAAACAAAATCTGACATTTGGCTGTCTCTGGCTTGTTGCCAACATAGGCAGTAAATAACCCTAGCCCATAGACTGATTTTCTACTGGTGGTTAGGGTCCCTGAAGCAAGCTTGTAGAGCACATATTCCAGTTTAGTTTTGTCTGAAGGGAATGTGTTTCTGTGGTCGGAGACCTCACCATGCTGTAAAGCACTGGGGGCAAGGACCAAGTTTTTCACATCAAACCACACTCCTGGCCAGGATTGAAACTCTAATGCGGATGCACCAAGAGACAGTTTAGGGCTTCAGGTATTTTCCATTACACCAGGAACTGCTTCTTTTATCTGGTTTCAAACTAGCCAGTTTGCAGTTAATTGGACTGTGACCCACTGAAACTGACCTTCATGGCTCTAATTTGGGTCTTAGGGTGCTTGTGCCCTAAAAAGTTGATTCTGCATGCTCTATTTTCCCTAACTTGTGTTTATAGTGGTATTCTTACTTCAATAGTAGTACTGTCAGGCTATGGATCAATTCTCTGCTTTTACATTAAAAGTATATTTTCTTTCTTATCTCTGTAACAACTCATTCTAAGCCTATTCCAGGATTTAGCCAGACTGCTTAGAGGGAGGCCAAGCAGGCTTCTATTTTTCCAGAGATGTCCATTTTATTTACTGTCTAATGCAAAATTAAGACCCAGTTTTTTACTCCAACATCAGTTTTACTCACCAGGTCAGGCTGTTCTAAGACCTCCATTCAAAGGACTCACATGCGCCAGTGAAGATGAATATGGCAGAGGAGGCATATGAATTCAGCTTCTCACAGCAGATGGATGTCTTAACTACTGACTCTTCTGAAATGAACAAACTCGGTTCTCTTCTTCTTCCCTCTCTCCCTGGAAATTAAAATCTGGACCTGTGAAATTTTTTCCAATTAAAGTTTCAATGATTTTGGCATGTTCTAACAAAACCATTGCATCAAAAATGCCTTATACATAATTGGTTGAGCCAACAGATGTCACATTATGGCTTAAGCCCTCCTGAGCACTAAGGATCAGAAAGTGGCATTTTTAATAAAAGAGCCTTTTCTGTCAGTAAACCCCAGACATGACCAGTAGATATATTAATGTCTGTGTGCATCCAAGTTGCCCACAGATGGTAGAATAATCTTGGACGGGTTTTCTTGGACAATGACTTGAGATTTTCTTCATAAAACATCTTTCTAAAAGCCATTAAGATCTGTCAGATTGAAATAAAATCTCCAATGCCTTGAGGAATCAGAAAAACAAAAATTATATAATTCATTCCTATTTATATAAGGCAAGCTCAACGCTAACTTTGTTTTCAAAATATAACCAGTAGCTAATTTTCCAGTAACCATTCTCACTGGCACTTACTGAAATTCCATTCTTTAATAACCATAATATTTCCAAGATAGGTTTTTTCAACAGTTTCAGTTGTCTTGCCACACTTTGAAATCAATCTTGATCCAAACCTAAAATTCAGTAAATCATACATTATCTCCAAGGACAAGTTTGGTTATTTGATGTCATAATTTTGAGAAATTTCACTCAACTGTCAGAAGCAAAAGAGAGCACCCTGCTTCTCATTGTCTTTGAGTAGATATTTGGCCTATTGTACACCCATGTGTACAGTCATTCACCTGGGGATTTCAAACCATTTTCAATTTTGGCTATTTCTACACAGACATGCTAGTTGCCAATTCAACCTTGTCCTATTTGCATCCATGTGATATGATTTATCATGCTTACTGCATGTAAGTGTGTTCCCATAGTGGAGTAGTTTTTATACAGCTAACGACAGTGCTATATTAAACTCAGCTGAGAGCCAAAGAAGGGAAAAATCTCCATTGTTATTATACTTGCCAACCATGCCAAGGAATTCTTTCTAAAGACTAAATTAATTTACATAAAACACATTTTTCCCTCCTATTTTTTGTGATCAACAACAGATTATTTGTTACACTTGGTTGTCTGGTGCCACTGGCAACACACTGTTATCAGACAGTGGCTATGCTTCTAGTAGAAGGAAGTTTGGTAGCTTTGATGCATTTCCTCTGGTTGCCTTTAGTAGAATTACATGCTACTATCGTCAGAGCTGTGAATGAGCTGTGAAACGTTATGTCAAAGATTTTGATATCTTTCCACAGCCAGAATGTGAGGTACTAGATGTCTTTTGCATGTATATATATATAAAAAATGCATATTGTCTTATTTGCATGCATATATATTAGCCTATATACACAGATCAAAATTGGTCAGAACTTTGTCCAAGCCTCTGAAAAAAGCACAGGGAGTTGAAGAAATTGGAACAATTTTCTAATGTAAGTTGAAAAAACATCATACAACCGGAGGAACAATGGTAGGTCTCTGAGGTGTGGCTCAAAATACTTAGAGAGTCTGCAGTCAAGCATGAGAATTTCAGTGATCCAAAGGCTTCTATCACGGAGACAGACAATACATTCAGGGGAGTCTTCAGAGAGCTTTAACATGTTTAAGACTCCCAGGAAATAAAAACTCCTCACTACCTCCCATTCTGGTTGACCATAGCGAGGGACAGGAGGATGAAGATTAGAATGACCAGCTGTGCAGTGTTTGCAGTCTCACTCTGCATGTGAGACTGCCAAGACCCTCTTCTCACCTTGGTTCCCCCAACCTCTAGTTCATCCAACCAGGAGGACATTTTCCCTTCCAGGATGGGGTTTTATTTCCTCTCAAAATTCTAACCTAGATGAAAAAAAAAATCCCTTCAAAAGTTCAGTCAAAACCAATGCCCTTCACTAAAAAGTAATTGCAGCTTCGATGAACTGTGGGTTGTGTTGTTTGTTTTTTTTTCTAAGGGAGAAATATTGGGTTGAAAATTTAACAGTCAGCTCTATATCATATTACTTCTAAGTCCCAACACAGTCATGTAGGGTTTGAAAGCTAATTGCTCATAAAGCTGAACACTTCTCTACGTGTGCAACTGTCATATCCTTCACCAAACTTCAAAAGAAGGGGCTTGGAACTGAGGATGGCCTCTAAACTCTTAGACCCTTCATTCTATATTCACTTTTTTTTTTTACAGTCCGCACAGGAGAGTTACTACATTCCTCCAGTTGACAGGGAAGATTGAGCCAAAGTCTCCTCCTTCTCTTGAGTTACAGGAATATAATTAATCCTCAAGTCAGCTGAGCTAAAAATGGTGTAAACAAGAGGAAGAACCAGGCCCCCAGGAGCAGAAGTACTGCAGGAGCAGTCATCACTTAAAAAATGGCAACATTTCAGAAAAACACTGCAGATGCTTTGGCTCTGTCCCTCATCCAAGCTGAGCATTGCTTTTTGCTGCTCTACTTTGCTCATTTCCACCAAGTCTCTTTAGGCATTCATGCTAATACCTTGTACTTGATATCAGATGAGCGTTTTATAATTAAGCACACATACATGAAATACCCAAAACTGTATTAAGCTTAAACACATTTTCAAAAAGTTGTAAAATACTCTTGCCAGATTCTATACTCTCAAATGGATTAATCTGAAAAACAACTGGGACTCAATTTAGACCTTCCTGGCAGCAAGCAAGAGAAACGTCAAGCTCAATATTTTACTTTATTGAAGACCCTCTTAGGAGTCCATCAGAAAGAGCTCTATCTGCCTGGTAGCCAGTGATCAGTGGGAGGTAATATTTAGTTTATTAATGTGGCTTTGATTTTTTTTCACACTGTTGATGAATAGTAGTAAACTAAGACCTTGCTCCAATTTCCCATTTTCCCTTTCTGCAAAAAAGGCAATGAAACATAAAGTTAACAAGATCTTGTGTAATATCAAAGTGCATTCAGTAGGTCCCAAGTTATCCAGATACATAGTTTATTTGTACACTAGAATGTCTGAATTAAAACATATACACAGAAAATGAACACAATTTAAGAGACACTGTGCTGAAGTCAAGGTTAATTTTGAAACAGCCCTTCAGTTTCAAGGCAACTCTACGAATTAGTAAGTGTCTGTGTTGCAGAGAAGAGTGGCTTTCACTGGTACTTGACAGTATGGGTAAACCATCATAGACTTCTGATCATAAATAAACTGCAGCTTAGTTACTAACAATGGATTTCAAAATTGAAAGGTACCAAAGCAAAATGCAGAATTTTTTTGCCCTGTTTTCTTCTCAATAAATCAGAACAAATTACAGACGCAAGCAGGGATGCTGTCTCAAATGTTATGATTCATGTCTTCCAGTATATTACATTTGATTTGGAGTATTATTTGTGGGATTTAAGATTGTGTTGCTGGGTAGTGAGAATATGCTGGGGCTAAAACAGCTGACTGGGTTAAAACTCACATGGAATAAATACTCGAGAACACAGTAGGAAGTAAAAATCCAATGGCTGTAAGATAGGAACTCTTAACTAATACTCAGTTGCAATGAATCACGTATGGAGCTTTTTACTTCCATCGGTGACTTTGGTGTGGCTGTCATGTGAGTAACTGCTATTGGTAGAGGTGTAAACAGTTCACAGTCCATTCCACATAATTAAAAAGCTAACAGGCAGGCAGCTAATGTTGTAGAAAAATCTTTAGACTGATGCTCTGGCCTTCAGCAGCGAGGTACTTCACTGATAACGTGTGAATTGCAGAAATATCCAGACCATGCAGATCACTTTTCCTGCATCTTGTTGCAGCATGCACACTAAGTAAGAGTTTAGCTGGGATTTGGTTTACATTTTTATGAAGGACAAAGTGAGGAAGATATCGGTCCTGAGGGAGAATCTTCAAAACATTACTGCTTGCAGTAACAAATGGGAACTCAGAACATGGTCTCCAGTAATGCGAGCAAGAAGAGACCAAGAAGAGACTGAACAGAGGCAGTAGTGTATATATCAGCATCTGTGGGAAAGTAAACTAGTTATGCAAAGGTTTGGGGTTTTGCAACGATCTCAATGAACTTGGAACTCATCTCAACAAGATTAGAAGAGATAATACACATACAATTAAGTAAAGCAGAAATAATCACTAACCCAGGATTTTAGAAAAAGAGACATTACTGTACAAAAAACTTACAGGAGCAGAGCAGTTAGTCATGGTGGGTATTAAATATTATCTTACTATACAAAAGCACTTGAAAACCCCTCAGGAATATGTAATCTGTAATGATGAGGAAGAGAAAATATTAATTTGGAATGTATTGATGTGGCCAAGTCTACCCAATATAAGCTTGCTTCCATCCTTCCCTTTGTCTTGAGAAAAGCAGAAGTTCAGAAAAAAATATAGTTGCAATGATTTACTGACACACTGATGACTTTAGAGGATCTTAGGAGAACTTACGGGTTTTGTCTCAAAGCTAGGAAACAACAATTAAACTGTGCAATATAAGCATCTACATCTAAGTGGAATCGCTTTGTCACATACAATAAGCATTGAAAACAAACAAAAAAATGTGGGGAAAGATGGTGTAAAATCCACCCTCTGCTTGAAGTGCTGTCTCCATTTAAACAAGTGGATTATACTCAAGGGACAAGTGTGATCCTAACTTTTTTTTTCTTAATAATAGAGGGGATACAATCCCAACAACCAAGGTCTAGACATTGAAAGTCTACTTTTAGTTGAAATGTGGAACTCCTTTTTCAATGATATTTTTAGGATTGTTTTATTCCTCCCTCTGTTTTGTGGGGGCTGCTATAAGACATCTGTTCCTTAAAATGCAATGGCTGCTTTCCTTATTACATATTGGTAGCTCTAATAAAATTGTGTTTATCCACAGATATATAAAACAAACAGCATTTTTCTGGTATTTATATATAGTATTTACAAAAAAGGTTTCTAGTGTGGAAGTCAATCCAGCCTAATCACAGATTTTCTGTCACATTTACCTTAGTACCAGGACTCGTATCCATCTAGGAAATTATTTCTTGTGGAGATACAGGGCCAAATTCTACTGTCAGTTACACCAGTATGCACTTGGAGTGACTCCAAATTAGCTAAAAATCAACAGAAGTAGCTTAATATGTTCTGGTGTAAATCAGAAGAGGATTTGCCTTCTGATCTTTCGATAATTATTCAAGGGTAAACAGCACTCAGTTGCATCACAGGAGAGCACTGGAATGTGAAATATTGGAAAACTGCAAATGCACTGAAACAATAAAATTAGGGAATTCAGTCTAAAATGTCCCTTTTTTACTCTTCCATCCATTGTCATTTCTTGCAGAATACTCTTTAGAGCATTGATCTGCACCTAGGACACCCACAGGATGTTGGTTTATTATGTTTGGTATCTTGTAACTGCTAGTGCATTATGAGATAAGAGTTTGTAGCAACACATGGCAATAGGGGATCTGTACGCCCATGCTTCATTACTTCTTGACCTTTCAGATGATACCCAATTGAAAAAGGATCAGTTCTTACATCTGGCAAAAGCCTAATTTACTAATATGCTGTCCTCCTGAGTCACTGCTGTAATACGTCTGCTGAACTTCTTATATATCTTGACCCCTGTTAGTTCATTGTTGCTCAGTTATTCACTTTTGACATGCATGCATGAATAACCTGGGGGTTGCTTTCAAGCCAAAAAATTTGGGGTTGAGGGGTGAACGGACTTTACATCTGAAGTGCTCCACACGAGACCAAGCCAATGATGGATCTTTAACTCAAAATTCTCAAGGCAGTCATTTACCAAAAAATAATAATATTAAAAAAAAAAAACAAACCCCACAACAGAACAGACAAACAAAAAACCCTCACACACTGACAAGAAATTTAACTTGGCTCAGAGCTCTCAGTATGTTAATTAGGTCATTGCTTCAGAGTCTTCTTCCTGCAGTACCTTCAGAAGAAGCTGTTCCACAGCCCACCTGCCTCATCAACTCCCTGACCCCACACCGTGTTTGTCACTGCCATTCAAGGGGGTTTTCTGAACTGGACATGAACCCTGGTTTGAATCCTAGTTAGAAACGTCTCTTTTCGGTTGATATTTTCCTCTGTTATTTTAACTCATCTCAGTTTTTGAGATCCAGTTCACCACTTAAGCTACAGAAAAGTTGATGCAGAAATGACTAGACGAGGTGAGGATATGGGTGGGAAAACACAGGGTTGTGGCAGTGTCAGACCACGTTGACTCAAACTGACAGTGGCCACAAGATAGTGTTTCACAGAAAACATGTAATGGCAATAAAATAAACTCTTTTTTAAAAAAGTAAACATCATCAGGTGACCACATATAATTTTTACTTCATTATTAGCAACCTGCTTCTTCTAAAAGTTACTCATTTGAAAGCTTGAAATTATTACCACCAAATTTCACTTCTGAAATTGATTTATTCTCCCAGGTATTTGTTATACATGTAAGAGAAATAGAGTAGGATCCTATCTTTGAGCGTCTGGAATACTGAAACACATAGTATAACATATGAGAAATTATTGTACAGAAATGTTGCATGCATAAGAAAGACTCCTTTGCTCATTTTTTTCTCATTTGCTCATATCTTCCTTTGCTCCTTTTTTTCCTTGCCCATTTTTAAGGGTGGGATTTTTCAGAACTGGTCAGTAAGGTATGGACTCAATTTCTTTTTCAAAAACTTGTGCTTGAGTGACTGTCTCATGGTCTCCCGTACAGCTGGTTTCTGCGCCAGTGCACATTGAGTCTGATGAGGTCCTCAGCAAGAAACATTTTCAGACATGGTCCCTACCATCAGATTTGAAAGGTTTAGTCTGCTTGGGTTTCTTATAATGGAATTTAGTCAGTTTTGCCTGAGTAAACTGGGAGAACAACAACAGATGGTCAGGAAATAGGCCTCTTGGAGTCAGAATTCACTTTATGAGGGCTAATTACCAATATATAAATTACCGTTTGACTTTTAACCTAGGACTGCTCCTTCCAGACTTAAGAGAGGGCAAGCCCCAGGTTAGCCTCCATCACAATTCAGAACATCTTTTCATTTATGGGCTGAAACCAAGAAGGCAGAGAGGACAGAAGCATTACCCCCTGTTAGTGCCAGCTATTCCACCTCACATTCCCATGTGCAGTTGTACAGTCCTTCTAAATGGATATATTTTGTGTAATGTGTTTTTTCAATCAGCAGACAAGGTGGGTTCCTTGAGAAAGAACACTCTTCCCTAGAAGGCATCCTTAGTGTGCACACAACGTCTCTATCCTGAAAAGTTTTCTACACAATTTATTTTAATTTTGTACTGCAAGAATCTTATTACGACAGTCACTGTTCAAAACACAAGATGTTTTCCCCTTCCTCACAACCCAGGGATGGTCCTTGCCTTAGAAGCAAGGCCTTTGCACCCCTGATCATATTTATATTGTTAACACCATTTCCTTCAGTACATACTCCGAAAACACCTAGACTTCTTGCTTTGAAAAAAGTGACTTGGATAAGAAACATCAAAATCACGTCCATCTGTGCTTTAAAAACAGTTCTGTGCTTAACAAGGTTCACTGGCAAATTGCCGGACATCTCCAAAGCCAGATGAGACAAGCCTGGATTTCCCACAAGAGTAAGGGTTTCCCAAAAGCCCACTCAGATAAAGAAGGCATCCTACCTTCAGTAGTCACACATTCCCAAGGCTTTAAAAAAAAAAGAGAGAGAGAAAAAAAATTGAGTTGATAGCGTACTAGCCAGTTGTGAAAAATCACCCCCTTAAAAATGGGCAAAGAATAAGGCAGCTTCCTTAAGACAGGTTGAAAATATTATGGGAATGATTTCTTGTCACCTGCAAAAGCAGGTTGCACCTTCTGTCTTCGTGTCTCATCCGCACAGATGTTCACCATCCATTTCAGCACTCCCTACATTCCAGGCAAAGCTGCCATCCTATGGATACAGCAAAAAATGGACTACATTAAAATAAAGAACTGTGAATGCTAGCTGAAAAAAAAAAAAAAAATTAAAAATAAGAAATCCCAAGGTATTTAAAATTTTCTGACCAAATTTACTGGGATTCTTGTATGCCAAAGCTTGTAAGTTGGCAGCACAAAAACTATAGTCCAGGAACAAATGCTGAACATCCCTATCAATTATTTCTCTTTGTTTGGGAACCATGAAAGCAAAGTTAGTAGAAAAAAAATGAAAGTGAAGCCCACACAGGAAAGAATATGCTGAACTGGTTCTCCAGGAAAAAAAAAAGGGTGCCTCATGTATTCTTAGACAAATGTGGTAGTCTATTATCGTAAGCATTGCCATTTCACAGAGACGGAGACCACACATTTAATTCTTTTCTATAGGTTTTTTAAAAGGTGGCTTCAAGCTACTCTCTGAGGAGTGGAGCTGGTTAATTGTAGCCCTGCTGGATTCCACATACCACAAAGGGCTCAACAAGAGCTAAATAAAGAGAGTTTAATCAGATCTGGAAAAGATGGTTTTTAATGGAAGTGAATTCTGCAGAGGATGATAATCATTAAAACTGAGGAGTTAATCAAAACTCCTAAAACAAGAAGGGAAATTTGAAGCATCCAGGAAACATCATTCCTCCTCCAACTCAGATCCTCTTAAAAAGTAGGTGAAAGAAAAAAACAAAGAGCAAAATTAATAAAAAAGTTTTAAAAACAACCACAAAATGGTCATTTCTCAGTCACCTCAGCCACAGAAAAGGGGAAGTTCCTGACTCCTGAGTCAGAATCGCAGGACAGGTTATTGCATGGTGATTACTTTGAGAACGGTGATTAAAGGAGTAATTTAAAACACTAGGATTACTAAAGGAAAGGGGAAGTTAAAACTGCCTTGGGAAAATTATTCCACATCCTCTACAAAGAAGGAAAATAACCTATCCTTGAATGCCACTCTGGAGGACATAATTAAAGAGGAATGAGAACTCCCTAACAAAGGAAAGTGTTTTAATGGGGCAATACATGAAACACAGTGCCACAGAAAGAGAAAAGCTGGTGCGTGTGGGTGTTGGGGAGGGGGTGGTTTCAGTACAAGCTCCGAAGGCAAGCTGTGGCCCTAGCAAACGAGGCGGCAAGTCCTTCTAGGGTAATATCACTGCCCTATATGCCCCTTTAATAAGGAAGTGGAAGGCACTTCTGAGACTAAATGATGAGATTGCAGCTGCTTCTTTGCTGACACCCTTCTTAGCCACCTGCTTTGCCAAGACGATTTTAGCACAGCGTCATGAGACAAAAGAACGAGCCTGTGCTAAGCTTAAACATGCCAAGTCACTAAAATGTAAAATATTTTTGTCCTTAATTACCAGTACTAATGGCTTCCTGTCTTTTACAGGCCTTATTGCCTTGATTTTCCAACCTTGGTTTTCAACCTTGTCCAGCTGAGCAAAGCCCAGTGCAGTAACTGGTCTGAATTCAGTATTGACTCTGCTTGGAGTAGGAATTTGGACTGTTGAGGTCCTTCCCTACCTGAATGACCATGACTATATGTCTCTTTGAGTAAGGTCTCTGGAAGGTGAATGCTCTATGACAGGGAGTCACTTTATCACACTGATTTTAGAGAAGCTCTATAATAAGGTAGAAGACACAATGCTCTTACCATCTTTTAGGTGTTGTTCAAAACACAGAGACATACACTTTGGATATGGTCAAGTCATGTATTTAGGAAAACATTTGGATTAAACAAAACAAAGGAAGCAGATTTCTTTTTCATTTCCTCAGACAGCAACTAACCTAGAAGGAAAAGGCAAATTCTTACCAAGTTGTGAAATGACACCTAATTTAGAAAAAAATATCCTTAAAATTGATGTCTTGTGTCTTGAAGCAGTAGCCTCAAATACCACAAAGGCTAATGTAAATCCTATATTACTAGTTTTAGGGGGTTTTTGACCCTGCAAGTATATAGTCTACCTCATAGCTGGTTACAACCTGCTTTTATTGTAGATGACTGTCATATCACAATTTAAGATAATAAATTTCAAGCTGCAGTCTGAAACACCAAGTCTTAGGCCACAATAACTGACATAATGGCATCTCATCTTCATAATAAGATTTTTTTTTTTAAGCTGCATACCTTATCAACCCATCCAGCATGCAATAGCTTTCATCAAAGAATTTAAACTCGCAGCCATGGCCTTAATCAGTTGCTTGGGAGCCCAAGCATTGCGTGATTGCTTACTGCAAAGGCATGTTCTGTAAGACACTATACTTTTCAAAAGGTCTTACAGTCACCCGTAGAGTACCTTCTGAAAATCAAGTTTGGTCATCAAGCAATATCTCTACTGTCATTTTGATCTGCTCCTCCTCGATGTAGGTATGAGGGAGAAAATACTTTGCTTTCACTGTATTCTCCATACAGACAACTCATCTTCACACCATCCGTCAGCAGCCATGGTAAAAATACGAGGCTGGGAGCTCCCAAATTCAGTGGCACCTTCAGTGCTCGGCCTGGCAGCACTGGCCAAGCACCAGCTTTTGCCTCCCTGCCACTATTCACAGAGATAGTTCATTCACTTAAACTGAAAATTCTCCTCCTGTTTGCCCCCATGTCCAGCTGGAGGACTCTCACTGATTTCCACATCTACTATACCTCCTAATTGCCCCCTCCCCTGATTCATGCCACATATTGCACACATCCCACCTGCCCACACTAGACCCTCTGCCCTGTGCCCTTTGCCACCATGAACCTGCCCACTGGGCAACTCTCCATCCTTCCCCACACCCTGCCTTTCTTTTGCCCTTGTTTTCTTCCCATGTACTTCACGGTGCACAGATGCGAAGCCTCCACCCCAAAATGGGATCCCATCTCATCGCACACTTAGAAGACACACATACCCCGGTGCTGTGCTCTGTATCAGCCCAGCATCCCGGTTGCCTGCGGAAGCCACACGTCCCAGCTCCCATGGAGCACATCAGGGCAAGTACAAGAGCTGCTGCTTCTCCTAGACCAAAGGACGGGGGGTGAGTGATAACCCAGGCATCTTCAGGCGGTCAGGCTCACATGAGAATCTGCTCCAGGGGCAAAAGCTACCTCTACTACCCAACATTGGAAACAGAAATGGCTCGGGTACCTCCCTTTATGCTTACCCCAGCCTGATACTCTCTGCTTCAGCGTTTTGTATCCATGGTATACCCAGAACACCAGCATAAGACACAGACTCATCTCTTGAAGACATTGTAAACAGCCACTGTTTACTATCTTGTCCTTTAACAAATAAGTTGAAATTACAGCACCTTTAGCAACATTTGACAGGAAAGGCTTCATATACACAGCCTATAAACCCCAATCATTTATCCAACATGTATATACATGGGTCATTATCTTCCCTGTATTTCAATCCAACATTTTGCAGGAGAGCATCCATTTTTTAGAAAACATTATACAGCGGTCCTGTATTTAAACCCTGAACTTTAAGCTTAATGGCTACCTCAATCACGTTTGTAGAAGGAATATCTTCTTACTCAGCATTCAAAACCACAAAGTTCATACAGATCTGCAAGAAAGCATTTTAAAACTGCTTATGGCCTCTTAACCAGCTACATTTTCTTCCTACACACAGACATTTGCAGAATGAAAATATTAGTTATACATCTGCATCAGATCTAAGAGACACAGGTAGGAAAGGCACACTCCCATGTTTTGATGCCATTTATACCCACCCACGCGTAGACACTGCAGAACAGTTAATTTTTAAACTATTGTGTGTCTTATAATACAGCTGTCTAAATAAAACTGGGATGCAAACTATTTTCTTAGCTGATGTTCAAATACTTCAGTCCTCTCACAGGTTTTCCTGCTAAATCCTTCTGCAGTTGAATACTAGCTAACTAATATTTGGCTCATTCTGCCCGCGTTCAAGCTGCCCACACTCAAAATGTCTGCAGTATTTCCTCCCACTTTCACCTCCTGCTACTGTCTCATGGATCGGTATTGCCACATTACCCACGTTTCCTCTGACGGTTTCTCTTCCCCTCTTTTTACCTCTCTGCACAGGACCCTCCACAGCACTGCCCAAGTTGCTGGGACGATAACCATTGTCCTGCTTTTATTGGCAATTACCACGCCTAACTTTAAGCTCTGAGCAGATGGAGTTGACAGCATACAGCCAACATTTTTTTTTTTGGTGACTACTTACTGCTGTTGTACTCTGCTTGGACTTTAAAAAAAAAAAAAAGAAAGAAAGCTGTATCTCAGAATAAACCAGTTCCCCCCAAACTGGTAAAAATAAGTGTGGTAGACACAACTTTGAATTTTCCATATGAGATTTTTTTTATAATTTCTTTTTTTCCTAAATGTCAATGTTCAAAGAAAAATGAATTGTCTTTAATTAAGTTTCAAACAAAAAAAAATATCAAAATTTAACAAAGAATATATGCTAAAGTATAACATATTGGGAACCTCTTCAGAATGTTTAAGCTTCAGGTCTTTCTGTTTCTCCCTCTAGTTCGCTTTTGTTTTATGTGAAAGCCACCATTTCTGGTTCTCNCCTTTCTGTTTCTCCCTCTATATTTTTTTCTTCTATTTCTGGAAAACTG